>VSDK01015009.1:22253-43645 GCA_009767595.1 Symbiodinium kawagutii
TATTTATATATATATATATATATATATCGAATCTAAATCTATCTAATCTAGTGCATCTTTCTGATCTATCAAATCTATTGCCTCTATCTCATCCATCAAATCTGTCTGATTCATCCAATCTATTCAATCAACCTAGCCATCTATCCATATGTTTATTTGTGTCTATCTGTTCAACTATCTATCTGTTCTTTATGTGATCAATCTATTGTATGCAAACTATCTGATCCAGCCTAACATCTGTTCACATGTATTCTAAATATGCAAATAGATATGTAAAACTTGCGCATTTGAACATTCAGAACCACATTCAATTGTATCTATCTGCGGTGCAAAAAGCTGTGCGCCAAAAAGTACACGAATGCAAAAAACACACATATACAGAAGTAGACCTGCTGATACCTGCTGACATAGCTGCCTATATGAATACAATATCATACAACAAAAAAACGTTACCCCCAAACCATCCTCAAAATACCAATGAACGGACGTGACAATTCTGCGAAAGCCAACAGCAATTGGGAAGCTGCGACCCATGGATGCCCGCCATGAAACCAGGCTGCATCAAAGTGCAAATATAATCACACCGTGACAAAGACAAGAAACAAACAACAATGCCAACGAAAGCATGTATTGAGTTGCATGATCATCAGAAACACTTTAAACAGCAAAAGGTACTACCACACCTACAACCAGTACAGGTTGTAGCCAAACGTTTGACTTCAGCTTCCGTGGGTATCCATGTATGCTGAGCCCCAACGCCACTAAGAATGCCAAGGAACACCGGCACCTGACAGAACCATTCGAAGTTCAAAAAGGTCTGAAGTTTGCGAGTAGCCACAGAAGCTGCCCGATGGAGTCCCCTGGGCATGCAGTGGGGCACTGGGGGCACTGATGGGGCACAGGGATCGGACCTCCCGTGGTCCCTGGTGCGGAGGGGTTCTCAAGCCATGGGGGACCTGAAAAAATGTCAGTTCATCGGAAAAATTGGTCGATAATGGATGACTTGAGAAATACCCCATTGACTGCAAGGAATCCAATCTCATCCAGAATCATTGTCACCATTGACGAACCCTTGATGACCAATCTGCAGATGTCCTTGGATGGTCAGGTACCCCATTAAAAGTGAAGCAAAGCATGCAACCAAAACACATGGGTGTTTGTCAAAATAGGGGACCCAAAAAATAGTTGGTTTGATATTGTAAATGGCTAAGAAAGGATCATTGAGGGGCATCCCGATTTTGAAAAACCACCATATAGACAAACATGCACGCAAATATGTATTTATATATATATGTATATACATATATATATATCTCTGTGTGTGTACCACACACTTGGAAACATCCAGAAACAAACGTTTCGAGACCGAAACTCGAAGGGTAAAAATGGCATTCAGAGCAATTGTTGCCAATCTCTCTGGAATGTTGTCATATTTTTTGTGCTTATAGAACCTTCAGGAAGACATCGCAGGATGCAGCTGGCTCTTGGTTTCCGCTCCTTTGACAAATCATGTTGGATGGAGAATGGCTTGATTATCAAAAAATATCAAGTCAAGTGCGAACTTTATCTTGGTTTCTTCAGCAAGTCTTGGCTCACTTTTCTTGAGCAGGATCAGGTGGATTAATCATGATTAATGAATTGATGATACGTAATTGATTTTGATGGACAAGTGATGGTGTGCAAACGATTGAGTTGTCTTGTTTCCATGCCTTTGCGATATCCGTTTAGATGCCTGTATGCAAAATATGGAAATGTCGTGAGGAAGGCAGTTGGAGCAACCAAACTCCGCAACAACCTTCTGTTGCACCTCCCTGAAATATGGCAACAGCCACTGAGGACAAATGGTTTGGTGAACCAGTGTAGCTGTCTTTTGAGGGTTGGTTGCTAAGCCAAAGGACTACAAAACGAGTTTCCTTTTGAAGGACATGCCTCCTTGACATTAAGTGCAATGCCCCGGCAAAGGGTCCAAGTTGGCATGCTGAATAAAATTTCGAGCAAAGCTACACTGCACTCTTCTTGAGGATTCGAGTTGTGTGTGATGAGATTGTCGCAATTGATGCAGGACCAGCCTCCATTCACAGCTGGCGAGTGGGTGACCCATTGTGGGTTGAAGCCGGGCCCTAGCAACCCCAAATCGTGTGGCCACACCTGTTGGAATGTCGTCCCTGATGTAACCACGCGTGGCAGCGTGGCATGGATTTTCTCCGGGGATAGCCTTGCCCAGTTGACCACAAGCGAACGAAGCAACGGCAAACAATTCACAGTTGAGACCTTGGGCCAATCATTGCCCCAATGCTGCCATTACTTGGAATAGTGCGTAAAAAGTGTGAAAATGAAATATGCGTCGTGGTTGCCCCGATGAAAAATTCACGGCTCTTCTCCATTGTTGACCACTGCTTTAGCCATTAGCAAGCAGGATATTGTGGGAAATATATAGGCGCAGCCGAAGCAAGGTCATAGGACACCATTTGAGGTAGCGATTCTGCTCGGTAATGGGATTCCCAAGCCATGAGAACTCCAGCTGTTGAGAGAGCAGCAGCCACTTTATCAAGCATAATCACTGAAATCTTTGCTATTGACCCTCCACGTGTGGGTGATCTATAATGGATCTCCCTGCAAACAAAGTTTCAGAAGGATTTGTAATGAATGAGGTCCGTTTATAGCATATCAAAGCTACCTGCTTCTCATATTGTTGGAACAGTTGAAACCTCAGCCACCAATCTACCATCTTTAGCTGCCCACCATTGTGTAAAATATGCCCTGGTGAACCCAACTGCCACCATGCGTACACACGAGATTGACTTTTTCTCCTGGGCTTGAACAGGGAGCTAAGTGGGGCCAGTGGGGCTATGTTCCAAAGCCTCATGCTTTATGATGCTAGCTGACCAGCGAAGAGTTTGAGGATAAGAAATTGCAAAAAATAGAAATAAAAACAGTTCTAGAAACACTTCAGGCTATCGGAACATGTTCAACGAACATGCGAAACATTAATATATACAAATTTAAGTATGCATTTCATTTATTTATGTGTCTTCTCAATTGAAAATATATGATTTTGCACCTGTGCGAACATGTATGTATACCTAAATCTATATCTACAAAAATAATACATGTAAATACATACCTATAGTATACCAAGAAACGATAGAAATACACAAACAATAAATACACGAACAAATGATGAACCCATCAACAAAAACAATAACAAACACATCAACACATAAAACAATGCACAAACACACAACTTGAAAAAATACTGTACAATTTTGAATGTAAAGAAATATGTTACATGGATGATTTCAGTGGTAGTAAAGCAAAGGTGAGCAACTGCCACCAGGCGCGCCTGAGGCCAGCATCACCGACAAACTACTGAAATCGTTGGGGTCTGCAGCCAAGCCAGTCCCACAGCTCGATAAGCGACGCCTTGGCAGCTTAATGTAATGTTGGCATGCAATCAAGAACCCTTCCAAACAGTTTGTCGTTGTTCACATACAAAATAATACTCCCCCATACCAAGTTGTCACTCCTTTTGCAACCAATCTGTTTTTCCATCTGAATAAAATTCCTGACTTTTAATTGAATAGCAGCCTCAAATGACAACTAAATAGTTTTGCTTGTTGTTGCTCGATTGAGCCTATTGAAACCAAAAGTTTCGGAAATTCAAATGACTAGCAGCCTTGATGCCACTAGAAAAAATTGATTGCTTCCCCCATGCAATAACCAAGTACATATCGTAATTGACGAGTAGTGTTCGTGAGCGAGGACCCGAACAATCAATCGGGTATATCTTCTTGATTTTGGTAGCCTATCAGAAAAAGGGAGGGTTGTGGATAGAATGCCATTAACAATGAGTCCATATCAATGAACCCCCGCGGTTTGCCTGAAATAGCTGGTGAGTTAGGGTGGGCATCGATATGGATCTAACATTGGAGGTTTTCACTCTAATCCCATCCGACGTGCCTCATACTACACTGCGTGTCCCCTATTGGTTGTGAGCCTTTGGTGGTTCCAATGGCACATCTGTTGCTTAACCTGGCTATGTCTACAATTTGCAGGTGCTTCAGCATTGTCGTTTTGCAGGTGCTTTAGCTTGCTTCAGCATGATTCATGGTAGCTCCACAGTTCCTCCTTGTAAGATGAATGGATACCTCTGGCTGCAAGTCGTTTCCTCCCAACGCCCGTGGTTTGACATCGAATTCCCCGGAAAATGCTTTGACTAGTGGTGGTTGCTGAATGCGCATGGTGCATATCGACCAATGGAGTGCCCCGCCGCTTCACGCAAGGTAAGCCATCGGTGCAGCGCCATCCCCTACTGTGTAGGTTCCCTGACGGTTGTCTTACTGATGGGTTTATGATCATTGCTGATTAACCGATGGCGGAGCACATCCAAGAACCACAAATATGAAGGAGAGCGATTCTGCATGTCCCACAACCAGGTTGCATCTAAAGCAAAGAAGAAGGTTCTCCGTCGAAGTAGGGTGGTTAGATCATCGCTTCAGTGATACAAACATGCGCTGTTATGCAGCCCGGATATCATGCCAAAGCCATACCCAGCACACTTTCACATTCAGTTGAACAAGTGTGAAGAAATAGCAAGCAAGCAGGAAGCATGACCTTGTGTTTGCGAGCTGACAGCACACCAGATCTGAATAGTGTGAACATGTGCGGAGGATCTAATCTTCTAAACGCAAGCTTTGGAAGGGCAGAACCGTTCACATTGGCATCACTAGTGGTTCATGATGAGCATTGATGCGCCATGTAAATCCGATTCAATCTTGTATCCATGGGCAACATGGCCGACGGCCTGACAAGTAGTAACCAAGCAGCACATCGTGAGCAAGTGCAAAGTAACCCTGCTCCGCCGAATCGGCTGCGTCCAGCACTGGAAATGTGAGGCAAAGGAGGGATAAAAGCCTCAGTTGAGGAGAAAAACGGCTGCAATCGTGCCTCTGCATAGCGAGCTTTATCGGGTTCAGCCAAGTTTAAGCAAGCCTTTGAACACAACACAATCTGATACAATAAGAAGTTGGTTGGATGATGATGGTCATGAGGATGCAACAACGATTTCCTGAACCACCAGAGCTGCAAGATTTTGGAGGTCACTTCTGCAGCGATAACTGCCATGTTCCAAGGGTGGCCATGCTTTGTGGTTGCGGATCTTGAATTGTCTTCAATCAACTGAAGCTATTTGTTGTACCAGCATTGCTGGAAACTGCTGGAAGCCATCCTGTCCCTGAGGCTTGACGGTGAATTACTTTGCAGCTTGTTTTCTTATTTTCCGTGGTTCATCCAAGTATTTATTGGAATTGGCTGCTTGGTTCACCCTTGTTTCAGCTGAACCGTATCAAGTCCAACATTTTTTTTGCCGATCAGCAATGGCAAGGAGGTGAAAGCAGGGTGCTGGAGGGAAATCGCAAGGTCACTTGTCAAATTAATGTGGTCAGCTTGTTGGATGGGCTGTGTACTGCCGGAAGTGGAAAGGCACCCACCAACCCTGCACACCCGCCCCACCATGATCTGCAAGGGACTCAGCTACCATTGGTTCATCCAAGGGCCTCGCTCGCGTGGTAGCTCAGGACGTCTGCAACAAAAATGCAGCAAGTTACGAACCATGGTCTGGTGCAGTACAACTGATTGTAGTGGTTGTCAGATGTTGTCAGAACCACCGTTAAACAATCATCATAAACATGACGGATGAGAAATATAGACCATGGTAAGGTGAAATAAGTCACAAATACCAAAGGTGGCCTGCCGATGAGTGTGAGGTTAGCGGGGTTGCTTGTACTCAAACAGGAATGCAATGAACTGTCTTTTTAGTTTGGATTGGGACATGAATGAAACCAGCTTGGCTCAACGTATGTCATGTCGCAATGAAAACTGAATCTCTTGGACATGAAACAGCCGCTCCAACTACTGCAATGTATAGGTCTTACATCCTGAAGTGTCATGAACCTTGCTTGAGTTTGCATCTTCGAAAGAAAGAATTGCCTGGAAGAATTATGTGGTCTGAGAGTGTTGGCAGCCCACTTGATGTTGGCACTGCATCTGCATGGAACTGGAGCAGTGGCCAGGAAGAATGGTAGTATCATTAAATAGTCGCCAAGACAACTTATTCAACTTACTCATTATGTTGAGCTGGATTAGACAGGAGTCCAGCTAAGCTATTGTGGGTTTTCCAAACCTAGTGATGCCCTCAACAGTGCACCCACCCAAGCGATCTACCAAACGCACTGTGCTTTATGGGAAAACCATGAATTTACCCAGTCCTGAGATGCGCTAAGGACCCAGCGTCTGTACACAAAATCTGTTCAGAGCATTGAGCCAACAGCAATGCGGAGCAGCGATATGATCAGTCACAGTCCAATGCCAAGCCCAGGGTGACCAAAGTTTCAAGGGAAATCTCTGAGAAACGTCCAGGGAAAAGATTCACTAAGGGCCATCAAAGAGAAACCTACAGGCCAAAAACTACCACCGAGGCACAACTGGCCGTATATAGTACCTAATAGTTGATGTAATTCATGATTCAATGTCATCAAGCCCCTGCTGCACTGGTGTCTGTTCGACCCTGTGCCACTCCTGCTGTGCATTGGAGAAATATCATAGGCTTTGCGAGATCTCTTAATAAGCAGAGCTCAACGCAAACAATACACAGTACATCAGCAAAGGAAGTAGTATTACTTGATTTGGGGTATAGGATGGCAAAGGATGGCACAGGATGACAGGATGGCATAGGATGGTATAGGATTATAGGATGGCGTAGGATGGTATAGTTTAGGGTGTTTCATGGTGTTTCCAAAAACACGGTTGCCCACATACCTGGTTGGATCTGGTGAGTTTCGAACCCATGTTGGATGGCACCCATCCATGATTGCGGCTGGCTCGAAAACACACAGAAGCGATCGCTCCGATCGCCGCTGCAAGCTCAAACGCAGCGATCATTCAGCGATCATTGCGTCATTGTAGTGCTGCAACTTTACACAAAAAGAGGCCCCATGACCTCGATGTTGTGGGGGATCTAACAATTCATAGGAAAAATCAAGTCCGGAGTTGCCGTACCAATCGCAATTTCCGATGTTTGTGGTCTTCCAGTTTCGTAACATTACCATGACCGATCCGTCTCAGAAACCAAGCAAACCGCTCTGAACAGCGGGAAAAATCATGAAAAATCCAACCTGACGTCTGTGCTCAAAGATCTACCCCACAAAAATAGGATTGAAGAGTGACTACAACTCCGAAAGAAAGCGCATTTGACATGAGCGACCGCCGAAATGGAATGGAAAGAAAATTGAATATCATATTTGTCTTCGTTATACAAGGGATCAAGAGGTCGACTTCGTTAAGAGGGGTCGTACATGGTCTTACCATTCTTTCATGACACGTTTGCCTTCGTTGTAGCCACAAACTATCTTCAATTATTCATGTTTATTCAATGTCTATCATGTTCCTGCAGCGGACCCCTTCTTGGTGATAATGCATATTATATACACGGGTCCTGATGCGTTGCGTCATTGGCTACATGAATTGTCCTCGGATACTCGCGAGCTTCCCCTCGCTCTGAGCTTCCCACGAAGCCTTCTCTTCCCACGCGCTGCCATTCCTATAGAACAAAACCATTGACCACGCAAAGGCCATTTGCAATTCATTGACCAGGCTCAGAATTAGCAGAATCGCGATGAACCATTGGCCACTATGACTTACGAGTAACAAATTGTGTATCATGACTTAGTCACAGGTGCCTCACAGATCTCACAGGGAACTGAACAAAAACGCTTGTTTGTTCTCTGCTGCCCAACGTTTGGTTCCGCCCAGGAAAGGAACGACCAGAAATACCAGAATATGCCATGGCTCAACCCTCTCTGGACACCGATGCACTGCATCACCAAGAAAGCAGTTTGGCTCAGATCTGTTGCCGGCACAGCAATTCATTATGGCAGTGTTATTCGACGAGTATGTTTGTGTATGTTGGTGCTCACGCCCCTTGACCCGAATCTACAATGCAGCGCTGTGCCCGGTCAATTCAAACCTCCCCCGCATGTGCTGTAGGTGTTGTAGTTTAAAACAACTACCCTTACTCACTAACTACTCCTGCGGGGCAAAATATATTTAAAAAACGATCCGGGTACAGGCAAGGCTTTAGGGACCCGTCCTTTGCTTTCACCTGTGAGCTATGTCGTGTGTCTGGTCGCGGGCATTGTAGCGCTGGACATACACGATCCAACCCCACAAAACCCTGGCCCCTCAAAAATATGGACGAGACGATGACTCTTTTATAGCATTTCCAGTTTGAGCCACTCTCTATCGAAACAATTGGGTGAGGTATGCAGTGGCACACAGTCCACCAAAGCAAAACCAAGCCTTTAAAGTGTGCCTGAACACTAGTCACTAGTACCACAGAAGCGTAGAGATTTGCTGCAGTACTGTCATGCATTTTTTGACCTACCCCAGAAACAAGCCAAACACGGGCTGTCGGCACGAATAGCATCTCATGAAACCAATGCAAACCATACACAGCAACCTTTAAAACAAATCAGCACAACCAATACACGTGATGCACTTTTAGCCTTTAGCGGAAGTCCTGTGCAATAATTTTTACCATGAACAACTTTCTTTGCATTGAAAACTTCTGATATTCATCATTGCCCCACAAAGTACACAAGTAATTGGATTAAGAGGTGCCATCCTTACCATTCTAGACTGTGGTTTCTCAAATCATACGCGTAGCCCTAATTATCATCCACCCTACTAACCATTTATAGTAACCTACCAACCATAGCTGCCATAGCTTTAGGAGTTCCCATCATGGCTAGGTCGAAACCCCCACACACCACGGCTGCCCAGCCAGCCACCAGGCCCCCCACCAAATTTCCAAGGCCTTAGGGGAGCATTCCCCCGTGGTTGGACAAATTTAGATGACACAATTCGGATGAAATGACTCGTCGCGGTGAATTGTTTTAGACCAGTACAACGAGATTTTTCGAGACATGACTAGTTGACATGATGAAGATACTTGATCAAGTGTGACAAAATGCTTTGACGAATCGTGTGCCATTGCTTTTCTCAAGTCAGGAAAAAACCAACAACAGCGCCTTGCGGCACAAACCGCCTGAAAGGTTGAGGCTGATTGGCCTTGCCACAGTATATCTCTGCATGTGACTGGCGCACAGGATACAATTGTATGAATGATATCTCTCTCCAAATGTGCTGAGTATCATGGTTATTTCATTGAAATATGAGCTATAAAGCTTGACCTTTTTATATATCGCTCATACGTCGAGTGAGAGTGCCAGCTGACGCACTGTATTACATGTCTGTTCTTCATAATTTGAATCATGATTGCGAGAGCTGTGCAATGTTACCCTATAATCATGCGTGTGTAATTTCAAAATGATGTGAAGGTATGCAAGCTCAACAAATGATGACCCATTATCAAATCTACACCAATGTCTACAAATGTTTAAAGTACATACATTATACATCATTATATGCATACGAGAAACAAATGAATATGTGCGGCGGCACGCAAATGCATGTTTTTTGTGTACATGTGAAGCGTGGCTTTTTTGATGGCGCTGAGGTTTTGTTGTGAGATTTCAGCTCAGTGCCTGGAATAGCGGCCTCTGCTCACAACAACAATTTGTGAAGGAGGTGCGCTATGGTGGGGCCAGTCCCATCTTAGTATGGTGTGCAGAGTTGGGCAGCGATTGAATCGTTTGGTCTCCTCGGGACAACTCAGGATCCCTCGCAGAACCGCAATGAGAATGGAATGGAGAATGGAAAATGTGCACATGCACTCCAACGAAAAAATGAATGGACCCATGGATATACATGCTGGCTTGCTGATTGATACAAGTGTACTAATCTAAATCTGCATTTGCGAATGTTGCTGCAGGCACTTCTGTACATATCAGAATAATAAGCCTTCCCACTTGTCTGCCTGCGTATCTTTTGATCCATGCATCTACATGATGTGCAACCACAAGCAATACATGGCGTCGCGCCTTGATGTACGTCCCGGCACCCGTTTCAATGATCGTGATATGCCCATGTTTGCGCAGCCATGAACATCCATGAGCTGGCAATCCCAGTACAGGAACAACCACCTTGAGCTTTGTCCCGGCCACATTGCTTGACTGCCCATGGCTTCTCAAAAAATGCTGCCATGCCACTGGCCCCTTGCCTGATTCCTTTCAAGTCCGTTGGATTATCATCTGATTGGAGGGCTGTGCTCAGGTTTCACGGATATCCCTGTATCCCTCAAAAATGTTGCGTTCACATTACGCATATCTGTACACACGCAGAATGCTTGTCAACAACAATACGATTTTCCCAAATCTCGGGCGACGAAAGAACCTTTCACTATCAGTGGCTTGACAGCTCGGCCATCGTCAATGGCTGATGGGAAAAAAAAGATCCCGTATTGCACCTTCACAAACAATACGGTTCAACTGAGTTGGACTACACTAGCCTTAGTTCAATCACCACATCTGGCACTAACCTTCCACATCTGTGTTGGTTGTTGATATTGCTTAGTGTTGCTCAATGTTTGTGCCTGCTGCGGCTCAACGAATTCCCCCCGAGTTGGTAGCTGAGCTTGCCCCACCACTGACAAGGCCCACCTTGGATGGCGAATGATGGCGATCACTGCAATGGCACGTATGACGGGGGTGGTTGATGATGAAGTAGTATGTCAAGCATGTCTGGTCATACGATTCGATACACTTATCCATAGTCAACAATACCAAGAAAAGTAAGTATATGTATGGGGTCAACAATTGCTACATCCATGGTGGTCTCCATGGTGGTCATGAATCAATATTGTGAACTATGGCGATCAATGGTGCTTTGGCACTGGTCATTGATCAAGAATCATCAGCAAACCCTTCTCAAGTTCCCACACCAAATGTGAATGCATGAAAAACCTGGGTCAAACCCGTTGTGCAATCTGAAAGTTGCAGCAGTTTGGTCGTCCATAGCGGTTTTCGGTTGATGTTCACCCATGATGCAACACCGATCCCGGCCTAGGGGATCCATCCTGGGCGCGCCACCCCTCCAAAGAGTTGAGGATTGATGATCACCAGCGCCCCAAGAGTCACCAGGTCGCAGCTGTTCGTTGCCGCAGTTTTTTCGGATCGCCACTTTACGTCGCTTGGGCTGCGCCGGTTCTGTCCAGGACTTCGCCATGCGTGTCAGGCTGCTGGAGGTCACCGGCCAACGGGCAGCGCCTGCAGGGTTCCTGAGAGCTGGTGCTGGCGATGGCGCATGGTTACGGAATGGTTAGAGGTAAGGATGCTATAGGTACAGCCAACATCCATACACCTAGAAGAATTTCCTCCCCCAACTTTCCTTTCCGACATGTTTCCCGCACAGAACCACGCCCACCAACATGCCACAAAAGGGGTCCACCAACTTTTTGCCCCATGTGATCGCAACACGAAATGCAAAACCTGATGTTTCATGATGGTTTTCATGCATCAAAAAACAATGGAACACCATGTGAACGCAAGGTCCCAATAAAAAAACAAGGTCTGAAAATGGTGCTGGCGGTGGCACAACACAATGTGAACGCAACATTCAAACATGTCGGGAGGAACATAGGAAACCGTAAAAACCAAGGTGTGGTTTGGATTACAAACAACAAGATCAGATTTATTTTCTGCTTTTTGCAATGTTAGTGCCGATCTTAGAAACGACTAATTTCCCGTTACCCGTCATTGTTTTCCCTCTGGCTGTTTTTTTCAACCTGTATTGCGATTTCGGTTTCTTGGGTCTTGCAGAGGCTTCGAACGAGGTCAAAAAGCAGGTCAAAAGGAGATCAAAAAGGACTCAATTTCCTCATATTTCCTCTTAAGCAACCCCAGGAGGGCGACAGAACCAGCAGCAGCTGCACAAGCAGCAGCAAAAGCAGCAGCAGCAGCAGCAGCAGCCGCCGAAGCAGACGCAGCCGCGCAGCAGCAGCAGCAGCAGCAGAACCAGAACCAGAACCAGAACCAGAACCAGAACCAGAACCAGGAGCAGTAAAAGCAGCAGGAGAAGAACCAGAACAGAAGAAGCAGCAGCAGCAACAGAAAACTTGTGTGCCATGCAGCTGCAACAAATCATGCGAGACAAATTAAATGTGATCTCAGAACAGTAGCTTTCCCCCAGTTAAACCAATCAATTCACATTTTTAAATCATCACGTTTAAATAGCTTTCGCCAGGCTGAATCCAGCAATTAATGTTACAAAAACAGTCGGCTCACTAAACAACGATAGCTCTCCCCAAGCTGAACGCAGGTTGGGTGACCGTTTCAGGATTCTTTCCCCAAGCTGAACGCAACATTTTGAACCAGTTGGTGGAGGAAACACTTCTAGGCGCTTCTAGGTGTAGATATTCATAGCGCTAACATCCATTTGTAGCGCTTACATCTGGCGCAGTTTTGTGAAAGTGACCATGGGGTTGAGAATCGTTCATCTCTCAAGGTGTTGCTCCACGAGAAAGGGCCAGTCAAGGCTAGGATTCCCAGTGTGAGCGAATCTGCAGATGAGGTCATCCAACAAGAATAGAGTAGCCATTTTTGCTTGGAACTTCGAAAATGCATGAAAATACATAATCATCCGAAGTGGATATATGAAAGCAATTGATTTCGCTAATTCACGAACTACTAAGTAGATCTAAGATGATCTAAGTAAGTTCCTACTTGCAGACCCCAGCCCCAGCCATTTGGCGAGTTCACCTCTCTGGGTGCGACCTGGCGCTTCCGCAAAGCATCTGAAGAACAATCAGCACGGAACCCCGCGCATCAGCTTGGCATAGCACCAAGTGGTTGGGCTTGCAGCAATGCTGTCCTTGGCTCAGGTCGCATGGGTACCGATCTGGTCGTGTTGAAACAATGGACAGGGCATGGCTGTCGATGCCCAATGCTTGATCATTTGAGGGTAATGTTAACCCTGGAGTAATCAAGCATATAGGTCACTGGTTTATTAAGAATACAGGGTTGGCAATATCTTCATCAAGGCATGACAACTGTTGAGGCCCGGAATATCAACCATTTTAGACTGGGTGATGCTGCATCGTTTTGAGCCAGCCTATGTCGTGTTTCCTCACAACTAGTGTAGTTAGGCTTCTCTGCGATCCATAATCGCCTGCTTGCCACAGCCAACTGACGTGGCAAACCTACCATTTTGAGGATAATGCGGTAGCATCCTGTATAAAAATACCAAGCACGATGACCCAACATCAGGCAACGTCGACCAATACCCATGGCATCCCTTGATCAACTGGTAAGTGCCCCAGGGAGATCCCAAAGCGGCTCATGGCTGGAAGTTCGTTGTGGCACTAGGGGCCGCTTGATGCATGTCCATTGGCAGCCCGAACTCCATAGATTTTTGGATATTTCGCTGCGAAAACGTCGAGATGAATGGGCTTTGTTCTGCTCGTTCTGCGAAATAAGAATGAAACAGTGAGATTCGATCTGCCTGTCTGAAGCAGGGATTCTCAAAATAGGGGACCCCCCAAAATAGTGTGTTCATTACTCAACACGATTAGTACATATTAATTAGTACTGGATGATTTGGGGGTACCCCATTTTGAGAAACAACCCGCAACATCCATCAACCATCAATAGACCACCCATCGTTTCTGGGTCTTACCATTGGTGTCTTGGTGTGCGCTTGGGCGTGCCACCTGGATTCGGCCATTCAAATAGCAGTGATTGGATCCTTTGATCTCGATGGATCCCTGGCAGAAGGTCGAAGACAAAGCCTCACTTCGGCGGCAAATCACGGGAACCATGGACTTACCTATGCAGCGTTCTGCTAAGCTAACCTGGAAGTTGGAAATCCACCATTTGTCATGGTTTACTCACTATCAATTAAAACAGTGATTTTTAGTTTCCAGGTCAGTTGACCAAAGGGTAGCGAAAGGCATTTAAGCACGATTGATATCCTGGAAAAAAAGTTTTTTAAAATAGCTGGTCAGTTTACGAAAGGGTGACAGCATGCACTTGACATGATTCTACCATATGCTACCTATAACTTTGCACCCATCAGGTTCCGCAAAAAATGAATCCCATCTCATTCACCCTTCAGAAACATTTGCCAAACTATGAGCGGTGGGGTTAAGTCCCATCACCCAGGGAGAAGTCCCATCACCCGCATAGCACGCCGGTTTGGAAAGAAGTCACATCACCCGGAAAGAAGTCCCATCAACTGGAACGAAGTCCCATCACCCCAAGCAAATCCCAATGGCACAGCGTGTCTCAGCGAATGCCTTTTCGTTCAAAAGTTTGACAAACAATGCACGAAAGTGTGCGCACAGCAGCTGAGACAGCGTCTTGCACAAGTGGGGTTGTATAAAAACCCCGTGTCTTTTTCTTATTCGCCAAATCATGTTATCGTTTTTTTCCTTTTATCGTTTTTTCAGGTTTTAGCCTTTCAACATAACCACCATGTTTGCTTGTCTATTGTGGCTATAGGGGTTGGCACTTGAAACCAATGATAAGGCAGGCAGACAGATGGGAGTTTGAAAGAAAACGGAGTCCTTGAAGCATGCCAGGAGATGCTGGACAATGACAGGTTTTGTTAAGTGTCAGCCTCTCAGCCAATCAATATATCACATGTCAATTTAGTTGGAAAAAGGCTGCAGGGCAAAGAAGCCTCCGAGCCAGAGCGAGGAGATTGTTGCAATTACAGCAGGGCCCACTTCAGCATCTTTCAGGATTAGTTGCTGCAAGGCCTATAATGTTTTCGCAGGCAGAGACTGAGACATGGAACATACCTACGGGTGGTTGAAAACATGAAAGGATGAAGGCCAGAAATGGTCAGCTGCCTATTGGAGGAGGATTTTGTTCGATTTGTTATCGTTTTTGTTATCGTTTTGTTATCGTTCAGGACCTCTATGTCTGGAAGGATTTTTCTGGGTGAATCCGACTTCCAGCAAAAGAATGAAAAGCGGCGTGTCTGTGCCCAAATGGCTCGTCACAATCAGTCCCAATGCCATCATCTGAGTACATGTGTCTATCTATCTATTTGACATGTATGTATTGTTATCGTTTTTTTTCCTTTTATCGTTTTTTCAGCTCCCAGCTCTATTTCCCTCTCCGGGCGTTCCCGTCAACCAAAACGGAAAGCACGGGGTTATTATACTGCCCCAAGTTGTTTTTGCAAAGGTTGCATCAACAAATTGCAATGGCACAGCGTGCCTCAGTGGCTGGCTACTTTCACCAAAAATTCCAAAATATTCCAAAATCATGCACGAGCATGCACGAGCCTGCTCCGGACGAAAGCCGGGTCGACCAAACCAGGCGACCGAGACCATTTCCAAAAAAAGATATGAGTCAGCAATCCTCATTCCTGCACGTAAGAACAGCCGCAAGGAGGAACAGCAGCGTGGAGGAACAGCAGCAGCGGCAGCAAGAATCAGCAAGGAACAGAAAAGAACAGCAAGAAACAACAGGAAAAGCAGCAACAGAACAGCAAGAAACGACAGCCTGCAGCAGCTAGCAACATCAGCAGCAGCAGCAGGAGCAGCAGGAAACAAACACAACAGGATTAATACTTAACAACAACAACAAAAGGAAACAGCAACATACCAACAGGAAGCAGCAGCAGCAGCAGCAGCAGCAGCAGCAGCAAACTAATCAACATCAACGAATGAACATCAAACAGCACCAGAATGGTGTCAAGGCTTGTTCACCGCAAATGCTTAATAGTGAATCACATCATTGAATCTGCCAGAAACGCTGCGCGCAAGCATAATTTTGCAATGCCTTGTTGGATCCAAAATTGTCAAATAGACAAAGATCATGGAAAACAATTACGAAACCCTGCGCGCACGTGGGACTGATACGACTTCTGCGACATGATGCGACTTAACTTCCCCCCCAGTACCAAAAAAATGTATGAATTTGTGCACCCTCTGAGGCTCCAGGAGCCAAACTGCTGATGCTACCGCAAAGCTCGATCTCACACATTTTCACTCCGCTATGGGCTGTTTTAAGGTAGTCTTTGTCATAATTTTCTCCATCAGAAATGCCAATATCTTACATTGGGAGTTGAATCATCCTTCGTCTACCGTCCATTTAGAGATTTGGTCTGAACTTGCACCTCCGACATCATACTCGCGCAAAGCCTGCACGAGGCACTGCGGTGCTTGCAGGGCTCTCCAGCCAAATGGGTAGAATCAGAGCCACCGACAAAGCATCCGGAGCCTCGTGGCGCTGGAAGCTGCTCAGCAGCCACGCAGCTGCTCGCAGGCCAATGTTTGAAACTTCCAATGCCGTTGTGGCTCCTACCCGGCACTAAGTCTGGCAGCTGCAATTCTTCCAACTTTGCTTTTTCTTCGAGTTCCAGCCGCCAACTCCAGTCTGGCCCGGTGTCATTCCAATGCACCTTCTCAAGGGAATGAAGCAAGCGTTGCACCGTCTTCATCATGAGGCCCTCCTGACACCAAAGGAATGCTGTTGGCCAAGCCAAGTTACAACGTTCTGCACGCTGGACGTGGCTGATTGCTCGTTAGGCCCCACGTCATGACTCATCATGATCCTAGATGTTCCTAGCATGCCAGGTAGTCGCATCCCTTTTGACCCGGCAGTAGTTAGATCAAAGTATATAAGTTCATGGATTCATACATGGTCTTCATACTTCATGGTCAACTGCCCACCCCCCAACAACCTGACCCAAGTCCTCAAAGGGCGGGTTGCACTCAAAGCTTCCTGATACCAAGGGCCATCGAAAGAAGCTCCCAGAGGAACCAAAGGCGGAATCAAGGTCCTGAGCTATTCTGGGCTTTGCTGATCACCCTCAACCTGCGACACTGAACGCAGTCTATCTATAGAGATGAATGCGCAAATGGATGCAAATGGAAGCGGCGAAATATGCGCCTGCGCATGCACAATGCATGCAAATAATTTGGCACACGTA
Source organism: Symbiodinium kawagutii (assembly GCA_009767595.1). Classification (NCBI taxonomy): domain Eukaryota; class Dinophyceae; order Suessiales; family Symbiodiniaceae; genus Symbiodinium; species Symbiodinium kawagutii. The sequence goes on from VSDK01015009.1 coordinate 39,153, forward strand.
AAAAAAATAAACATAGTATCTATCATCTTATCTACTGTATCCCTCCCTATGATGACGGCGTGCCCATACAACTCTCTATTCTCTCCCTTCATCCTATGGCTCCACCCTGTCAATAGCAACGCTACTGTCCCCTGGTGAACATGGCAATGAATCCGCCATTTTGTTCGGAAAACCCTGGAAAATGCTGGAAATCATCCATTGAAATGATGGATTTTCCAGCTTGTGATCCTTCACCGCTACAGAAAGGCTCCTGGAAAATCGAGCAGTAGCTGGACAGCGTGCAATTCCTCGGGGAGCTCAGCGCTGGAAGCAAATTGTGCACGTCCAAGGGGACGTTAAGCGCCCCGAGTAAAGAAGTCCAATCACATAAATGTGCAAATCACAAAACAAAAAATGGAGAAATAGACATAGACACATATACAGCACATATACATACAATACATGCATTGATACAATACACGCATTACGTACAGTACATACATTACGTACATTTCACACATTACGTACACTACATACACTACATACATTACATACACTACATACATTACATCATTACATGCACTACATGCATTACATGCATTACATGAATTAAATGCATTACATGCATTACATGCACTACAGACTTTACATACTTTGCATACATTACATGCACTATGTACATTACAAACATTACATACAATACATGCATTACATATTTTACATAAAGAACATACATAACATAAACAACACACATGACACACATACGATGCATACCATATGTAACACACATAACACACTCATAACATGCATAACATACATTACATACACTAACTACATACATTACATACAAAACATACATTACAAACATTACAAACATTACATACACTACATACAATACATACATTACATGCAATACATGCATTACATGCAGTACTCAGTACATGCATGAAATAACACAACATAACACAACATAACATTACAGTGCATTAGAGTACAGTACAGTACAGTACAGTACATTATTGCACATTAGATTACAGTAATTTACATACATGTCATACAATTACATACATATATGTGTGCGTATGGGCGACGCTTGACAAGGTATACAAATACTAACATCTATGCACAATATGCAGTATTTTTTTTTCTCTTGCATTTTGTATGCAAAGGGAGCGGACTGGGAAGAGGGTAGTAACACCACAAACGAAAAGTAGAGTCGGTAGACTAGGGTCCATAAAGTGGTGAACATGCATCAAAATAGTTGCGGCAAATCAAAGACCCACCAGAGAGTAGCACAGGAATGATGGGGGATAAATAGCAAGATGCACAAAGGGGGAAACCTTACTTCTACTTTGCCAATGAAAGTAACTAAGCATGATTCAGCAGCTCAGGGAATGCCATGGTCTGTTGCTGCACATCAATGCCCATAATGGTGCACATGAGATACTCTGATTTGACAAATGAATGGAAATCATTTGGCTGGCTTGGAGGGATTGATGGGGGATCATTTTTTTGGGCCATCAGTCATCGGTTAAACAAAATATCTCCAATGAAAAAAACTCAAAGCTACTGTATGCATATAGACAGAATCTACAGCAATCGAAACTGGTAGCTTAAGGAAAGGCTGAGGTGACAAACAAACACAAATTATTCTACAAATTTCAGCTACATCATAGTGCAGTTTACTTGGAAGCCGCAGTGCCAGCCTCATTCAAGTCTGCTCAAACATGCAACAAGTTCAGAGACACGATCCTGTCTGGGAAAAACCCGCGCTTTAACAGCATCTTAGCACCAACTCAATCTCCATTTTGCAACAGTGCAAGCCAGCGTCCACCGACACAGTTCACACACACAAATGATAAGTTGAAGGGGGAACATCAAAATCTACCCACAAAAAATAGTTTGTCCTTTTTATGCCCTCAACTGCTGGCCACGCAGGGGCCAACAAGCATCGCTATATCCCAAAATGCAGACTGGGTCTGGCATTGGATATAGCCATGATTGTTAATGATCAGTGCAAAAAAATGAAGCATACCAAGCCTTTTCATTGACGAGCATGCAGTTAGAACTCTCCTGGTACAGTGGCTCCGACTCGCTATTCCTTGAAAACAATAGATATATGGATACCCCGGCTCCACATCGCTCCCTCCCAACAGCCAGTTGATAAAGAACACATCGTCCCTTTAAATGATGCCTAGATTCAAAGGCGAAGCAAAAAGTTCATGGTCGACTCCCAACTCCTGCCGGTCACCGATTGTTTCAAACCTCCAATTTGCCAGCTGTGTGACCAGCTGACCTGCAAAATTTGAAGTCCTTAACTGCATTGATGGCCAAGACTGTCTTAGTTACTGATGTTGAAGCGTGCCTACTGATGTTCAACATTGATCAGTAACTCTTTCTGCCATACAGTATCAGCCCATGGTTCTTCAAACATGCTCAGCGAATAAAAATCCCAAGCATAGGCAGGTCATGGCAGGTCCATGCACCCCACCCTAGGTATCATCAGGTCATACGCCGCTTGCATGTGCTCTGGCTGATCAGTATGAACGAGACGTAAAGCATCCTGTTCCTGTTCTTGCACCTCTTCATATCGTTTAGTTCACCACAAAAGAAGAATGGCGTACAACTGACGTAATGGCATCTGTTGGGACCGCGCACCAGAACCCTCTGAGTCTGCTTGTTTAACTTAGGTCCTTCACAACAAGCAAAGCGGTCCCCTGCTAAACCCATGGTCAATCATGACCACCATCTGGGCATAGTTGCAGGTGTGGTAAAAATACCAACCTGATGGACCAAGTCAAATATACAAACGGTCCATAATCCATTCTTGCTTAAAAAATCCCGCCAACATCCGCCAACACGCTTTAGAACCAACCCTCACTTGGTAACACTAGGAAACACAAAAGTGCTTAAAACCACCAACCACAGTCATGCTTGGGACACAAAGCATTGCACCCCGTGGGGTTGGACACAGTTGGGTCACCATACCCGGCATCTCTCAGGTGTCCTCTTGAAGAGCTTCAAATGCACTGCGGGTTAAGGACATGTGCCAACCAGCACCCTGGCAACTGAGCTATGCGTGCGCCATGTCCGAAAACATTTCGAGTAGTCACAGGTTGACCGTGATCAAAAGTTGCACAACCGTGGGGTTTATATTTTTGGGATATCAAAAGATTCAAACTATTCAAACCAATTGCCTGGCCCAGAATCCGAGAACCTTCGTCCTCCCAAAAAAGAATGTGTGAAAAGCAAGGCGACCAATTCCTAATGATTGGAGCCATGAAGAAACAAACCTATCCCGATCCTGTTTCAATGCCACGAACATACAGTCCTGCTACGGCAAGCCATCCCTATATCATTAAAAGTGCCCTACTTTCCTGTACTGACCATCTGGTCTTCAGAGCAACTACCCAGGAACACATCTTAAATTGACTTTAAATCAACCAACAGCACAAATTTGCAGGCTGCTCCATTCCCTTGAGCTGCCTCATCGTGGGGTCCGTACAGTGCACGGTAGCGCGTCAGCAGCGCCCAGCACATCTCGGCACATCGGCCACTGTCCTGATCAGCCAGGGAGAACTATGGAGCCCCAAGGCACAGCGAGCACTAAGTGAGTGAAAGGCAACAGGTAAGAATCATGGGGCAGCGGGGGCACTGCCCAAATGGGTCTATCATCTGTAGCTGAGTGTTTTAATCAGGTCTTGGTCGAAGGGGAGCGTGGGGAGCTTTAAGCCCTCGGAGGCACAAGTTTTGCTCTTGCTTCAGCAGGCTTTTGGAACTGCAAATTGTACAGAATTACCAGAACTAAATGAATGATATGAGCCAACAATATCTGAAAAAAGACGTGGGCCAACAAAGAACCACAATTGCTTGGCCAGCGGCAACCATGGGCAACTACATAGCCAGCCAATAACGAAGAAACCGACACCAGTGGGCACATGCGACCAGAAGGCTTTGCAAAAAATTGCTTTACTTCGAGTGATCCCCACCATGTCATGTCATCACCGCTTGTTGACTCCACTTTTGTCTGACATTCTCTCCGGCATACCTTCTGACATTCTTTCAGACAAATCTTTTGACATTCTCTCTGACATCTCTTCTGACATTCTGTCTGACATTCTTTCTGGCATATCTTTTGACATTCTTTCTGACATCTCTTCTGACATTCTTTCTGACATATCTTCTGACATTCTCTCTGACATTCTGTCTGACATCTCTTCTGACATTCTTTCTGACATATCTTCTGACATTCTCTCTGACATTCTTTCTGGCATATCTTTTGACATTCTCTCTGACATATCTTCTGACATTCTTTCTGACATATCTTTTGCCATTCTCTCTGACATTCTTTCGGACATATCTTTTGACATTCTTTCTGACATATCTTTTGACATTCTTTCTGACATCTTTTCTGACATCTTTGAGGTCCGGCAGCCACCACTGGCTGCGGGTGGTCGTGGTTGAGGTCCGGCAGCCACCATTGGCCGCGGATGGTCGTGGTTGAGGGGCGGGCG
>VSDK01015009.1:43814-73038 GCA_009767595.1 Symbiodinium kawagutii
CCACCACTGGCCGCGGATGGTCGTGGTTGAGGTCCGGCAGCCACCACTAGTCGCGCTTGGTCGCGGTTGAGGTCCGGCAGCCACCAGTAGGCATACATGATCGTGGTTGAGGTCCGGCAGTCACCACTAGCGGCGCTTGGTCGTGGTTGAGGTCCGGCTAGAGGAGGAGGAGGAGGAGGAGAAGGAGGAGGAGGAGGAGGAGAAGCAGTCAGCTCTGATAAAATCTAACAACCCTCACCTGACAGGTGGGGAAATACTGGCTTCAATTGAATGGATCTTTGAATCCAACAGCGTTGAAATGAAAGGGTTGAAACATGTTGAAAGCACAAGCAATCCCGGAATGACCGGAAGCCATGGCCGACCTGCTGGTACCATGCCACCCGTTCAATCACCCAAGCTCCAATAAATAAACCGTTCACCATAATTTGTAACGCAGTTTTTGCCCCTAGCCTATGATTTCACGACCTCGATTAACAACACAACTTGTGGTTTTCATGGCGAAACATCCGTCCATTCGAATCCATTCGAATCCATTCCCTGGGCCGGCACCTCCCTGTAGAGGCGCTGCAGCTTCTGCCAGTGTTCCAAATGGATTTCATGTCGCGTTGGAAGCTTCCCTTCCACATCTGCGGGCAGCGCACCCGCAAGGTCCTAAAGAGGAGAGCAGATTTGGAGGAGTGAATGGATTGATTTGTTGCATGGCAGGGCCCTAGGGAAACCCAAATACATTCGCGCGGTGCTTTGTTCTTAATGGACAACTGATATTGATCAATTTACAGTGTATGTATACAATTTAAATGTGAAAATACATGATGTTACATTACTATTGGATGCTTTGGGGGTTCCCCATTTTAAGAAACCAGTAAAATACATCATCTATATAGCTCAAGTTTCTGCACATTGATCTGGATATCTGCTGTTGGCTTGGTGTATCAGCTGTCATTGCCCAGATTCGCCCGGTATCAATTCAAAAACTGGGGCTGTTGGGACTATCTGGCGAAAGTGGCTCAATGAACATTTTGAACAAATGGAGAAACAATTGATATTCAAATGTCTTCACATGATGTTTTGAATGCTCTGGCTCTATCTGAATCTTTGGGATTCTTAAAACTTGGGGTCTTCATCCTAGGTCACCAATGGGGATAACCCTTCCCGGCACTGCAAATAAACGTGCATTCCCAGGATCTAAGCAAACGGTCTTCTCACGCTCTTCCTGAGCTACACGTGGCGCTCAGAAACAGCAAAGCCGGTCTTGTCTTGGTATGCTGGCTATACCAGCACAGATTCCTAAAAAAGAAAAGCGAGTTCCCCACAAACATCCAAACTAATATGAGTGAGATCTTGAGGGACGCAGGCACATGCACGAACCCTTTCGGGATTCTGGTTCAATTACTAGACATGGTCCAATTTCAAACACGTGGAGATAGAGGTGAGCAATCTCCAACTGATCTCCTAAGCTTATGGTGCAGGAACATTGCAATCCATTGTCCATTTGGCCTACATCCCTTACAAAATTCGCAATGCACATGGACCCGTGACACTTTGCGCTGCTGAAAGCAAGACTGGTGTACTATCAATGGCCCTGCCAATGTGACCAATTGAATGACCCGCGAAACGCCAACCTGGTCGTGTGGTTTCTCCTTGGCATCCTTTTGATCAACTTGGATTTGTATCAAAAATGGTTTCAAAAAATGGCCAATGACCAGGTCGTCAAGTCCCCAAATCATGTGCCAACAAGCTCCGCTGGAACCTGGGGCCACCCTTCTGTCCAGTGGCCACAGTCACTGTGAGGTCATTCGACGCTGCTACGACGCCAAGCTTTCGGCGGATGGTCGCGAGAGCCACGCCCTTTGGCCGATGATGATCTAGCATGCAAAGCAAATTCTCTTGACTCCAGGGCAACCAAACATACGAATCCACCAACACATAGAAACAAAAACTCAAGTAGTCCTTACCAAAATGGCGGGTTTGATTTGAGATGGCCAAATTAGATACATGAAGGATAGTTTCTATGATTATTGGGGCAATCTGTTTATGATACCTTGGGTCCTTCCCGTAAAACCTGCCACCCTGTATATTGTGATCAACAAGCTAATGAAGGATGCAAACTGCTTATCAAACTGGATAGATGGTTACCCTATGACAAATGTTCAATTTCCACCTCTGCAGAACGGCCCGCTGCATTGCCTGCAGCGATGGAACCATGCATAGGATGGCCTGATGCCCTAAGAGATGATGAGGTATGTCATGTTTATGCGCAGTGGGAAACCAACCGCCAGTTGGGATCATTCCGAGCCGCAACCAACAATCTTAAACTACCCTAAATGAATGATTGGGAACCAGCACGTGCCATTATTGTCACCCATGACTACTAATCACCGTCAATGTCCAGCCAATCTGACCAGCAACATTGTCAAACTTCAACCACTACTTTCATCATCATCGTTCCCAACAAAAATATGATTCTAAAAAAAACATATTTGAACGCTTCATCATTGTCACAACCCTTCAATATCTGCCACCAGTGATGAGCTCCCCGGGGATCATTAAATTAAGCAATGACTCAATGGCCATCCTCGGGGCCATCCCCTTGGATCCATCCGGGGCTCCACCAGGCAAGGCTCGAGCTCCGCCGCGAAGCCTTGCACTGGCCTCTTCAGCGCTGCCTTCAGCAGCGGCCGGAAGCGGTGCAGGGCGCAGCTGCGGAGGGCCGACGCCTTGAGCGGGCGAGGCGCCCGGTGAGGCATGGCAGGGAGGTGGTTCGTGCTGGTGACGGGTAGGGAATGCTGAATGGGGAATGGTGAATTATAAATGATGAATGATGAATGGTGACTGATGACGATGATGACAATGACGATGTCGATGAAGATGAGGATGACGACGGTGATGGTGGTGATGATGATGATGAAAAAAATAATGATGATGATGATGATGATGATGATGATGATGATGATGATGATGATGATGATGATGATGATGATGATGATGATGATGCTGATGAATGTGATGATGATGATGATGATGATGATGAAGATGATGAGGATGATGAATGGTGAGTGATGACGATCATGAATGGTGAGTGATGACGACGGTGATGGTTGCGATGATGATGATTAAATGAATGATGATGATGATGATGATGATGATGATGATGAGGATGATGAATGGTGACTGATGACGATGATGACAATGACGATGTTGATGAAGATGAGGATGACGACGGTGATGGTGGTGATGATGATGAAAAATGAATGATGATGATGATGATGATGATGATGATGATGATGATGATGATGATGATGATGATGAATGTGATGATGATGATGATGATGCGGATGATGAATGGTGAGTGATGACGATGATGAATGGTGAGTGATGACGACGGTGATGGTTGCGATGATGATGATTAAATGAATGATGATGATGATGATGATGATGAGGATGATGAATGGTGAGTGATGACGATGATGACAATGACGATGTCGATGAAGATGAGGATGACGACGGTGATGGTGGTGATGATGATGATGACGTTGAATGTTGAGTGATGACGATGATGACAGTGACGATGTCGATGAAGATGAGGATGACGACGGTGATGGTGGTGATGATGATGTTTAAAAAAGGATGATGATGATGATGATGATGATGATGATGATGATGGTAATGATGATGATGATGATGATGATGATGAATGGTGAGTGACGATGATGATGATGATGATGAATAATGAAAGTGATGATGATTATGATGATAAATGATGATGATGACAACGATGATGATGTTGATGAATGGTGAGTGATGAGGATGATGACAATGACGACGTCGATGAAAATAAGGACGACGACGGTGATGGTGGTGATGATGATGATGATGATGATGGCAGTGACGATGAAAATGATGATGATGATGATGATGATGATGATGATGATGATGAATGGTGAGTGATGACGACGGTGATGGTTGCGATGATGATGATAATCATGATGATGATGAATGTGATGATGATTATGATGATGAGGATGATGAATGGTGAGTGATGACGATGATGGCAATGACGATGTCGATGAAGATGAGGATGACGACGGTGATGGTGGTGATGATGATGATGATGTTGAATGGTGAGTGATGACGACGGTGCTGGTTGCGATGATGATGATAAAATGAATGATGATGATGATGATGATGATGATGATGATGATGATGATGATGATGATGAATGATGATGATGATGATGATGAAGATGAGGATGACGACGGTGATGGCGGTGATGATGATGATAAAATGAATGACGATGATGATGATGATGATGATGATGAATGGTGAGTGATGACGACGGTGATGGTTGCAATGATGATGATAAATAAAACGATGATGATGAAGATGATGATGATGATGATGATGATGAATGGTGAGTGATGATGATGATGATGACGATGATAATGATGATGATGATGATGATTATGATAGTGATAAATGATTAATGATGATGATTATGATGATGATGATAATGATGATGATGATGACGACGAATGATGACGAATCATGATGAATGATGACGAATAGTGGTGGATGATGATGTTGATGATGAATGATGCTGGATGGTGAATGGTGATGAATGATGAGTGATGATGATGATGATGATCATGATGATGATGAATGGTGAGTGGTTACGATGATGACAATGGCGATGTCGATGAAGATGAGGATGACGACGGTGATGGTAGTGATGATGATGACATAGATGACTGATGATGATGATAATGGTGATGACGATGATGATGATGTTGAAATGAATGATGATGATGATGATGATGATGATGATGATGATGATGATGATGATGATAATGATGAATAATGAAAGTGATGATGATTATGATGATGAATGATGATGATGATGACAACGATGATGATGTTGATGAATGGTGAGTGATGAGGATGATGACAATGACGACGTCGATGAAAATAAGGACGACGACGGTGATGGTGGTGATGATGATGATGATGATGGCAGCGACGATGAAAATGATGATGATGATGATGATGATGATGATGATGATGATGATGATGATGACAAATAATGATGACTTAGATGCAAAATGAATGACGATGATGAAGTTGTTAAATTGTGAATGATGCGTAATGATGATGACGATGATGTTGAAAGCCATGATGACGATGATGAATGATGATGATGGCAAATTGACGACGGTGATGGTGGTGATGATGATGATGATGATGATAAAAAAGATAATGAAGATGATGATGTCGATGAAAAATGACGAATGATGAATTTTGATAATGATGATGATGACCAAGATGATGATGACCATGATGATGATGATGACAAAATGGATGATAATAATGATGATGATGACAACGACAATGACAATGATGATCATGATGATGGTGAATGTGATGATGATGATGGTGAAAAAGTTGATGGTGATAATGGCAATGATGACGATGATGGTGATGATGATAATCATGATGATGATGATAATGATGACGGTGGCGATGAAAATGAGGACGACGATGATGATGACAACGATGATGAAGGTGATGATGAGAAAATTGAAGAATATTAAAAAAAAGAAAAATGTTCAAAACACATGAAAAATGATGATGATTGCAATGATGAATGATGATGATTGCAATGATGATGATGATGATGATGATCATGATGGTGCTGATGATGACGATGACTGTGAGATGAGTGATGTTTGATGACAGATGAAAAATGATGAATGATAATGAATGATGAACAATGAATGAAGAATGATGAATGTTGAAGGAGGATCATGATGAATGTTGATGATGAATGCGAAATGATGAATGATAAATGATGATGAAGGTGCGGAGGGAGATGAACGATACATGATGATGATGGTAAATGATGGTGAATGATGATGATGATGATGAGGATGATGACGGTGACGATGATGATGATGATGATGATGATGGTTACAATGAGTGAGCGAATGAATGATTGAATGAATGAAAGAAGGAATGCATGCATGCATGCATGAACAAATGAATGAATAAAAAAAAACAATAAATTAATAAACGCATGAATGAACGAATGGATGGATGAACGAATGAATGAAAGAATGAAAAAATGATTGAATGATTGAATGAATGAATGGATGAATAAATGAACGGTTGGATGGACGAATGGATGAATGGATGGATGGATGAATGGATGAATGAAGGAATGAAGCAACGAAGGAATGAAGGAATGAAGAAATGAAGGAAAAAAGAAATGAATGAGGGAATGACTGAATGAACGGATGAATGAATGAATGAATGAATGAATGAATGAATGAATGAATGCATGAATGAATGAATGAATGAATGAATGAATGAATGAATGTATGATAAGACACGCATGAAAAATAATGAATGATGCATGAGGAATGATGATGATGATGATGATAATGATGATAAATGATGAATGATGATGATGATGATGACAAAGATGATGATGATGATGGTGATGATGATGATGATGATGATGACGAATGATGACGAATGATGATGAATGATGGCGAATGATGATGAATGATGGCGAATGATGATGAATGATGCTGGATGATGAATGATGATTAATGAGGAATGATGATGATGATGATCATGATGATGATGAATGGTGAGTGGTTACGATGATGACAATGACGATGTCGATGAAAATGAGGATGACGACGGTGATGAATGATGATGCTAAATTATGAATGTTGCATCATGATGATGATCATGATGATGATGATGATGATGATGATGCTGATGATGATGACAAATGGTGAATGACGAATGATGATGATGATGAAGATGATGATGATGATGATGATCATGATGATGATCAATGATGGTGCAAGTGAGGACTGACATGAATGATAAATGATGAGGACTGACATGAATGATAAATGATGATGATGATGGTGGTGACATTTGCTCATGATGATGATGATGATGGTGATGATTATTATGATGATGAAGATGATAGATGATGATATTGACAACGATGACGATGACGATGATTAGGATGATGATGATGATGAGGATGATGAATGGTGAGTGATGACGATGATGATGATGATGATTGGTGAATGATGACAATGATGACAATAACGATGTCGATGAAGATGAGGTTGACGACGGTGATGATGATGATGATTATGATGATGATGGTGATGATGATGATGATGATGACGAATGATGACGAATGATGATGAATGATGACCAATGATGATGAATGATGAATGATGATAAATGATGATGAATGATGATGATGAAGATGATGATGATGATGATGATGATGATGATCATGATGATGATGATGATGACGATGATGATGATGATGATGATGATGAATGGTGAGTGATGACAATGATGATGATAATGATGATGATGATGATGATCATGATGATGATGATGATGACGATGATGATGATGATGATGATGATGAATGGTGAGTGATGACAATGTTGATGATAATGACGATGTTGATGAACATAAGGATGACGACGGTGATGAATGATGATGAATGCTGAATGATGAATAATGATGATGTTGCTAAATTGTGGATGTTGCATGATGATGGTGATAATGATGATGATGATGATGGTGATGATAATGGTGATGATGATGGTGATGATGATGATATGGAAATTGTTACTGCAAACGTGGGTGCTCATATGGTGTGCTATGGGTATGTGTTGGTTGAGAACTGGTTTGTGGATGATATCGGTGACGTTGGCTGATTGTATCGTGGATAACTTGATATTGGCTCATTGCTTGTGATTTGCATGATGTAGTTACTGGATGAGAATGCCCGATGTTATGGTGATAAATGTTCAAGAAATAGTCTATCTGGTAGTAGTTGCATTATGTTGCAGTGGTCATGTAAGTCAGCGAATGATGAACGACAATGGTTTGTTCAATCTTGTTCATATCATTCGTATTGGGCCCATAGGATACTATAGTCCTATAGGATCCTATAGGTGCATTTGTGCGCTAATGATGGTGATTTGGCTGCTTTATGGTTACAATAGTGGTGATCTATAGTGACGGTTGTGGTTACTAGCCAGTTAACTATGGTAGATAACTGAGAATACCATGAATAGTGGCGAATAGTGCTAAAGGAGTAAGCAGGCACGTGGGCAAACACAAGTCAGTCCGAACTAGCAACCTGAAGGAATGCAAGAAATGTAGGCTCTGCATGAACCGGCAGGAAATGATGAAATGGTGGCTATTGATGGCTATTGTCCTATAGCGGGCAGCCTTTGAGAATTGACACGTCTGATGGGTTTCGCCGAGCCTAATGATCAATCCACCGCAAAAAGGAAATCTCACAAAACTCCCGCTCAGGTCTGAAACGCTCATTGTACGGAATGCACCTTGCCTCAAACATCTGAAATAAGGTTGCCGTTCAACCACTGTCTTGTTTCTGTTGCTATCGGTTTTGCTCCTGCAGCTGCTGGTCCTTTTGCTTGCTTTTTCGTCTTTCCTGTTCTTGGATGATGTTTCTGATTGTTTCTGCCTTCGTTGCTGTGCTTGTCGGTCGTTGCCTTCGTTGTGGGCTGCTTGCTGTCCATGATTGTTGTTACTGTTGTTGTTGTTGTTGTTGTTGTTGTTGTTGTTGTTGTTGTTGTTGTTGTTGTGCCTTCTGCCGCTTGAAACCTGTTTTGCTTCGAGATGCGACACGTAGTTAAGAACTTCTAGGACTCGTTGAAATCTTGCATATGAAAACGTCAAATTGTCCCATCCTGTGATGATGTGTCTAAAGCACGCCATAGATGGCCAAACCCAACAGGTATCCTGGCGAGCAGAACAGAAGTGTCCAATCTCCAAAACAGTTGCGATATACGTTAAAGCATACGCTGAAATTCAAGCAAGTGTTGAAACTTCGAAACAAATTTCATTGAATCACAGTAAACAAACATGCAGTTTTGGCACCGTTCTACCTTACATGTTCCACTGCAATGTGATCTTATAGTCTTTGAGACCATGTCCTGTCCACCTGGCCGTATCCGAGAGCCCAAACACGGTGGCTTTCCAAGAGCCCAGAAAAGGTGTCTGGCGGCACAAGGGCTGAATGCTCGGTGGTCCTCCGACCTTTGGATACCAATAGCAGCCACCCCGATCCACCACGCTTGGTCCAAGAGCGCTTGAGCTTGGGGTCTTTGTCTGGCTAGCCCTTTAATGAAAGCATGAATGTTGGGCGATATTGGTTCAACAGTTTACCGTTTCCACTGACGGATGCAAAAAAACACGAAAAAATCCAGCATATCCTTAGCTGAACAGGTTCTCTGGATTCAATAGCTAGGGAGGCTTCCGGGTTGATACTGGTCAAAGTGGCCAACCAGCATCAAGGACAACACGGTACCTCAAGCTGTCACGAACTTTCCACAGCTCATGAATCAAAATGGTAGAGCCTCGGATAGCCCGGGCACATTTGATAAACAAATCAAACATCACGTATCATCACGTAGTCCCTCCACTCGAACTCTTGAAAAATTGAAAATTCATGAGCAAATGTTCGCATCATAACCCACGCGCCCTAGATATGTTCTGGCTCCTATACTATAGCCTCGTGAGAAAACAAATTGTTTGTCTGAATTTTGATTTCAACGGTGTCATTCGGGGTGTGGCAACACAAACGGCATACAATCGTTAGCCATCAAGGGTGCTGGTGTCCCAACCATCAACCATCAACCATCAACCATCATCCACCACCTCTGACAATTTGTCAATCGCAGTTTTCTAGCTCGAATCTTGTTAAAGCGTGATTCGCCATGATTTTGCAGCAGCAACCATGATTGATGCCCACATATTCTAAGCATTCTTCATCATTAGATACTAACAGTCAAAAAGCATTGAAAACACTTTGCTAGTCATAAAATGTCATAAATAAAGGTATCCACGGCTTCCTCAACGGCACAACCAGTTAGCGCAACTGCCACCGCCCTGGATGTTCGCTGCGCAGCCTTCGACCGCTTGGGCAGCTGCTCGCAGCTCCTGCTCCGGAAGCCCGGGCCAGTGCGGCAGTGCGGGCTGCCGAGCGGCCTGGAGCCATGCGACGGTTAAGCATACTTTGGGAGCGGCGATGCCATGGATACATAACGGTAACGACGGTAACTGGTTATATCAGGCAAAAATGGTTGGCAGTTATCACTTGATATGGTACCTTATCAGGTTATATCTATAATGCTGATTCTGAGGATTGTTGGTTGAACATCGTTGAATATAATTGGCTCTGCGGTGGTGTACTTAGGCGAGGTGTGGAACTGTGATGTGAGCCATCCGATCAGTACGCACGGATGTTGTCCACGGCTAAGATTGTTCTTACCATATCGCACCCGTCATCAGGGTTATGTATGCAAGTAACGCCTACCATATAGCCGCTCTCTCTAGGGCCTTTGGGGAGGTACCGGATTAATGAAGACATCTGCCACCCAGGTCTTGATGCACAAGGTGTTGCAAGGGCTTGGGGTAGCGACAACAAAGTGCCGGAGCATCCCCATTTGGCGCAAGATTTGGTCCGCTCTGCAAGGGCAACCAGCCTGCAGAAACTTCTGAAAGTTCTCCTTGGCCACTTCAACATCCTGTGATGCCATCTGATGACTTCAGGATGGGCACAAACAATCAGAGCGTGGCCACTTTCTTTACCAACTGTTTTTTTTGTTCTCGGATCTTTTGGATTCAAAGGGGGGCCTTGGGACATAAGCCCACTCCAAGCTTGACCCAACACTAGCAGTACCTCCAGCGGCTGGTGATCCGTGGATGGACTGGTGGTATGTATGGACTGGTGGTATGTGGGCCAGGGCCTCGATCACCAGCAACCTGGAACTGAGCTATTTTCAACCGACAAGATCTGACAATTGCAGACACACACATATATAATCAGAAAACATATATCTAAAAATATATAATTGTCCTCCTCAATGAGTCGGAGTGGTTCAACACAACAAGGCTAGGTATCTGAATCTGATGTTTCTCCTTCAGCCCCTCCCAGACTCCCAAAAGTCTTGGATGTACAGGAAGGCCATGAAAAGGATTCGTGTGGTTGCTCTTTTTGGTTGCATTACCAAACATAAGTACGCATCATTGCAATCACAGCCTGTATCAGCACTAGCAGCACTAGCCTCTAAGTCCGGGTTTTTGCTTCGAAGTTGGGGTCCTTCCGAAGCCCACTGCTCCTCCGTGCAGGGCCAAGGAAATGGTATCTGCAAGGTCACCCATGTCAGCAGTGCTTCTGACTCCTGCGCAACGGTTGAGACTGCTTCATGCTGGTGAATGCTGGATACGAAAATTGCTGAATGGTGCTGAATGGCAGCAAATCACAGAGAAATATCAAAAAATAGTAACCATTCATGGCCAACCTGTGGAAAAAAATAGTTCTACTGGTCAGTCTATCTGGCGGCGGAAATATCTATGATGCTGTAAACCCCTGCACCACCACCCCGACAAAAAAAAACCTTGCAGAACCTGACTGGCAAGCCAATCACGAAAGGGTTTTAAAGACTGTGCTGTTCTGCAAAATTGGATCTTAACCAACTGGTCACGAAGACGGACACCCCTAGAAAGCGCTGCTGATTCAGTCGTAGGCAGCCAATCGTCGGGGAAGTGTAAATTGCTATTCTTATGAGGGATTGGCCTCGACGGAATCTTGAACGTGCTAGAAACCACTTGTAAAAACTCTTGAATACATAAACTAGAATACATTCATTACATTTACAAATGCACACACACACACGAGTATATAAACATATATATATATATATATTTACATAAATTAAAAAAGTAAATACACACACACACACATATATATATATACACTTGCACGAGAATATACACACATATACATACCGCGAGAAAAAACAAGTGGCTGCTACAGTATGTGCTGCCCCGCAAGAGGTCTACAACAAATGAGCCATCGATGACTTGGGGGACGTCCCCATCTAGAATCAAATGTGTCTGAAACGCATCGAAGTTAAAACTCCCAAGCCTGTTTTCGGACTAAGCCTGGCTTAGCCAAGCATTACATGCTTGGCAGGCCTTCCGGCTTGATGTATGACGATAAGTCTGGCTGACAAAATAAAACATCCATATAGAGTGGTACCCAAACCTAGGTGCGGCGAACAATTTGACTGAAGCTTTTGGCCCACGATGGCTCACCACGAAACAAGGCTGTCTCTGTTCTTTGTTAACTTACACATGCTGTAACTAGGGCCTATCACTGCTTGGGTAGATCTATGCTGCTCACTACCCAGTAGCATCCAATGGTGCTGAATCATTTCCTGCTCACAAATTTTTCATGGGCTCAGGGCCAACCTCTGGGCCCGCAGAAAGCAAAAGATTGGATTGGCTTAGTCTTGTTTGACTGTTTACTGTAGTCCTAAGCAATGCGGATTCCCATTTGAGAGTTTGATGCTTTTATAGCTATGCCAAGTCGGTTGTGCCATTCATGTTGTACCACCCTCATCAGCAAATCATGGAAAATTTGCACCGGCAAAGATTTGAAAAAAAACTCCATGGCTCTGAGGCTTGTAAAGTCTGGGTTTGATGCATTGGGACAAGCCAATCTTCGCATCATCCAACTCTGTGTGCTGGATGCTTCCTCTCCCCCCAATGAAGAGGAAAGAACAAACACAACAGTTGGTACATTGCCTGGGAGTACTGTACATCCTTGTCCAAAGCACTCACGAAATCAACATTCCAAATCAATTTGTCAACTAATTCACCAGTTTTTTCACCATCATCAGCCGCCACCAGTTCCTCTCAAGTTGTGGTGGGCACAAGTGCACTCCGGGTGACCCTGCCGTCCAACCTCGCCGACAGCTGGAGGCAATGGTCCCCTTCGCTCGCCATCCTCAGGGCCATCCTCGCTCAAGGCTTCAAAGAGCCAGGCATTGAAGGCCTAACGCAGGGGCAAGTGACATCAGGTGATGGCATCCTGCATGGCCTTGCATGGCCTTGCATGGCCCATGTCAGGTTCAGTCGAATCAATGCACCTTCTGAGTGCCAACAAATCATTCAGTTCTGTGCCCTCGGAGCCTCAGCAGGCGCCTTGCGACCCCAGGAGCTTCGCCACAGTTGGCTGAAGTCCTTCCTGTTACGGGGTCGCTGACTGGTGAATCTTGGTGTCTGAATTTACTGGCAACCATTGACTTGATGATTTGTGATGGTGTCAACCGATTTGATCACCGGCTTCTGGACGATTAAACATCGTCAATGGTGGATTTGCAAAATGCTGGCCAAGAATGGTTATATACTGATGGTCACTGAATCAACCACCACGGCATGATTAATGATGCTTAGTAAATGGTGATGGTTGATGGTGAAAGAATGGCGAGAAATGATTGATGGTGTATAATGGCTAATTAGTGGTGAAATGGAAAGGTTTCTTTCTCTGAGTTGGCAGTTCGCACAATTAGCAAGGAGGACAAAAAACCGTTGGTTAATGCATGATGCTTCATGGTTCATTGCGATCAATTCATGCAGTGGCAAAGGCTGGTTGATCATACAACAGTTAATGTACTCTCTCTCTGTCTCTATCGCCATTGGCCAGGATGAACAGTGTCTCGTGATTATCATGACTGCTCCAAAACAAAAAGGTAGCTTTCAGGCTTCTTCCCTCCTGGATTTCAAGATATGCTTGCGCTAGGCAGGTCACAGTTGCCTTCCGAACACAGATGTTGCACACAAAAGGGAGAGAAATAACAGTTGCGCAGGAGGATCATAAGGCTATGAATTGTTAGTGGTTTCGATTTGAAAATATTTGGGCCAACCACCCAACCATCCCAGCCCCAAAGAGGTCAACCCTGAAGTATAGTCACGAATCACCGACAACTTGGGCGCTCCGAAACATTGACATGACAACCGAAAGAAGCCGTGTGGAATACTTGTTCCGAAATAGTGACAACAACAAGTGTTGTCATAGTCTATCAATGTCTATAATTTGTTAATCAGCTTTCTACTGTAACCACCATAGGGACCATTAAGTTCCCAAACAGCAACCATCAAGTTGTCATAGCGCCTGAAAGCATACATGAAGTCCTCTCACTTAGGTCTCAAAGTGCTCCAGTTGGATCCAGCTTCCGATTGGCGAACTATCAGGCATTTTTTTCATGTGATGAACAATCTGGCCGGTTGATTTCTATCAGCGGCTCATCCAAGATCCTCGCAGGGAGGTCGTGCATTAAAAAGGATTCCCACAACTGGATGATGAGACAATTAGGGAACGGATGGGCATCTTCAATGGCCACCAATGTGACTGGTAGTTGTTGGCTTCGGGAAAGCAACAGAAAGTGCATTAGAATTCAGAGTGTCAACAAACCAGCCTGAAAGGTAAAGCCCATTGATACGCCCAGCTATGAGATGATGCATGGTTCTCTAAAATGTTTACCTGCATGGATCTTGCCGGTGGTCCAACATTGATCACGTTGTAAAAAACAACCGTTTCGCATTTGGGCGTAGCGCGGGTTGAGGAAACACAAGACTCTCCCACCCTCGTTTCGGACAACCTTGGCTGCAAAATGCCGCAATGTCAAAAGGCAATGGCACATCAACATATTTGAGGTGTGAAAATTGTATTAACATGGTAATAGAAAATTATAATAGAAAATGTGTAGGTGAATTGCCGAGAAACATTTACGGCCGTCAGGCTTGCAATCATCCCGAGGGTGAGTTGCTTACGCGGCTGACAATGGCTGGTGGGGGGGGCTGGTGGGTCTTCAACTTGTTGGACAGCTGACAATGGCTGTTGGTGGACGCTGGTGGGTCTTCAACTTGTTGGACCCAGGTCTCCAACAGCAGCAGCGCCTCAACTCGGACAGGGCCACATAGTTGTAGCATTCCTTGAGGGCGGTCACGTGAGTCACGCCTCTCAGTGGCTGACAAAGGGCACCAGGCATTTTTTGCAACAGGAAAAGATTGAAAAGTGGAAGCAACAACACGATGGAGCCAAGCTTTTTGTGCGGCTAGGGTCAAAGGTCTTTCGAGCTTGGGGTGCATTTTCAGCAGCAAGGATGCAATGAAAATGTAGATCAAAACATGCCTGGTTATCACGGGTTCTGAAAATACTGGGATGTGGCCACGGTATTCTTAGATCCAAGATGTTCCAAGAAATACTGTCATATCTATCTCAATTTGGTGGCCTACTTTTTCGATCTAACGACCCTATCTTTTGTGTGTCAGAAGCCTCCCTAAGGTTTACAGAATTTGAATCAGTCTGAATCGAACGAACATTGCTGGCTCGCCTGCGGGCAAAAAGGGAAAAAAACAGTGACAAATGCACTGCCTGTTTGGCCGAACCTGTCTACTACAGCAACCGTTCGTAGATGAGTGGCACGTAGTGGCGCCCCATGGGTGCTAACCTGCTTCAGTAACATGTCCTTCTCACGATTTGTTGGTGGCCCACCAAAACCAACGCTTCGCTTCGTCATCTTTTTCGACGCCACGATTGTCATCCTTTCGCGGCGTCCCAGGCCACCACAGCTGCTTCGTAGCCACCGAAAGTGGCCGCATTGACGACCTGGGCCGGCACACAGCAACTGGGGAGCCACAAGGAACCATCACTGATCAACCATACTAAGTGTTTCATCGCTTCATCGATCGATGGTTGTAGATGTGGTTAAGCCTGTCAGGCCTATCTATGTATCAAAATGGTGAGCTATATTATAATCCATAACCAGTATGCTGAGCTTCCATACCAGAGACGGTTAGTCATGTAATCATTGTTTATTATGATGTTTCAGTCATAACTATATAACTAGATGTAATGAAGGCTGAGTCAAATCACTATCAGCATCAATATCGCTAATTGACCACTTGAAAATGGTTGCATATAGTGCACTAGCTAACAATTTATGAGCTAACTACGTGAACTATTAAGAAATCATTTCGTCTTAATGATTACCAGCTTGTAATCATGGTTGGTATTGGTGGTTAAGCAGATCCGTTCTTTTGACGTAATCATTGAGTAATCCACAAGTTCAACGATTAAGCATTTAATCATGGTTAGTTCGGCCATGTTCAGTTTCTAGTTCTGATTTGACCAATTCAAGTTGTAAGGTTCATTCGCTTGTGGGGGATGTTGGGTGTCAGCATGCTGCTTCGCCAAAAAGCGCATTGTTGAAACATTTCCGCCGCGAAGCCTTACAATTGTCGTTATCCAACTTGTCGTCTTGGATCAATCACCACCTGTGTAGAGCCCAGCTACAATCCCCTTTCTTCAGCTCATCACAAGGCCTCAATTACCACAACTAAGTTCATGTCAAACAAATCCATACCAACTTTTCAAAATTAAATAGACCGCTAGAATGGAGTATCCCAATAGAATTGGTGGTTCATATACAGTATAATCAATGTGTATTGGATATTTGTATAGACCAATAGACCATGGAATGTCAAAGAATGTGTTGAGTGCCAACTCCAGCGACTCAAATCAAAAAATAAGACAGGCACCACCCACGGTAGCCGCGTGGCGAAAGCTCTCGCCATGGCGGCACCAAAGCCGCGTAGAAAGAAGGCCATGCCTTCACCTTGGCGTCAAACTTACGGGGTTCATGGTTGATTCATGACTCGTTGGTGGTTCCAACCCCTATGAAAAAGATTAGTCAATCATCCAGTGGTTGATGATTACTAGGGAAAACATGCTTAAAACCACCAGCCAGCATGACATTTCTTGAGAAACATAAAAGGTGTTGATGTCACACTTGCTGTGAGATTGCCAACCAGTGTGGCAACAGCAACACAGGCAGAGATGGCCATACAGTGAGCAGCTTCATACTTTCAATGAAGCCAACGGCATGTGGACGCAGTGATGCCACTGAAGATCAAACTGCAGCTGGGCAATGTGACATTCAAATTACATGCATTTTTTGAATGCATAATAACTTAATAACTTTAAGATGGAGTATCCAAAGATGGAGTATCCACAAGTACATATACTTCCAGCATGATTCAACTGCCGCATGCCGCAAGCCCAGTGAATGCCCAGGGTCAAGGTCCGAACCCACAGTCCACGTCTTGGACAAAGCGGACTCTCTCTACAAATAGAATAGGTATTTCTATATTTTTGCAAGCATTGAAACCATATGACTGTGTGATATGATGAGTAAACACACACATAAATCTCCATTGTATGGGTCTCGGATGGGTATTGCGTCAATCTTTGCCGAAACCTGACTGATTTTTGATAAAATCTTATCTGTTTGCAGATGTACACAAACTTGAAATATGTTTTTTATCAAAGGAAGTTTCAAAGAAAATTCCGTGTTACGAACATTTACAACCACTAACATTTACAACCACTCACATTTACAACCACTGATAATACACCACCACTAATTATACACCACCACTACGAATCAACCGCTAATAATCAACCATTAAGAATCAACCACAAATAATCAACCACTAATAATCAGCCACTAATAATACACCACCACTAATAATACACCACCGCTACTAATACACCACCACTACCAATCAACAACTAATAATACACCACCACTAATAATACAACACCACTAATAATACATCGCCACTAATAATACACCACCACTAATAATACACCGCCACTAATAATACAACACCACTAAAAATACACCACCACTAATAACACAACATCACTAACAATACACCACCACTAATAATACAACACCACTAATAATACACCACCACTAATAATACACCACCACTAATAATACAATACCACTAATAATACAACATCACTAATAATACACCACCACTAACAATACAACACCACTAATAATACAACACCACTAATAATACACCACCACTAACAATACACCACCACTAACAATACAACACCACTAATAATACAACACCACTAATAATACACCACCTCTACTAATCAACCGCTAATAATCAACCAGTAAGAATCAACCACTAATAATCAAGCACCACTAATCAACCGAGGTAAAGCACAGAGAGTGAAAGTCACGAGAGTCAAAGCACTGAGATTGAAAGTCATGAGAGTCAAAGCACTGAGATTGAAAGTCATGAGAGTTAAAGCATGGAGACTGAAAGCACGAGAGCTTCGTGTCGGAGAATTTCTGTGTGACTGTTGTCACTTTTTGAAATGGACAAGTTGAAAAATAAAGGAAGTCTCGCACAAGAGCTTCGTGTCGGAGACCATCTGTGTGACTGTTGTCACTTGTTGAAGTGGACAAGTTGAAAAATGAAGGAAGTCTCACATGACAGCTTCGTGCCGGAGACGATCTTTGTGACTGTTCTCACTTTTTGAATTTGACAACTTGAAAAATGAGGGAAGTCTCGCACAAGAACCTCGTTTTGGAGACAATCTTTGTGACTGTTGTCACTTTTTGAAGTTGACAAGTTGAAAAATGAAGGAAGTCTCGCACGAAAGCTTCGTTTTGTAAATTTTGGGTAGATACGAGAAGTAGAGCAGCCATGCAAGGGGGCCCTCCCGGGGCAACCGCGGGCGCGTGAGCCGGCGCTTAAGCACAACCTTTTGGGTCGTGCCTAAGCCTTCAAAATTCCCAGCCAACCTAAGGTCGTGTGCAAAGTTCACAAACAATGTGTAAACAAGCAGCAGCACATACGAGCACCAAATAACAAAGTCTACGCTTACACGTCCGCATCAATGTTGATCTCGCGCTTTCACGACAAATCAACGACTCATCAAGCGAACAAAACTGCTCTCTGAGCACATGTGGCTGCAGAAAAAGTTCTGGTCGCTAGACAGAACTTTAGCCCAGCTCAGCTGGACACGAATAGGAACCAAGTGGAAACAAAGGTGGCACACAAAAGGCACTGGGAGGGAAATGGAGAACACATGAAAAAACACTGAGACGCGAGTAGGAGACCAACCATGACCAACCTGCAGCAAGTGCTTGAAAACAAATGAGAGACAAGAGGCATTAAACAATCATCCACAAATGAGAAACCCATGGGGCGCAAACGGGAGACAAGGTTCCAAGGTGATCCAAGGTGCCTGGAAACCCATGGCATGGCAGGGGAAGCAGTCCCAATATAACCCTTGGCTTCCAGAGATTGAAGGCACAGTGACGTTGGAGGCCCTCTCGCACCACGTGAAGGGGAGCCCGCTCCTGATGAAACTCGGCATGGCTAACGTCAAGCAGCATGGGCTAAAGGCTAAAGGGCAGGGACAATGCGGGAAAATAAGTTTTCGTCGTCACTCCCACTACTGCCAACATCACCACCATCATCATCATCATCATCATCACCATCACCATCATCATCATCATCATCACCATCACCATCATCATCATCATCATCATCATCATCATCATCATCATCATCATCATCACCATCATCATCATCCAAATCATCCCTGTAACTCTTAATAAGATATGGGTCATCAATACCAACGTCTGATAACACCAATAACTTGACGTTGGTTAATCACTAACATTCATTCAACACTATAACATTAAATTAGTCCATATTAATCTTGGTCCAGAAAATCTTGGCCCTAACACTCAGGCATCACTGGTCTCTCCATGGTGCTGGTATAGGTACCATATTTGGAACATCATTTGGTTACTGATGTGGGTTCATCTTGGTCCAGTAAATCTTGGCCTTGGCCCTAACGCTCGGGTAATCTCAGGCAATATCGGTTTACAGTACTATTGTTGACTACTGATCGGGTGGCTTCTCAAGTCCTAGGGGTACCTCTGAATCCTCCAATATCAACTATTTGTATAGCAATAAGCCAGCATAAATCGACCAAATTTTTGGGGCACGCGGTACGCCCATCTTAAGAAACCACCATGTTGCTTGACCGTTGCTTGGCACCACCCTGTCCTTGGGACTGCTGCAGGTGGGCAGCGCCTGGATCCGAGACTTCACCACGTCAACTGGATGGATCATTCCTGGGAGGCGGCTGGGAGGGGGTGCGGGTTAGTGGGTCGAGTGGGTTGAGTGGTTGAGTGGGGTGGTGGGATGTGGTGGGTGGGTGGGATGTGGTGGGTGGGTAGGTTGTTGGTTGCCCGGTTGCAGCCTGGCTTCAAGGGCCAGGTTTGAGGAATGGCAAGCATATAGCAACACATACCTTGAGGTTGTGGGATGGTAGGTTCTCATGCATCAAAAGTTTGACGAAGCATCTATCACCATGATTCAGCCATCATTCATGAAAACTATAAGCATCTTTGATGCTCATTTATTGGTGATATTGAACCGTGAATATCATCCTCTTACTACCACTTGCACTGACTATATATTCAACCGTGATCAGTCATCATTACCAGTCACATCAGACCTAATTTCGAACCAGCATCAACCACTTCTAATGATGACTGTTCACCAACATCAACCATTATCAATAAATTGATCTTTACACATACTTGCCTGGTAATCACCAGGATTTTCGACTATTACGATGACTGGCTACTATTAGGCTTACCAACCAACCATTATCAAAATCACTTTACTCCGAGTGATCCCCACCATGGAATCATATGGTGGGGATCACAGAGATACATTGTTAATGTTAATGGTAAACTCCTGTCATATCTTCTGGCATATTTTCTGGCAGTCTGCAGTTCAGGTCCAGCAGTGCTCACTGAGATCGGACACTGGCATTTGAGGTGCAGCGGTGCTCACTGAGCTGGGACACTGGCATTTGAGGTCCAGCGGTGCGCACTGAGCTGGGACACTGGCGGTTGAGGTCCAGCGGTGCTGACTGAGATCGGACACTGGCGGTTGAGGTCCAGCAGACCTCACTGAGATCGGAGACTGGCATTTGAGGTGCCCAATGAGCTTGGGCACTGCAAGGGGAAGGAAGGAAGGCAGCAAAGAAGGAAGTAAGAAAGGAAGGAGGGAAGGAAGGAAGGGAGGGAGGGAGGAAGGACGGAAGGAGGGAGTGAGTGAATGAGTGAGGAGAAGTAGTTCTGATAAAATCTAACAAGCCTCAAATGGCAGGTGGGGAATCATGAAACATCACTCTCTCCATTGCCACCTGGAGGACTTTGACTCATTAGCCATCATTGTGTAACCATCGCTCATCAGTAGATAGAAACAATTATGCGTAAATAGCTGTGGGTGAAAAACCTGCACCCCTGGTGAACATAGTCTATTCGAGTTGCTGGGATGTTAATCTACCCAATGGCTGGTTGGCTAGCGTCCCAACAAACACATGTAGCCCTTAGTCAACCATCATTAACGATCATCAGCAATTGTACCGACAATTGTGCATAAATCATATGCACCATTTACCACCATCATAATTAAACCATGTTGCCTCAAAAACAAACACGCAAATGTGTGTAAATTCTTAATGCTTGCTAATCAGCATTTACCATTCTATGTACCAAAAATGGATGAAAGTAATTGATCATCACTGGCAACTCTGCCTAACCATTAGCAATCAATAAATCAAACAGTCTATAACACAAATCATCTTGATCATCCCTGGCATCAGTATGCAAATATGTTCAATAACTAATGCACATATGTAAACCATAAAAACAAATATATTGATTCCCCAATTCATTCTGATTCCTGCATCTATTCTAAGCAAAAAGATGAATTGTGAATTCCAATTCCTCAGCGCACACCCCCAGCCATGCCGCGCATGTTGCCGTGCTTCCAAGCGCCACGCAGCCCGCTAGGCCGCCCGAGCAAAGCGTGGCAGGGACCACTGGAAGATGCGGCTCCAGCAGGCCCTTGGACTGCTCGTAAACCAGGAAGTAGACCTGGGACCAGTGGTTCGGATCCATCCTGGTTGGATTTAGAAATCATTGATCTCTCTGATCTAACAATGGTTTATGATTTTGATTGTTGATTCATGGGTTTATGGTTGGTGACATTGGTGCTATGTTCTTTGAAATTCATTCTCTCGAGATAGGCTACCTATTAATAGCTCTCTCTCTCTCCCTCGAATTTTCAGTGCTTGCTGATGAAACTAACATCATTGACTATTGATTGATACATGTTGTGGTTTCGTGGTTTGTAATGGTGGTTCATAATGATGGTGATGAGAAACCCTGCATGATTAATCTTTCAGCAAGATTCATGACTGCCAAATATCTGTGATGGACCGTTTGCTAGCAAGCTACTTCTTGAGAGTGGCTCATGATTGTTCAGTGTATACGATGGAATGGTTTCTGGCAAAATGATGTTTAAGCATGGTTAAAAGTACTGGTTTGCTGATCATAATTAATGCTGCATCTGTAATAGTGCTTTTCCCTCCAACGAATGCTGAACGATGGCCCCCAAAAGTATATTGGTAAATGATGATTCGTACTGGGTAACAATGCCTATATGGATACGTGATGATACGTGCTGCAGCAGGCAGGGGAGGTTAGCTAGCAACAAACAACATGGATACTTCTGAGTCTGGTGCAATACGGCCAGCAGTGGGAAAGGCCAGGTTGGTAGATCCATTGGACTAGATCCATGTAAATACCCCCCCCCCGTTGTTTATGCATACGACAATACATCTTTCGGATAATTCAGAAGCTAATGGAGGTAAACTGGAGGGTAGTTTATTCACATGGATGCCCCCATGATCCCAATATGCTAGCAACAAATTAGATACATCAATGACCAACAACCTGTTTCAGGAGTCTGCCAAAATCAGCATGTCAGTTCGGTGACAAAAATCTAAAACTCAACCAGCAATATGACCAACAAAGACCTGCTCGGGAAGCACCAGCCAGTGGCAGTGACATCAAACCAACAAAAAGCAAACAAATGTCTGGAAAAGCAGTGAATGATATAGCAATCGGTTGCAATTTGTAACCAACAAAAATTGGTAACATGCTCCTCACTGGTTAATGCTAATATTGATAGCCATGGTGGTAACATGCTGCAAACAGTGGATATGGTGATGTTACTGGTAAATCTAATGGACTAATCAAACAGTCATGCGGGTTTGTCCAGGGCCATGGTGGTTCTTAGTTCCTACTAACTATCCAAGTTCAAAGCCAGTATTATCAGGGAAACCACCAGTTTTCGGGATTCTGTATACCATTTTTGGAAAAGGCCATAAAAAACTGGCTATCACCGTGATTATATAGTTGTTGGCTTTTGTCAGCTTGGCATCACTGCTTTTGCAGCTCTATTATTGCTGCGTTTCATGCCACTCATCCAACCACATCTATCAACTAGTATTGTTGTTTATTGCTTGTTGCATCCTTAATCTCATCATTGTTGTTTGCTTACTCTGCAACATTTAATTCTGAATATCATTGAGTATCACAACCATCTGCTGGCAAACTGTTGATGATATCCTAATGGTTGTTGGTTGCCGTCGTTTACACCGCCGTCCCTGGCCGCATTCACAAGAACACTCTTTACCCTTACCCACATGCCACGACCACTGCAACGTTGTACCACGAAGGTAGCTGACAATCCCCCAGACTCTAGGCCCCAACGGCGGCTACACCCAATGGTATGGCCACCCATCCGGTACCCATCCCCCACACCAGGTGTTCGACAACCAAGTTGCGCCATAAGAAGGACACTCCTGTGCGGTGCCCCCCGTGAAAGGAGCATTTTGAAAGCCGTCACTGCAGGGAGGCTCTTTCGCCATCGCGATACACACGCTGAAGCAAACAAATTACATCAACATCAGCAACGTGAGAACTGCATTGGGATCCTTGGCTGACCGTGGGCCAATCCAACAAAATAAAAAACATGTTGGAAAAATAGCTTTAGTAGTCAATCGTTTATACCAAAAAACAATATTCACGTATGTATACAGCATAGGGCGTTGTACACACACAGGCACAAATGTATGTGTGTGTGTGAAAGCTTGTGCGAGTGGTCAAACAGAGTTCACAGGTATAAACAACTTCTTACTTCTTACCTAGCATTGATGGTGCTTTGACCGCTGCTCCGCTGGAGCGTAGCCTCGTCACGACTCATGAGTGAAGAGACATCTGTTGGCGTGCTTCGATGTTGGAAGCAGTGCTTCTTTGTCCTCCTTCCATCAATCATCGTATGCCATCCGCCCCTAAGGACCCCGAAAAAAGGCAGGCATTTAGCATCCAAAATATGTGGTATCACCTACGGACACGATGGGTTGGCGGGGTAAATGATATCATCATTGACATTCCTATGATCGACCGTCGGTACTGCAAGCATTGTAATGATCATCATTAACCAATTCAAGATCCATCGTGATTGATGGGCTGCATGTTTTGCCGGCTCATTTCCTATCTCCAAGCATCGTTTTTAAGATATGACCTGCCTCCTCCAGGAAGAAAGGTGTCAGCATCACCCAAATTGCACGGGAAAAGCATATATAAAATGCAAGCCATTCTGAGATATATTTTGCTCAATCCAGTTCATGTGACGAGCATGGAACCTTATGATCAAAGAACCCCTGCTCTGCAACGACCGCAACCTCCCCGTTTTCCATCCGACGAACGTGGGTGATTGGATGGAACAATCCATCATCCAAAACTGAACAACAGGGAGCCTGTTGATCTAAGCTCATGACCTGCTGACATGATCTCACTTAAGAGCTGGTGTCCAACCACAACGAGCCATCAGGGAGCTTATGATCAAAGCTCATCAACCTGTTGACAATCAAAGAAGATCATGTTGAACAACCAGACTGACCTCAAGTGAAAGAACTACCCCAACACAGTAAACATCGGAAAAACTGCTGGAACTGTGATCCATCCAGCATCCTCTCCCACTTGAACATTGTCCCTTTTGAGCCAAAATGGTAATCCCAACATGTTGAACAACATGTGGCTCAAGATCACTTAAGATCAAGGTTGTGATGAACATCACCTATGAACTAAAGAACTTCAAGAGAATCAAGAACATGTTCATGATGAACATCACTTGTGAACAAACTCTCAATCGATCGGAAGGTGAGCTTGCAGTTGCGATGAACTAAAGATTGACCCACTTATCCCAACCAACCAGCCGTAGATAAGTGACCCAATCCAGTTCATGTGACGAGCATGGAACCTTATGATCAAAGAACCCCTGCTCTGCAACGACCGCAACCTCCCCGTTTTCCATCCGACGAACGTGGGTGATTGGATGGAACAATCCATCATCCAAAACTGAACAACAGGGAGCCTGTTGATCTAAGCTCATGACCTGCTGACATGATCTCACTTAAGAGCTGGTGTCCAACTACAAATAGCCATCAGGGAGCTTATGATCAAAGCTCATCAACCTGTTGACAATCAGAGAAGATCATGTTGAACAACCAGACTGACCTCAAGTGAAAGAACTACCCACGCCGTTCATGAATCGGAAAAACTGCTGGAACTGTGATCCATCCAGCATCCTCTCCCACTTGAACATTGTCCCTTGATGGAGGATCTGACGGGTTCGCGTCTGTGGGAACTCGATCGATGTACAGAAAAATTCTAAGGTCGAGAGCCAGCTGCCAGAAGATTCCGACCAACTCACAAAGATCTTCCTTGGCGGAGTATCCTTTAACGAGAGCTCCCTGTACAGATTCGGAGTCCACAAAGAGAAGCGACCACGATCCCTTGAGCTCTTGTGCGAACGTCTTCAATGCCACGACCGTTGCGAACATCTCGACCATGGCAATTTGAGACTTGCGAGGCAGCCACTGATCAATCAAGGCCTGTGGAACTTCTGCACTGAACTGCTTCCGCACCTCGCCTTTCTTGAACAGGACGCCTCCAATCCACGGAGCTTTGGGTGAGCCTGCCTTCCCATCAGGGTAGCTTCCATCGGTGAAGATCACGAAGTCAGCCGCTCTCGGCTTAGTCATTTCGATCGGTCTCGGAGGACCATGGTTGACGAGAAAGATCCAAGTCTTCAGAGACACCACGATCGCCTTGTTGAGAGCTGCCTTCGGGAACTTCATGTATTGCCTTTCCGATAGGCACCGCAAGAAAGCTCTTCCGATCTGCCCCCACAGCTGCGAGCTGCCAAACATGAGCTTGCCTCTGAGCTTCCCAGCTTGTCCAGGAGAAAGGAGCTGCGACTCAAGGATTGCCTTGATCTCATCCGTGATCTCTTCCTTTCTGGCTGGCTTGATCTTCAGGCACATGTCAGAGAGATCATAGGTGACCCCTAGGATGGTGGGATCTTGCAAGAGCTGCAGTTTCTTCTGATCGAACTGCGCCCCCAGCATCCAATGAACTTCCTGTGCCACTTCATATGCCGACCTGCACGTGGCAGCAGTCTCGAACCCATACTTGTCGTCATAGAAGTTGAACGCCGCCACGTGGAAGATCCTCCTGAGCACGTCTGTGATGGCAGCAGATCTCCGGTTGTAGTTGTAGACCGCAGAGACCAACCCGAACGAGTGGCCCACCATCACAAAGTATGCCACTCTCCCATCTGAAGGATCCTTCAAGGAGATCACACTCCATCGCCTCTGAGCTGGTGCAATGGGGATCTGCCTGTAAGCTTTCCGCTCGTCAAGAACCCATCCCCACAAGTCTCCTCTGGATCTCGAGGATAGCCACCTCAGAGCCGCCACATTCACATCCGTCGACGGGAGCTCAAGCTTCTCTACGATCTGGGTGGCCATGTTCACTCCATTGACCGTGGCGCTATCAACCCCCCTGACCTTGTTCTTCTGAACAACTTCGAACCTCTGCGTGGGCACCCAATGATCTGTGCCCACAATCTTGGAGACCTCCTCCACTCCATAGAACGGTCCGAGAGTGACCTTCTCGTGAACATCCTCCATGGTCGCATCCCAGACCTTCTGGGTATTCTCCGTGACCTCCGTCCTGAGGACGTTTTTGTAGATCTTCTCAGAGAACTCCCAGGCCCTGGCATGAAGATCATCTGGATGAAGAGCCGGAGCAGGATCAGAGAGTAAAGGCCATCGTTGCGATCGCTGGATGGGACCGACAATGGGGAACCCTTGCAGCAGAGATGAGAGCAGCTCGGTGTCAATGCATCGGGCGGCTTGCAACATGTCCCTCCAAAGGCTAATGTGAAAACAAGAGCCCAGTTGGATCGGCATATCATCCGGAACTCCTCGAAGAAGCCGCCGAAGATGTGGATCTTGTACAGCTCGAAGGACTCGATCAGAGTCAGGAAGCATTGCCAGTGCGCGCTGGCGCCAAAAGATCCGCAGTTTCTTCCTTTCATGCAGGACCCACTTCGGCTTGGCCACGATCAGGGCCAGAGCCTCCTGGAGATCCGGGTCCAGAGCCGGATCCAACGAGAAGGGGTGTATGAGATCCAGACTGAAACGAACTGTCTCACCAGGTTCCATCTCGGTGGGGATCAAGGGTGGAAGCGCAGACCTCTTCAACTGGTATCCAGCCTGAATTGCTTTCTGAGCAGTAGCCACCTGCTTGTGTCCTTTCCAAGGCACAAGCTGGCCGACCGGCCTTTTTCGATCGGAGGGTGATGTCTGCAGCTGGAACGTTGGATCCAAAGGTGAAGAGTTAGGTCTGAGCTTCAGAGCCTTCGTGAACGCCAGAGCCCACTGGCGACAGAGCTTGTCAGGGTAGACCTGAGCTAACCGAGTCTTGTAGACCCACTTGTTGTTGATCTTGACCTTGCCCACCAACGGCACATGGCGGTGAGGGCGGGTGTGCTGATCGCAAGCCAAGGCGATCGAGCTGAGATCAAAATTTCCCATTATGGCGGTGGGCTTCTTGTGATCGGCACCATACCGGCACATGTCAAGCTCGAACCGACTTGCACCCGGAAGTTGAGCCACCCGCTTCATTGGAGGCATCGACCAGAGGAAAGAGCCAGCAGGGTTCTCGATCGACCAAAGGACCTGGTGGCTGTGGCACAACGTGATCTTGTCTGCCGAGAGCACCATGAACTGGTTGCCCATCTGGACCTTCTCTTGATCTGGTGCCGCCAACCCGGGTAAGCCCCACAAACATGAAGCCGATCGCAGAGGAGGCGGGCCTCCATCATCTTTGCGAGCCAAGCTGAAAGAAGAGCATGGCGTGCCGAAGTGGATTGCTCTGATCATGCCCGCCTGGATGAGCTTGTCAAGGTGCTTCAGAACATCGACGTTTGTCACGTCCACGGATCGAGGTACGTGCTCACTCTCGTCGATCTCGATGGGGGGAGCTACTGGGAGTCCGAGCTCACGCATTGCTTGAGTGAGCCCAGCTTTCCCGGCGAAGATCTCCACAAAGGAACCAGCTGGCAGCATCTGCCCAGAGCCCCATTGGAAATTGCCCACTGTCTGATCAACAGACGGATCATCATTCGTGGGCAGATCGCCCTTGGGGCTCTTCTGAACGGTTCAATGGTTGCCCACCATGGGGTGAGCCACCCCGCAGATCATGCAGACATGCTTGAACCTGCACTTGTCGCCGTGAACACAGCCAAGGGATGAGTTGTAGTAGTGGCATCTCTTCGGCCCCGTGACCGCCTTGGCCGCATCCACGATGAGCTTCCACTCGGAGTCGGGGATCCTCTTGTCTTTGTCCTGAGCGGACTTCTCCTTCAGGTGGTCCTTCTTGACCTTCGGGGTCGAGCCCTTGTCTTCCTTCTGGGGGGTGGATCTGCCCCGGGTCTTCTTTCTCTTCTTGACCGACTTCTCTGGGGTATCATAGCGAACCTTGTCCTGCTCGTCTTGAGTGTCGACCGACTTCTTCACGTCGACCTTGGCCAGAACGGCCTTTGTCCTGGCGTCGTTCCAGAGGTACTTGTGATTGGTGAGCACCTCATTGATCGCTGCCTGGTAGGTGGCGAACGTCTCCCTTTGCTCGGCTTGAAGCCGATGCACTTTCTTTCTGATCAGAGCATCAGCCTGAAGAACAAAGGGCAGACCTGGGCAATCCGAACGGAACTGCTCGAGCTCTTGCAGGTACTTGAGCGGACCTGCTGCTCTGGAGTACGCACAGATATTGAGGTACTCCATGGCCATGAACAAGGCATGAACTCGATGCATCAAAGTATGAGTATCAGTGACCTGATCAGGTTCCTCTGCCTTGGAGATCGTGAGCAGGTCCTCCGCATTCTTGGTCAGACCTGACTTCTGCACGATCGAATCAGCTCTTGTGCGGATCTCGGCCACTGGATAGTATGGAGCCATACCGTTGACCAGGAAATCCCGATTGAGCTTCTCCACGAACTTCTTGTGAGGCTCTTTGGCATCCAGAAGGATCACATCCGGATGAGACCGAACGAATCTTGCCCTGAACTCGGCATGATCTTCTTGAGCCATCTCAGGAACTTTGTTCGGGTCCTCTTCCATCCGAGCTCGCCTGGTGGCGAACTGCCCCTGGAGCGCATGGCAAGAGTGCCAAACTGCTGCGAGCTGCATCAAAGC
>VSDK01015009.1:99288-111640 GCA_009767595.1 Symbiodinium kawagutii
GGGCATGTTGACGTTCGTGGTACGTTGCGCGCGATGTTGATGCTACGTGATGCACGGGTGGGTGTGGGTTGGGGGCATGTTGACGTTCGTGGTACGTTGCGCGCGATGTTGATGCTACGTGATGCACGGGTGGGTGTGGGTTGGGGGCATGTTGACGTTCGTGGTACGTTGCGCGCGATGTTGATGCTACGTGATGCACGGGTGGGTGTGGGTTGGGGGCATGTTGACGTTCGTGGTACGTTGCGCGCGATGTTGATGCTACGTGACGCACGGGTGGGTGTGGGTTGGGGGGGCTGGGGGCATGATAACGCTCGTTGCACGTTGTGCGCGATGTCATCGTTTGCGGTTTGTCGGTCCGATGGCAACATAATAAGTTAGGCTAATCACGCAAGACCTGGCAATTCATGCATCTGAAGTAAGGGTGGAAAGGAATGATTTTGAATTCGCCTGATGAATCCAAACAAACTTTTACGATGGTGATTCCGTAGCACGTTGAATTCCTCATGGGTTATATGTGTTGATTAAAGAAAACATTGCTGGGAACGCATTCTGGGAACCACGGTTGAGACGGTTGATGGGTTTTGGTTGGTGGTGCAATGTGCCACATCCGCTTCACGAAGAATTTGAATATCTTGCACTCCTCCGTGGCTCATCATAAAGGTGGGTTTGTGAAGAAGGTGACACGCAATCGCAGCACTATCTTGTGCCATGCAGCGTGGTCATCTTGCAAGAAGTATGTTCCGAAGTCATTGCATGCAAAGCATAAGGGTTGCTGCTCTACTGTAAAGTGTGGCAGTGGCGATATATCCCCTGCTGCAAAAACCTCGCCAAGGAGATTGTGCGCGCGTTGCAGCGAGCCTAAAAAAGGCTTCTTCAAGTGCCGACTTCTTTCATGTCAAATGTGGAGTTTCCTCTGGGAAAACAACGATTTGTTCAAAAAACCTCTAAAAAACGACGTCGTTTTTTTAAGATTTTCCATGAAGGACAATGCTGGTTTCGCTGAGGCGAAAATGACGTTTTTAGACGAAATAGGTATTTTACCAGCGCGGATTCCGGTCCGCCGGGTTGTTTTTGAATACAGTACATGAACTAATCTTATTACCTGCCATGTTGAGGCGGCCCACAAGAATCTAGATAAACCATCCAGGGACCGGTTCTCCTGCAAATCTATGGCACCCAAACCCCTTGACCCCCTATGTTCGGGCACCACTTCAAACATAGCAGCTGATTTCAGGTGGCACAATTAGGCAGTTGCAAAGAGCAACTTGATGAGTGTGATGACTCATGAAGAACCAAATGTGATACATTTGTAGCATCTGGCTGTAGGACATAGTCTGCATTAATGAGGTGCTCCAAGTATATACCCTCATCATACGAGAAGCACTATGTTTCCATATTATATGGCATGACAACAAGACATGTAGCAAGAAACGCGTACATAGGACACATATGCAAATAAGTGTGCATTCAGAAGCCATCTGATTGAAATGCTTTGGATGTACAGTATACAGCATGCACAAAACTGACTGCATACGACTGTGTGAATATGCAAAAGGGTTGGAATTACCAATTTTGCAGCATAGAATGACATACTGAAATATCACAGCAAGTTCCATACATTGAAACAGAATAGTTGGGTGAGCCACAACAGGAAAGCAACTGCATCAAGAACCACCACTGGCATTTCAAAAAGAAAACGTATGTCTGGCACATCTGAAGGCACCATTTGACACATAAATACACAATAAAGCAAATGAATCGACAAATTCTTATTGTTTACCGAACATGATCGTACATGTCTATGCATCTTTGGATATCTTTGGGTGATACAGTGTTGCCGGTACCTGATGCACCTTTACTATAGTTTCCCAGCAGCTGAACGTCAGGCACCGACCTCCTCCAAAGCTTGTAGCTCTTCCTTGGAGGATTTCGACTCTTCCCGGTCCTCAGAGATGGTGTAAAGGAGGTGATGTCTGCCAGTTGGAAGTTATCCTACCCTATGCTTCCCGGTCACCATGAAATAGTAGGTAACCGACTGGTTTCTGCTCTTGAGGTTTGCTTACCTACTTTTTCATGGCAAACAGAAGGGTAGAGCTAACTATAGTGAGGCTAGCATTCGGCAATGGAAGTAGGGGAGTTGGTGCTAACAAACATTTCAATTGTAATTGCACAGAGTTGGCAGTTACCATTTTTTGTCAGGGCTGTATCGACAAACTTCCCTGGCTAAGGAGCACCACATTGCGAGTGCGGCAACTGGTACCATGCAATTGACGGCCCTGACATTCTCAAAGCGGGTGGGTCTCCATAGGTCACGCGTCTAGAAGAAACATGAACGTCGCGCCACTCTTGGCGGGCGCACATACGGTGCGATC
This sequence comes from Symbiodinium kawagutii, assembly GCA_009767595.1. Taxonomy (NCBI): domain Eukaryota; class Dinophyceae; order Suessiales; family Symbiodiniaceae; genus Symbiodinium; species Symbiodinium kawagutii. The sequence continues at coordinate 101,661 of VSDK01015009.1, forward strand.
AATTCGGGATGGTCACCGTTGTACTTGTTTACGGACAGCACCGTGTCAATCTTGAGCCTTCATGTTCCACACTCAAAAACAGGAAAACTGAGTCGACATAGGAGGGTCAGCCTCTGGCAAACATAGGATTGGTATGCCATACCCCTGCTCTTTCCCACTTGCTGTCTCTCTCTTTTCTTCTCTTGTTTTCTGCGCTCTCTCTCTCTCTCTTTTTTTTTCTCTCTCTCTCTCTCTCTCACTCCCAGGGAAGGTAATCACAGCAACTTCACACAGTTTGAACATCAGTAAAGCAAAAAGGGGCAGGACAAAATAAACGAATCAAGGGAAAGCACTACATCCATAATTCAAACGCACGGCTAAAACCGACTGTAGCCAACACAGATGACACAACCATAGAAACGATGTGATTGATTCAACCGGATTTCATCAAGCAACCAATGCCAGATTGCACTTCCAACAATCAACCAACAATGTGCCTCAAGCAGGTCCACCTCTGGGGGGGCCCAGGGCCACATTGATCCAAGGCGCTTGCAGCACTAAGGCAAGGGCTCGGGCGGTGTTATACCAAGCCGCCCAGCGCTGCTGGTGCAACTCACAAGCCCTTCGGAGCAGCTGGACGGCTTCCTGGAAGCTGAGACGCCGCACCGCCACGATGTTTATGCAGCACGATGTGAACTGGAAAAATCATTGGTGACATGGGTGAGAAATGCATATAGTGTGAATACGGATAGCTACGTGGCCAAGAAGTTTGCATAGTGCACGCCAAACAAAAAAAAACGGATGTAATATAACATCCAGTGTAATCTCCGTCGCTCTCCGTCCCTCTCGCATTGTCTTTCACGTTTCAGTCTCAACCAGTTCGGTTGGGTTAAGCACTGTGCTTGAGTTGACTGGATCCGACTGGCCTCCAAGGGTGCGCCCCTGGAGCGCCCGAGGCCACTAGGAGCTGAAGTGGATGGTTTGCGCCTGGTTCCATGGGAACTTGCGAAATGGTGAGACGAAGCTGCCAACAACAAGGGCTATGGCTATGGGTTTTCATGGTTCCTCGGGGGCCCCCTGGCTGTATACATCCTATATCTTCCTATTAATGCGTTGTAAACGACCCACGTCTTCAAGTGTTCACTTTTCGGTTGGTGGCTTGACCCTCCCCATATGTGGTCATTGAAAAACTCGTGCGCACCAACTGAGTATCGGATAAGATTTGGTCCGGCAGGTCATCAGCATCCCGGGTGGACCTCTATCGATTACAGCAATTATGCAGGTTTGATGTCTGCGTCTCTTGCCAAGAAAAGGTATCGGCTGCAGGGTGGGCTCAAATCGGTTGTGCGCTTTTTTGAGGCTTTTGAAGCCCCACGCATTTGAAGTCCCAAGACCGGACGAATAGAGAAAATCATACCATGATGCAACCATTAATGACCATTGTTAGGCCTGGAACTGACCATGCTTGCAAACTGAATAGCAGCTCAAGCGAGACTCGGTTGCCCATGGTCAACCATGGTTACCAATCTGTTCATTGACCATCATCACCTATCTGGGGGTCATGGTTGACCATGATCAACTACTATTCTAACGCTAGAGTTGACTATTCATTGATGATTACTTTGCGCATTGTAGTCACTAATGGGTGCTTAAGATTTTGAACCCATCTACAAAATATTAGTCAATGAATCAACCATCCAAAATACCGGCAAAAATCAAACACATATTTAAGAACCGCGAGCCAGTAGTTGTTTAACCATCGTTGGTGGTTCTTATTCCCTATTGTTACCATTGATGATCATTGTTGTTAACCATCATCATAGCTATGTTTTTAATACAATCAACAAACATTATTGACTGCTATTAGCCATCATTTCAAGCCATTACAAACCATTTGGGGTTGCGTCAACATTCGGGTATGGATCGGCCCGCGGTGATCCATACGTATGGATCGGTCTGGATCGCCTGCGTTTTGGTATGGATCGGGGGTATGGATCGCTTGCGGGTTCAGGGTATGGATCGGGGCTTTACAGTTTGACTCGCAACCTTTTTAAAGCCAGCTTGTTAATCGCCAACCATTCAACCAGGCTTTCCGAACCCACCGGCGTCTCGTCCCTTCTCCGCCAAAGTACGTTCGCTGGGGCGAGTGGAGCAAAGCAGTGCCCAAGGAGCACCTGAGGACGCTGGGTTGGATCAACGGTGCTAGAAACAGCAGTTAACAAATGATAGCAACGCTACGTGCTGATGGTTAGCAATGGTGATAATCTGTACGGATTGTTAGAATCCTTTGTACGGGTGATGAACAGTGATCATTGTCATAATGGCGGTTTCTGATTCATGTACCCCCCAAAGGTAATCAAGATTCGAAGTAATTGACATGGAAGGCATTATCTTTCTCTCCATCGCTGTCAGGGAGGTAAAACAAAATGCAAAGCGGTAAAGAAAATGTAAAGCTGAATGACCATAAACGTTTATGAATTGATGGATTTATAGTTGGTTTAATCATGATAAATCGCGCCGGCTATATATATATATATTTATATTGGACAGCTACAATATGACTTGTATCAAATTTCCGTGGCAAATGATCAATACTGCTTCAAACTAGTTTGCCAATAATCATAGCACCAAATCATAGCACAAAACGCAAGGCCATATCTGACACACAAATAAATGTCATGCAATAAATGACTAGTTTTGCAGAGGGGTTTATATGGCTCCATCATGCTCCATTATTCTTTGCAGCTCTTGACCATTTGACCAATGTATTCCAGTTCAAACATGTTCAAACACTTTTCTTGACCACATAATTTGCCACCAACTCCTCTTCGATGTGAGTGTGTGTGTGTGTGTCTCTCTCTCTCTCTCTGTCTCTATCTCTCTCTCTCTCTATCCTTCAGTACCATCTTTGAGGAGCGGTGTTCCCGCAACGGACGCATTAATGAGTGGAAGAAGTATCAATGGACTTGAATCGATGTGACTGCTTGTAAGTCTTGTGGTATATGCAAGCCTGAAAATCAGAAAATCAAATAGAAAGCTCGCTATGCAATGGAGCAAGCAAGACTGTGGAAACAAGATGAGACAAGCCCCAAAAGGAAAACCAGTGGGGCTGCTTGTCTGGGCATCCTCTGCACCCCCAATGCCGAGATCACTGGCTGAACTTGGATAGTTCAGGCTCAGGAGCGCAGTTTGATCATTTAAACTGCCATGCCATCCATACATTTCTGCCCCCTTCGCTTAGACTTCGCAAAAATCTATTCACGCCAAGCTAACAGGCGCCTGACCTGGGCCGCACACTTGGAATGCGGCTTCAGTTTCCCACGTGTATGAATCAGTATACTGTAAACTGTACCATTGAGCATCAAAGTAGCCACCACTCACGAAGCATAATTTAAACATCATCACTTCCCCATCATTTTCCAACCTTACCACCCCATATTTGGCAGTTCTTCCCATCTTCCCCTTCTAAGGGCCCCATGCCAGGCACAAGATCCGTGCGCGCGCCACTGGCTCTGCATCGTCCGGCAGCAGAAGCAGCGCTTTGCGCAGCAACGCCACGGCTTCCTCGAAGGCAGCGGCCGCAGCAGTGCCGGCTGCACAGCTGCCCTCGTCGTCGTCGTCGTCGCCCACGAGCTTCTGGACCTACAGTACCATGGGCTCCGAAGATCGGCCGTTTGGCAGTCAACTTTTTGGGAAAGGGCACTTGAACATGATTTGGTGGAAACGTGTGAAACTGACAATTGATCAATTGGTAAATAAATGCCCATAGTGAGAAAAGTAATTAGGATCTTCACCACCAAACTCCTTTTATATCTCTTTATCTCTTGAGGGTCAATTTCCGCTGTCTGGCCTTTGTTGGCCTAGAATTGAGTCAGCTTGAATTAGAGTGCTCTCTGTCGGATGATGCCACAACTGTTCGCTTTCCCTCCGATCAACTACACGCGTTGAATGCTGCAGCTCAGCTGGTTGGTGGTTTCAACATTAACTTGCTGCTTGATGCTGATCACCCCATGTTCATCGTACGAAAAAATAATCGAAAGCATCTGAAAGCATCAAGAGTTTGTGGATCCTGGGAGCTCCTCACCTTCAGCGCGCCCAACAAATGCAGGAGCTCCGCTGCTTCTGCATCTGTCAAGCCCTCATCCAAGCCATAGCGGTGCAGGGCTTGTTGGTAGAGCTCCTGCGTCAACGGCGTAGCAGGTGGATCAAGGACTTCTCACCACTGCTGTTGGAACAGGGGTTGGGGTGCTTAGATGATCCGTTCATCTATCATGTACAGTATCCATCAGTATCCCCAATGAAACCAACGGATGGCTTTCAACTGCCATTCTTTGCAACACTTTCGATATGAAACAACAACCCTCTAAGCCAAATGGGGAGGGAAAAGCCAGGAACCAGGAGGGGCAACGCTCTAACACGCTGCTACCAGTCACTGCAGGCCGGCTGGAACAGGCTGGAACAAGCTGGTGTATCTGGTTTATTTGCTGACAGAATGAGACATGCAGCAATGTACAAGCCATCAGCACCCAAGACACGTTTTCCATGCGGCAAGGGCGTGCTGAATCTATAAACAAACACGTGCTGTTTTTTGTTTTAATTTTTGCTTGAGTATATGATATCATGTGGCTGCTTTGATGAAAGCCACGCGGCAATCGTTCTGAAAAAACAAGGGCCTCATGGTGCTCACTTGCGCCCACCTTGCCATGACAAGTGGGGGGGGCCCAGCATGGCCCATCCCCCACCAGTCCTCAGCGCTTTTCAGGTCGTTGGCTTTGTGCGCTCGCACGCCGGCTTGCAAGAAGTGCTCAGCTGTTCGCTCCAAGGTCATGGCACTGCCGTTGCAGGTAGCTTGGCAGGTGCTGGGTGCTTCATGCGGGTGACCTGCTTGAAGGTCAGGCGGCTTCTTTGTTGAAGGTGGCTATGGCGTTGGTGGTAGGCAGGTGGAACTGGTTGGGTCTGTGCTGTGCAATGGCTTTTCTTGGTCCTCTCTGAGCCCAAAGCCTGCTATTTTACACCATCAAAACAACAAATCCTCCCATCTCCAGAGCTTACAGGATTTTCTACATCTCAAAAGTGGTACCAATTGGTATTCATCAAAGCCGGCCCAAAATTTTGATTGTGGTGATGAAACCACCGATGTTGGGGTGCAAGATGTACTGGGCACACCCATCTCGTTTCGCTTTAAAGTGTGCACTCCGAAGTTGGGTAGGTTAACTAGCGATGCTGTCCAGAGCGCATCAGGCAAGCCAGCCAGTCAGCACCAAACCTTTGCCCACTTTTCCCTGGTTTCTATTATTTGCATTCTCCAACATGAGGAATCCAAGCATATGGACAGCCCTTCTGCAAAAGCAAACTGCTTTTTGCCATGGCGTGCCCATATGCAAAGCATCATGATCAGGGCCCAAGGAGAACTTAAATGCCAATGACAGGATTGTCTTGCCCTGGTGAGCGCGGTCAACGTGCCCAAACACACATGGAACAACAGTAAGAAACGCAGTGATACCTTCTGTTTTGGGGTCCATGATGCCACCTGAGCATATGTGAGAATTTTCAAACACTAAGTTGTTGGATCAAACCTGGGTTGGATTCTCATCAACTTGTCGAAGAAAAGGTCAAGCGGCAACAGCCAGCTGGGCCTGTGCAACAATATGTTACAATGGCTTCAGAGCAATGGTGGTCAGTCGACAGCTGGGCTTTCATTGCTACACAGCTGAGTTTTTTCTGCTGCTATCCAACCCTTAGAAGAAAAAAACGATCATTCTGAGCCCTTGCCCAGTGCTGGGAGCTCCAAACTGATGGCAACTCGAAGTGTACAGCCAGCCACGCTGGCTCATCGGTGCCTGGGAGATGGAGATAGATGAAGGGAGGTGTGTTTGCCAAAAATAGAAAGACATCTGTAACGAAGGGATACCAAGGGTGCTGGACCAAACCTACGAAATCAAAAAACTACAAAACCCGCTCTCATGAACTTCTTGCCACCATGAAGATAATTGCAATTTTTTGGCAAACTTGCCCGTGTATCCTAGCAGCATTTTGTTGGACGGCTGGGCTGGTTTCCAGTGTTTATGGGAAGCTGAAATTACAACCCGGCGATCCACCAATGGATAAACCACAGGTGTAAATTACTTTTGTGTGTTTTGAATCGCTATCCCGAAAGTTCATGTATTGCTGATAGCCGGATTGCCATTTTCCCTGGCTATGTCTCCCAAAGCATCACTGGAAACTTCCAGCGTATCATTTCCATTCATTTCCAGCGTAACGTCGCTGGAGCCTCCTTGCAGTGCTTGCCAATAGCTCGAGATGTCCCCATCAAAGGCCAAGCCAGGCCTCTGCAGCAGTCCAACTGACATGTTGCCATGAAGGTACTGCTTGTGGCTAGGCTGTGGTTGCTGTGTCGCATTTTGTCATGTGTGTTGTTGGTGTTGATTTTGGCGATGTCGTTGTTGTCGCAGTTGCCATTATCATCATTTGTTGCTGCTTTTGATGTGGTTGCCGTTCTTGTTGCCATTGTTGTTGCTAGGCTACTGTTACTGTTGTGGCAGCGGTGGTAGTGGTAGTAGCAGCAGCAGCAGCAGCAGCAGGAGGAGTAGTAGTAGTAGTAGTAGTAATAGTATTAGTAGTAGTAGTAGTAGTAGTAGTAGTAGTAGTAGTAGTAGTAGTAGTAGTAGTAGTAGTAGTAGTAGTAGTAGTAGTAGTAGTGGTAGTGGTAATAGTACTATTAGTAGTAGTAGTAGCAATAGTAATAGTAATAATAAGAATTAAAAAGATAATAATAATAGTAGTAATAGAAGTAGTAGCAGTAGCAATAGTCGTAATAATGATAATAAAAACAATAATGCTAGAATTTTTAATGAAAATAAAACTTGCAATAGGAATCAAAATGAATTGAAAAAAAACAGAAGCAATAATCATCAAACAAATAATAATAGTAGCACTAAAAATGATATTAATAGAAGTAGTAGTAAAAATATTGGTAGTAATATGAATAAAAATAGCAAAAAAACAAAGATAATAGTGGTAATAAAAAAATATAAAATGTAATAATAATATGAAAAAAGTAATAATGGGACAAAAAATACCAATAGGAACAATAATCATAATATCAAAATATGACTGATAAAAAAAGACTCAAAATAAAAATACTAGTAATAATAATAGACTAAGATAAAAATCATAGTAGTAGTAGTAGTAGTAGTAGTAGTAGTAGTAGTAGTAGTAGTAGTAGTACTAAAAAAAAACAAAAAAAATAGTCCAAGAAATGAAAAAAATAGGGACTCAAAAAATAGTAATAGTAAAAACAAGCGTAATAAAAAATACTAATAGTAATAGTAATAGTAAACATAATAGTGATTAATTTAAAAAAGAAGAATACTTGTAATAGTAAAAAAAATAGTGGTAGAAATAATAGTAATGCTCAAAATATTTGAAAAATAATGAAAAATACTAGTAATAGTAAAATTATTAGTGATGAAAAATGATTAATAATATCAATAAAGGCAATAGTAATAGTAGTAATAAAAAAATAGCAATGACCGTAAAAGTAATCACACTAAAAACAACAATAATAATTGTTGTAGTAAAATTAAGAACAACAACAGTAATAGTAGTAGTAGAAGCAATAATAATAATCAAAAAAAAAACAAACATAATAATAGCAGTAATAGTGATAGCAGTAATAATAAAAATGATAGTAATAGTAGTAGCAATAAAAAGAATAATAGTAATGAAAATAAATTGAATAGTAATAATAATAATAACAAAAAGCGTAACAATAATAATAGTAGTAGTAATAGTGATAATAAAAACAAAAATAAAAATGGTAATAGTAAAAATAATAGCAGTAATAGTAATAATAGTAGTGATAGTAGCCGTAAAAAAAAACTAATAACACTAGTAGGAATAGAAATGAAAATGCCAGCAATAATGGCAAAATTACAATATTAGAAATAACAATAATACTAATAATCAAAATGATAATTGTAATAAAACAACTCAAATAAAAAGTACTAAAATTCAAAATCATAGTAAAAATAATAAAAAAACTAATAATAAAAAAAATATTGAAAAAAGAAGTAGTAATAGTAATAATAGTAGTAGTAGAAGTAAAAATAATAGTAGTAGTAGTAGTAATAATAGTAGTAGTAGTAGTAATATTAGTAGTAGTAGTAGTAGTAGACATAAAAGTAGTACCATTAGTAATAGTAGTAGTAATAATAACAATAATCGTAATAATAATAACAATAATAGTAGTACTATTAGTAGTGGTAGTAGTAATAATAAGAAAGAGGGCAACACAGCTGGTCACACACCTTTTCACTCCTAGAGTCGAACGTGGTGCACAGTCTGCTACACGAACATCTGAAACAGTGGATACCCATGTTATCAAATAACATTGGGTGTTCTCAGATGAAGGACTATGTCACTTACATCTGGCGCATGGTTAGACAGGGTACACAGTCACCTAGTCTAAACACATCAAACCCATCCCTATGGTAAACCCAATAGGAGATAGGGCTATATCCCGTATACAAACCCCCCCCCATCCCCCCGCAGTGGGGTTCAGGGTGGGTGGGTGGGAAAGAAAAACTTTAGAGATGGACCTTGAGCCAAAATTGGCATACAAGAGTCACATCTCTTTACCCTCTTTCAAACCCCATGGAGACACCTGCCCAACCAGCCATACTACCATGGAGGTAAAGAAAGAGGGCAACACAGCTGGTCACACACCTTTTCACTCCTAGAGTCGAACGTGGTGCACAGTCTGCTACACGAACATCTGAAACAGTGGATACCCATGTTATCAAATAACATTGGGTGTTCTCAGATGAAGGACTATGTCACTTACATCTGGCGCATGGTTAGACAGGGTACACAGTCACCTAGTCTAAACACATCAAACCCACCGTCACAAGCACCCACTGTTCAAATGTCGTGGACTTGCAAGAGGGACTCTAAGAGTACACCTCGGCAGAGCTCTAAAGGAAAAGTGTGTTCCTGCAGAATCCAGCCCTGGGCCACAGTCCATGGGTCTGAGATCCCGAGTCGGCTCAGGCCATCAGAGGGGTTGGAATCGCTGTCCACCCACTCGTACCATGGTCGACTGTTTAAACGGAACAGTAAAAGACGGCTCAGCTGTGCAATTTCATGCACATCATCTTCAGTGCTAGAAGCACGCACCAGAGCACTGATGGCTGCCTCATTGTCCACAAACCACAGCAGGTCGCGGTTGCGCAGACACTCCGGCTGGATGTAGGGCAAGAGGAGGCCACACAGTGTCTCACCTGGAAAGATCTGTTGGGCCCGGGGTTTCCAAAGTTGATAACCTGGTCAGGGACACAACATGATCCAGCGATGGGAGGGTTTCTGGTCAGCGGATCCAAGATAACCCATCCCAATCGCAGCTGCTCCTGTTCAAAGGAAGCATCTGTGTAAATCAGGAGCGGGGTGGCCACAGGCCCACACACCACTACACTGCGAGGCTCACAGGACTCAACCAGCACACGCAGCAAAGCCAACATGGTGTCTTCTGCGGGGGTGAGCACTGCAGAGTCTCCCTTCTGGTGCTGAGAAAGGAGTGGATTTAAAAGACGACCAAAATGGCCAGCAACCATAGAAAACATCCACTGAAGATCCCCACGCAACTTGCCAGCAGCATCACGGCCAAGGACACCTTCCACTCGGGCAGTGTCGATTTTCTGCAGGACCTTTGACACTGTAGTGAACTTGGGTTGGATCCAAACAAACCCATGATTCACAACTTCACCCAAATGGATAGAAGCCCCGAGGTAGTGCCTGTCCGGAGCAGGAGCAAAGCTTTTGGCCGGTCGCGGTGGAGCACCAATGGCTGTGAAAACTTGGGTGAGGCCTCGCTGAGAGATGTTGGACCCTGCAATCATCTCCAGAGAAAGCTCATCATCAAAGTAAGCTGCAGCCAGTGAGTACGTAAGTCTCCTAGCAGCTGCTACTCCCAAGAGCGGTAGCCGGTTAAAGGACACAAACGC
>VSDK01015009.1:126670-152363 GCA_009767595.1 Symbiodinium kawagutii
ACTTAATTTATTTAATTTATTTTATTTGTTTAATTTATTTAATTTATTTAATTTATTTAATTTATTTAATTTATTTAATTTATTAATTTATTTAATTTATTTAATTTATTTAATTTATTTAATTTATTTAATTTATTTAATTTATTTAGTGTATTTAATTTATTTAATTTATTTAATTTATTTAATTTATTTAATTTAATTACTTTACTTGATTTTCAAAAAATACATGCACAACGGGGACGGGACACATAGGACCAAAAGTTCCCTCATACCCGGGGCCCCTAAGGTCGTGGAGGGAAGGAGGGTGTAGGGAGAACCACTACAACCACTCACACACCAAGCTGGGACACCGGCAGGATCCACAGACTAGAGTGGACCTCACACGACGCAGCACTTTTCCATACACCATGGGGCCGGTTCAGCCCTCAGTTGGACCATCCATTGTGCTCAGCCAGCGCCAGGTAGAGACCACGTGGCATGCGTGCCAAGCAACGCTTACACACGGTGGCCTCACACCCCTGCACAAATCCCGTGCCTCGCTTCACCGGGTCTTGGGCAAACGGAAGGTCACGGCAGTACGGGATGAGCTGCTGTTCAGCTGTGGTTTCACTGGCCACATGGGTCTTAGACCCTTGCTTGAACCAAGCAAGCTCGTCGACTGCAGAGGTGTCGGCCACTACCCCTTGCAAGTCATCCGCACAGGCACTGATGTCGGACGCTGACGAAGAGCAGTCCTCCTCATCAGCTGCCGTCGGCTCTTCGTTAGGCTCACCCTTCTCTGGATGAGGTTGCGGCGCCGGCTCCACCACATCCACCTCTGGCTGGGGCCCTGCCATCACAGGGTCAGTGGCATCCCAGGGCAAAGCTTGGTGCTGGAGCTGGAACTCTGGCCAGGTCCAACTGTCCGGAGCCAACAAGCCCGCTTCTGTCAACGACATCCTGGGTCGGACTGACTCCCAGACCACAAAGAAGCGTTGCAGCACCTGCGCACTTCGCAGAGCACGATGGCCAGAGTAGTGGTGACCCATCAGGTTCACAGCACGAGGTCGTGCCACTGCACTGCCGCCACCCTGTGGGATTTCAGACCAATTCCCAATGGCCTGCTGGTCGGTGTCCGGAATTTCGAGGATGTTGCCCAGGGTGGGGAGGAAGCGCCTCAAACGATTGTAGGTCGCTCCCTGCGCCTGCACCAAGGACACGCCAGACTGGACCAAGGCGCCTCGGAAGATCTCCAAGAAGCGACCTCGAGACATAGCCTTGTTGACCAACAGGGCTGTTGTCTCCGTAAGCTCCCACAGGTCTTCGGAAGACAAGGCCACTGCTGGCACCAGAAAGCCAGAGGTACCCAGACACTCGTGGCTAAAGAAATCCTGGAGCACCTTCTCCAACTGAAGTCCTCGCCAGCGACACGCTGGGATCGCCCATCGGTAAGCTGGTCGCGCTCCCTGACGCCGTGCTTTACCCTGGGCACAGGACATCTCCAGCCATCCAGGGTGGCCAGCCACAAAAGAGGACCTCTGCACATGCTCCCAGCGGATGCATGACAGGGCCATCATCAACACCGAGCACAACATAGCTCGGTGAGTCCCACTGGCCCGGTCTGCCAGGAACAGCAGGTTCACGAGCTCCCAAGGCTCAAGCTCAGGAGCCTGGTGGCTGGTGTGAGAGCTGGCATGAAAGCGGTACTGCGCCACTAGGTGGTGAGTCATGTCAAACTTGGCTCCCCCATAGGTAGCGAACCACTTCATGGCCGCGTGCATACTAGATGCCGCCGTGGGGCCACCCTGGCCAACCACATGCAAGAACCTGGCCAGGTGGAAGGGTGTGGGAGCACGAGGGTCCAAACCCTCCTTATCGCAGTGCCGAACCCACCGACGGAAACTGCTGATAAGGGAGCCCAACCTCTGCACAGAGAGGCGAGACGCCCCGTGCAACACGGTCTCCTTCACACTCTGACGGCCCACTGGGTCCTGCAAGAAGGATGGCATCAGGCCCAAGTCAGCTGGGTTCACCATATACTCCATCATAATGGTGAACAGGTGGTCCAACTTCAGCTCCTTGGCCGTCTGTTCCCGCGACCGGGGGTCTGCCGACACCTCAGCAGTGGTGGTACGCAGACCAACCTCACCGCCAGTTGGAGCACTGAAGGAGCGGACAGCACCACCACGGCCACGTGCTGGCACAGCAGCTTCCCCTCCACCATCACCAGACGGGAAGGAGGACAGGCGTGACTGCACCAGGTTGTCCACATTGACCTCCGTCCGGAGCTTGGCAACTCGGGCCAACTTGGAGTAGACCCCCGCAACCTGCAACCTAACTTCTGCTCCTGGAGTGTAACCCAGAGAGACAGCAAGCTGGTCCAGCCATGCGTCCGCATGAGGCCAGAGGTTAACCACGTCCAAGCAGTACTCCACACCCATCTTGGCGAGGTCCCTCACCAACGGCTGAGGCAGCTCGGTGGCCATCTCACAGAGATAGGCCTCACCTCGAAGCTGGACGGGAGGAACTGGCCCTTCGGCACTGCTCACTCCACGCCTGGGCGATCCGGTGGGCGACCGCGGCCTCATCGATCCCCTCACCTCCTGCGGCCGTGACCTCTGCGATCGGGATCTCAAGCGGGGTCTCGAGGCGGCAGAACTGGCCTGACGCGTCCGTGAAGCCCGAGACCTGGAGGACGTTCGCCGCGTCCTGGTGCCGTGCATTGGCCTCTTCCCAGGTTCGTCCAGCCGCTTCACAGACCGGGCAGACCTGTCTTTCCCCATCACACTCACGGCACACAGCGTATGGTGGAGGCTCACAGGCCTCACACCAGCTGTGGGTCCACAGACCACACAGCGTACACGGCTGCGCACCCCGGGCTCTCGCTGCGCTGTTCCGTCCCACAACAGCAACCGCAGCAGCTGCACCCACGTCCTCCAACCTGGCCCGTCTGTCCAAGGTCAAGGCAGGTTCCGTAGGGTGTTCTCTCAGCCACTCAAGCGCCACGCACTTGGTCCCAATTAGGAGACCGAAGCGCGCCAGCCATGCGAAGAGCTGATCCACTCAAAGAAAAACTTTAGAGATGGACCTTGAGCCAAAATTGGCATACAAGAGTCACATCTCTTTACCCTCTTTCAAACCCCATGGAGACACCTGCCCAACCAGCCATACTACCATGGAGGTAAAAAACAATAGTCGTAATAAAAATAATAGTAGTACGATTAGTAATAGTAGTAGTAGTAGTAGTAGTAGTAGTAGTAGTAGTAGTATTTGTTGCTGTTGTTTTTGTTGCGGTGCTGTTCTAGGACTTGTTTGCGGAGGGGCGTTGTCAGGAGCTTCGTGCATCGCCCCTGGAAAGGATTTACGATTTTATAGTTGTACTGAATCAGTTGTTACGACTGGCCCGTGTGGCAGGTGCCGCTGTTGCCTACATTCGGGGGGCAGAAAGCTGCGTTGGTTTAGCAACTGCATGGAGCCCGCGGCCCTAACACATTGCTGTGGGTCGGTGCCGAAATCTGCCGTGAGTCCCGAAACATGCGAGCCATACTTCCAATGGGAAATCAAAATCGGAAACCAACAGAGAGTGACCATACTTCCACAAGGACCGAGGTGCGGCATGCAGTAGTATATTTCTATTTCTGTGTGCACATGTGTGGATTCAATATATGGATACATGCAAATTATAGCAAATTATAGTATATATGCAAATGTTGCACATTTTTCTTCTCTTCTCTCTCTCTCTCTTTCTGTTTTACGCCATGTACTTCGAAAGGCTGCAGCCATGGCTGCCATGGCACCGATTCCACTTATCTCGTCTCCTTGGAGAGGCTGTGCAAATACGTCTCCAATGCATTCCACTGTCATGTTGGATAAGTCTCCACCGGTACCGGCTCAGCAGCGGGGCCTGTTGGTCCCTGCAGAGCCAGAGCTGAAGGCAGTGCCAGTGACCTGCCAACAGGCTGCTCTGATTGTTTCTATGATTGACCACTCGGAACACCACTCATAACCACCATGATGGTTTGCCATCGTTGATGACGGGTGATATGTTAAAATGGTTCATCTTCCTGGAACATGAGGATGGTTTCAAATGATGCTGCCTAAGGATGGTTCATGCTACCGGTTGATGTCAATAACAGTTCCTATAGTTGTTGGTCCTCCAGTTCACTTGGCGATCGCTGATGCGATCGCCTTGGTCTTCCGTTGGCCTGTTGGTAGCGATGATTTTCCAAAGGTGAATCCCCCAAAGAATTTCCAAGCACGGAGGAACAGCCCATCATGGGCCGCATCCTATTGAACCTTGCCTCCTGCAGCTGATGAGAACTTGTCAGGTTCAATACTGCATTCGAAAAATCTAACTTGGGAATGTGTTGTTATCACTTGCATTGCGTAATACCTTGCACCACCAAACCACGAGGTGCTCACAATACGCATTCCAAGCATCCAAAGCGGCCAACTTAGAATACCCCATTCCAAGGGCACCTTTGATAAGAATCTTTGAACCAAGCGACTTCGGGAGAACGCTGCAATGATATGATCTTGCGAGGAATCTGGAGGAAATATAGGAAGCAATCAACAATAAACATCGAGTTCTCATGATCATGCCTCAGGGCAGTGGGATGGTTTGATTTGCCAAGTTTAAATGTGCTTCATAGGCCAGGCTCTTTATGTCTCTTTGGCGTGCTAACTTCCACCACTTGTTCTTACCCATTTCAGCCACCAACAAGGCACCAAGTCCCCGAGTGGGCACACCTCAACGGTGCACTCCACGCTGGCGTAGAATCCCAGTTCGGCCACCTGATCCACTCAACGTTGATGTTATTCACCAAAGCCATCAACCAATCGATCCATTTTTGGTGTTCATAGCACTACGGAATGCTTGGGAAATGGTGGTTTGTCAAAATAGGGGTCCCCTCAAATTATGCAATCATGTTTTGGGCTCCCTGCTTAGAGAAACACCCAAATAGACTAGTTGCCCGCTATCGATCTCCAATTCCAGCATCTGGCTGCTTCTGGAAATGCTTCTGTTTGTCAAGCAGCATGCCACTGCAGTTCTTTGTGAGTACTGCGAGTACTGTGGGAGGGCTAGCCCTCGGAATCAAGGGCAATGACACAGGTCACAAAGACAGTGTTGCCACACCAATGGTGAATGCTTAAATTTATGATTTATGTCAGCTACCAAGTTTGACCATTCCATGCCTGTGGAACAATCTCTCTGACAAATGATATATAAGATGGTGTAAACGCAATGCTGCATGCCGTGCTGCAACCAAGACTTCTTCAAAATAGATCGGGGACATTTTGAGCAATTCAGGTGCAAACACTCGTTAGTTCAGGATTCTCTTCAAATTGCATGACTGTTGTCCAAGTGGAGCAGTTAGCTTCAGTGTTTTTGGTGGAAACCACGAGGAAAAAAGGCATGGTTTGACAAGGGTCAGCTCCACACAATTGCTGTAATGGTGAGACGCCATAGCAACGGCCATGGAGTTCCCCCCAAAAAACGGTGGGTACTGCTGCTTTAGCAAAAGCAGCTGGTCATTGCATGCAACCTCAACTGAATTATCCATATGGGTTTGTCCATTATTGATGCATCTGTACACCCATATCCGCCTGCTTACATCTGCTTACCCCATTCAGTGTTGACATTTAGGGATGGTGGGGAGTATCACCATTTCTGGATACATGCAAATAGCAGTGGGTCAATACCCTGGTACCCTGGTGAATGCCCCTTAAATCACCAAACAAGTTTCTGTTTGGATGTTCACGTACCCGTTTCTTGGGTGCTTCATAGAAACTCTGGCACCCACTGTGAATCGCAATCCATAGCTGCACTGAACAGAAATCGCAGACATTTTGGTGTGAGACACCGCGCCGAGTAGAGCCCAAACGGGGCATATCACACCGTGACTGCCCCACACCACCGCTGTAATGCATTGCATGATCCGATCCGCTCACCGTCTCGGAGCTTTGCACGCTCCGAAAGAGAACATCAACTTGGTTCCCCTGGAAGTGTTCCCATAACACAAGCTGGCCAGCTTGTTGACCAGTTCATCAACATGAAATATCAACCAAAATCACCAAATACAAATCGACATAAATCAACATATTGGGAGATCAATTCATCATGGGATATCAACCATAGCTCATCACCATATCACCCGTCTCACGGGAGTCGCTCAGCTGTTCAGGACGCCCGGCGGCCCAGCCGCTAGTGGTGGAGCTTTCACGTTGAGCCCTGGGCGCACGCTGCGCGAAATTGGCTGGTGATAGGAAAGGATGCCTAGGATGCCTAGCCCAAAAGAGGTAGTGACATCACACAGGAATGGCACCATAGTTCCCTATGGCAGAACTCTATGGGAAAAATTCTATGCAGAACAAATATGGCAATGCATCGATTCAAAGCAACTTGAAAATTTGTGAACATCCCGGTTGCAAAACTAGTTTCTGATGGGAGGTTCACCCTGAGTGGTTTCGACCAACCACATGAACAACAATAGTAGGCAGTAGTCGTATGCCTAAGAACCATGGTAAGGCCCCGGAACTCACAACCAAAAAGACAAACTCGCCTTGCGAAAACCCGTAACCAATAACCAACAAACAGAACTGGACAAAAAACAGTTCTGCAAGAAAGGAAATCAAGCAACATCAGCAACAGGAAAAATATTGGTATGGGTTACAGCTACGGCCACCAAACCAAACAATTTGATTTTACCCTCCTCAATCACAACCGTTGAAAACAACAAAATGGTGGGTGAAATGATGATAAACAACAATGATAAGGCTATAACACAAGGACACATAGGCGCAAATGACGAGGAGACTTGTGGTGATGATAATGATGATGATGGTGATGATGATGATGATGATGATGATGATGATGATGATGATGATGGTCATACTGGTGATGGCGATGTTGTTAGTACACGGCATGCTGTGACAAAACTGTAAGAACACAACAAGCATGGCAAAGCACAACTTCCACACAGATTTGATGTTCATTGAGTTATGAGCTGGTTAAATGTGAAAGCAAATGTCAATTTCACATATGTAAAAACATATGTGTATACATGATATTAACATAAAATGTCTAACATGGTCTAACTATTAACCCACAATAATCTACAAATATATGTTTACAATTCATTTCATTTAAGCTGAGCTTTAAGCCCTTGGTGGCTGCAGTGCTGATGCTGGGCATCCAAGCACCAGTCGGAAGCCACAAAAATGCATCCTCACATGCAGTAACGTCGCGTGCTTATACGTGGTAAATGGCTCCGAACCCAGTAGCCCATCTTTTCACATCCCCTTTTTTGACCCATCTAGACTCTAGCTGTTGGGATGTTACCTTTTTTTGGTTTGGTTGCTTATGAACCATCCCCATATGAATCTATAAGTCGATGCGCTTGTTGCAGGGGCATTCACGATTGACAGGTCAGGGGTGCTCCCCGGCGCTGAGTCGCCCGAACAAACGAGCCCGTTGAAATGCAGCAGGAGTCACCCAACCCTGGCGCCAAATCTTGCCACTGTATGGGTCCATAGGATTCCGCGGGGACCCGGCAACCATTTTCGAGGTTCATCATGGGCCCGCTTGGCATGATCTAAAAAACAAGCTTTTTGTACAACTACACGCTTTACAGTATGTGCATGACAATTTAACTCAATGAATGTGCCGCTGCAAAATTGATGAGTGTTAAATGCAAAAAATAAAAAGTACCGAAGCTATGCGCATGGGAGGCGCATCCAATCATTCTAGCTACAGCATTCCCCACCTGATTGAATACCGGGATCAAGTACCAAAGGTCTGGCCATCCGAATGCCAAGCATCATAGGCAAATGAATCCTCCAAACTGAAAGTAATTAAGCATTATAAATCACGATAAATTCAATTAATCACTCATTCATCAAAACAAAATCGTCAACCATTGATTTTTGAAAACTAGTTTCCCAATTCTTCACTATGACTGCTCACGAGTGGTAACTTGTTAGTGGTTCCAACTCCTGTGAAACATATTCAGACAACCAGCCATGTGGTAATATTAGGGGAAATGCAATAATGCTTGAGACCACCAACCAGCTATGATTGCTCATGATTGAAAAGCTGATCTATTCTTCACTCACCAACTATATTAGGGGGAATGCCATAATGCTTGAAATCACCAACCAGCTATGATTGCTCATGATTGAAAAGCTGATCTATTCTTCACTCACCAACTAATTCATCAGCCAGCAAACCTTTACAGCAACCCAGCACCTAGCTGCCAACCCACAGCGAGCCACGCTTTTCCGAGCCACGGGTTCGGTTTCGCCGGTGACGGAGCCCACCCGGGCGCCAATGGCTGGGCAAATGACCGAGGCAAACTAAGCGTCCCTTTCCACCGTCCATGCGCCATTACACACCATAAACGTTCATTAAAGGACAGTGGTAAGGATAGAATGATCTAAACGTTTATTGCACCCTTAATATTAGACAGTTGCAGCCTATGGTTTCACAGGAAGCTTGTTCCCCAACATTATCTCAGAAGTGGTTTCATCGGGGGCAGCTATATAATGCGTTCGCTGCATGGAATTTGAGCGTTTCCACCAACAACTTCAAGCACATTCTCATCCTGGGCGCTTGAACCCCACGGCCGCTGTATGTATTATGCACGCCCCATAGAGCTGCGGAACTCAGCCGGTCACCGAATCATGGATCAGCAGGGCTCCATGACAGCTGACGGATGCTTACAGTCGATACGTATTTGGGCCCGCTTGCTGGTTTCTCAAAAAAGGGACCCCACAAATGTTGGGCATATTGCTACAAATGCCTAATATTGGATGATTTGGGGGGTCCCCTATTTTGAGAAACCACCATTTCACTGTTTATAGCTCAAAAAAAAAGACCTATCATGACCATCCATGTCAGATTCCAGATGAGCACTGATGGATCATAATTCATGGATGGGAAAGCTTTCCGTTATCAACACTATCATTGACCATCGGTATGTAATCACAAAAATAGTTGCTATGTCCCTCTCACTGGAAGTTGTGAGCCTGCGATTGACTAGTCACAATTCTTGTTGGTTTACACCCTCTGTTCTTCACCACAAAATTCCAGCCTATTCTTGATGTTATTAGCTGTCAACTAATCATGCACGATTATGTATCCATTGGCCAAAACTATTCAACATTAGACTCATAATTCATAATCACCAAACAGCCCTAGAGTATACTTCCGTTTCAATAGCTTGTTATCTGCGATTAAACTGATATGAATGCATGTACTATATCTATGATTCGATTGTTTAACAAACTTAAATCAACGGGATTTCCAATTCTTAAACAGAACAAACCATGCGATCATTTACTTCACCGTCATATCATTGAACCATGGCAAGCCATTCTGAACCATGGCCATTTAATCATCGTTTTCAAGCATATTTTATCATTAAACCATTCCAAACCATGGCCATTTAACCATTCGCCATTGATGTCTTTGACCATTCGCCTTTGATCATTGGCTTGGCTTCACCAGTTTACCCATCGATCATCCATTCGCCACTGGCGGCCACTAGGAAGATCACAAGCCAGATGTGCGACGGAGCATACGGCGGGTGATGTGCGAAATATTCGTAGGGAACCATGTATGTTAAGCAATGCTAAACCATCAACATCCACAAAACAAAAAGTAGCAGTAAACAATTGTTAATAGATGAAAAAAATATACTGGCAGGGTTCAATCAGAGTCAATTGCACAAAAACCCTCATGCATTATCCATGGCTACTGGTACACAGTAAGTCACCATCGCCAACTACCAATCCAAGGTGAACTACCCAAGAATGTTGCAACCTTGGAATCACCACATGCACATCTTCCAGGATTATGGAGTTCTGCCACCGAACGCATCCAGCTGGGACAATCTAACAACTGCCATTTAAGGTGGGTAGCCTGTTTGTGCACGACCCAAACATGCAACAAAAAATCGAACAGTCTGAGGTTACATACATCATCCATTTAGGGTTCTGACAACTACTCATATCTCATTTCAGGGTGAAAACTCTTGACTTTCTCAATATTTCAGACCGCCATGGGAACCTGTGGGGTTGTAGCAGTTTCTAAAATTCAAAAGGAGCCCCTGTCACAATCATAGCCGTGGAGCAAACAATGGCACTGGCAAATTTGACTGTCTTGGGCGGGGACATCATTGAAGAAATGGACTGGAGACACCCCAAGCAAGCATGTTGACATTGTGGCAAAATGTAATCTTTTTTCTGTATCAAATTGCATGGAATTATGTCCCTTTGAAAAAAGAAAAGGTCGGTTTGTTGCATGAATCTGAATTTCCCAAATATATATCTCGCGTGTCAGTGTCAATGTCTCAAGTTTTTGTCAGCGCAGCAGGTGCAGTGCACCCATTCCTCCGAACGGATCGACGTTCCTGTTCCACCGGCGTGCCGTCAAACATGTCTCAAAGGCAGTCGGAGAAGGCATACATCTACTGTGGCAAGTCCAAACAATAACTGGTTGGTGGCTTCAACCCCTATGATAAATATCAGTCAACGAGAAACCATTTGTAAAAAGTTGATGCTGGGGAAAATTGAAAAAGTCGATTGGATACTGCTTGTGTCCCTGTGCATGTCCCGACGGTGCTCCTAACTACCGATGGTAAGTCCAAAAAAGAAAAACGGCCAAAGCACTGGCCAGGCCATCCAGCAAACCACGAGCCACGAAAACCAAGCCGGCCAAAAGCTGGCCCAAAGAAGCACAGCGGGCCAGGCAACCAGAAAACAGAAATGGATAGAAATGGGGCCCCCCAAGTAAGGGCTGCTCACCGGGAGAACAGCAACAAAAAACAAAAAATAAAGCATCGATACGAGCAGCTCTGGGGGTTCACGGAAAATCCCTGTAGTATGGCGCCTATGCATGTGAGTCACACGTCAAAGCTCCGCTCTGGATGGGGCTATGCCTGCTAGGTCTGTCACGCCAAATGATCAAAAACAATCCGCCTAGCTGGGATCAGCCTGCAATTTTTGAATCCAGTGGGGTAAACTAGAATCACCTCGAGATCAGCGTGTTGCAACTGCCCCCAAACCCAGCTGCCAATGTTGTCCTCTTGAAATGAAATGCCTTCTGCAGCTGACAAACAATTCAACGCGGCACTTTCTTGGGGAACAGGTCGGTCCCAGGTATTTACGCACCAGTGATGGGGGCAGCAAAACCCCAACCATCTGATGGTAAACCTGCAGTTCTATGGCTTCCAAAGTGCATGGCTGTTCAAACGGACTTGAATTGCTTCCAAACCAACATGCGCGCAGCCACACCCGTGATGTATGTGCAACTATCACTAGACGAAGTCCAGTGTCGAGCATCCACAATAAGTCTTTCCTTTATTTGCCTCTCTGTGCACCAACTCCGGGAAACTACTTATTGAATCTTGTCAGTTTGGCTGCGAGGATTTCAAGTCATCTACGGCATCTGCAGCATCAGCTGGATGCTCATCTAGCTAATCCACGGAGCGTTTGCCTCGAAGCATCTCACTGAGTTCGGAACAAGCTTCACCTGGGCAGCAACCAACACATCCTGTGCACTGACTAAATCCTCCCTATCATACCGTGAGCCCCTTCTACCCTAATGTCTGTGAGAAGGTAGCTACAAATGATTATGAATTCCAACATCATGCATTTCGTGAAGGAAATGATCAATCACTACAAACATTAGTTGCAGCATTTTGCAGCACCAAACATCTCTTCTTTCATGACTTCTTTCTAGGGCAAACTAATGGCTTCCGAGCCCATGGTAACCCCCAAGCAACCAGTGGGGTGCCGACTTGAGGACATCATTGCCATCTTTTTTAGCAGGCCTTTGTGCTCAAACAGCACGCTTGTCCTATGCTTCAATGTGGGTGGTGAAGGGGGTGAAGGGAGAGAACCATGGGCGTCCATGGCCACCCACGGTCACCCGAACTTCCCCCAATCAGGAGCCATGGGCAACTTCTGAGCGACTTTGTCTCGTTCGCTCTTCTTGCCAGCGCCGTTTTTCGGTGCAAAGCCTGTAGATCAGGAAGCCCAGGAAGCAAAGGCCAAATAAAATCCTTACCACGGCGCTCGGTGAGCGAATTTGTTTACACTAATTAGATGCAAATGCCAAAACACGTGTGGCCATAAATTTACATGATGTCATCATGATGGTTTCTCAAAATAGGGGGCCCGAAATATGGTGGGCTTATTGCTGAGCATTGTTAATAAACTGGATGATTTTGATGTACCCCTATGACTTCAGAGCCCCCCAAATGAATGCTAGCCAAACAGCCTCCATCCATCTTGATCCCATGTCTGCGACCAAGAAGCACCAAATAAATCCACCATGGCCTCAGAACCGAGAAAGTGTCAACCAATGTCTGGTGGGCACGCAGTCACGAACAGCTTCTGAGCAGGAACGACAATCAGTTGGTCAGAATTCAGTCAGAGTAAGAGGTGAGATTTCCTCTCTTCCCATCTCAGCTTGGTGACGTTTCCTGGTCCAACATCAGCTGGAGTTCAGGACGCGGACACCCTCAAGCAGCACTGAAGCGTCACGGCCCTCGAGATTGATGCGGCTCAACAGGTTCAGGGCTGTCACAGTAGCGTTCTGGGAGCTATTTTGTCAGGAAAACTAGCTGAAACATCAAGAAAAACACACGTACCATTTTTTGCACGCAATGGCACCACAATCCGCCATGTCCCACAATTTTCCAACTTTGGCATATTCTTGTGCTAAACCATGCTAAACCATCACTTGTGAACTCATGCTATTGAGAATTCGAGTTCATGCCATCTGCGAGTTCATCCGTAGACTTAGCCCTGGCTGCGGGAGCGTGCGAAAGGTTGGAGGGCGATCCTTGCAACCTGCATCAACCTCCATCATCACTAATCACTAATGACAAACGCAGGCCACATCGTGGCACTTAGCCTATCAACAGTGGCACCCCAAAACGAGCGATTCTTAGCCATAAGATGCCATAACCACCAACGATTGGTTCATGATGGTTGGCTCATAGCAGCCAAAATTGCATCTTCGTGGCTATTTTCATCTCATTCCCAATGAAAATGGTTCCCCGCCTCGCCCATCGCTGAAATTCTGTGTTCCCACATGTCTCCCGAAAATGGTTGATGGGAAAACTACAGGACAATCCTTTGCTTGATGGCTTAAACAAAAAGTTTCCTGCAGATTGTCCCATCATTTCCCATCATGTCCAATCATGTCCCATCATGTCCCATCATGTCCCGTCATGTCCTATCAGCCAATCCAGTGACGAATAGTGACAATCTACCGCAAACTTGCTGTACTTCTGGCTCCAAAACCAGCTTGTATCTCCTCCCACTCTGCTCAACATTCAAGTGCTGAAGATATATCGAAACAAAACATAGGCAGAATACATTACTTGGTGGCTTCTAAATCCCTTGCTATAAGTCTAGCTCTTAGCGATCAAATACATAGGTGTATGTATGCATGTGTGTCTGTATGTATGTATGTATGTATGTATGTATGTATGTATGCATGTACGTCTGTATGTATGTATGTATGTATGCATGCATGCATGCATGCATGTATGCATGCATTCATGTATGCATGTATGCATGTATGCATGTATGCATGCATGTATTCATGTATGCATGTATGCATGTATGCATGTATGTATGTCTGTTCTAATGCAATGTCATGCAATGCAATGTAATGTAATGTAATGTAATGTACTGTATGTATGTATGTATCTATGTGTGTACGTGTACGTGTATGTGTGTATGTGTATGTGTATGTGTCCGTGTCTCTGTGTGTATGTGTGTATGTGTGTATGTGTGTACGTGTGTATGTGTCTGTGTCCGTGTCTCTGTGTGTATGTGTCTGTGTATGCGTATGTGTATCTGTATGTGTGAGAGTATGTATGTGTGTGTATGTGTATGTACGTATGTAGGTATGTATGTATGTGTGTATGTGTGTATGTGTGTATGTGTGTGTGTGTCTGTGTGTATGTGTGTAGGTGTGTATGTGTGTATGTATGTGTGTGTGTATGTATGTATGTATGTATGTATGTATGTATGTATGTATGTATGTATGTATGTATGTATGTATGTATCAATATGTATCAATGTATGTACGTATGTATGTATGAATGTATGAATGTATGAATGTAATGTAATGTAATGTAATGTAATGTAATGTAATTATGTATGTATGTATGGCTGTTTTTCAAAATAGGGGGCCCAAAGAATGGCTGGTTTATTACTACAAATGATTAATAATGGATGATTTGGGGGTACCCCTATTTTGAGAAACACCCGTATGTATGTATGTATGTATGCATGCATGTATGTATGTATGTAGGTAGGTAGGTAAGTATGTATGTATGTGTCTGTATGTGTCATGTGTCTTCATGTGTCTGTATGTATGTAAAAATGTATGTATGTATGTATGTAGGTATGTGTGTATGTAGGTAGGTAGGTAGGTAAGTATGTATGTGTCTGTATGTGTCTGTGTGTGTCTGTATGTGTCTGTATGTGTCTGTATGTGTCTGTATGTGTCTGTATGTGTCTGTATGTGTCTGTATGTGTCTGTATGTGTCTGTATGTGTATGTATGTATGTATGTATGTATGTATGTATGTATGTATGTATGTATGTGTGTGTATGTGTGTAGGTGTGTAATGTATGTATGTATGTATGTATGTGTGTGTATGTGTGTAGGTGTGTATGTGTGTATGTGTGTATGTGTGTATGTGTGTAGGTGTGTATGTGAGTATGTGTGTATGTATGTATGTATGTCTGTCTGTATGCATGTACGTAGGCAGGTAGGTAAGTATGCATGTATGTTTATGTGTATGTGTATGTGTATATGTATGTGTATGTGTATGTGTATGTGTATATGTATGTATGTATGCGTGTATGTGTGTATGTGTGTATGTGTGTAGGTGTGTAGGTGTGTATGTGTGTATGTATGTATGTCTGTCTGTATGTATGTATGTAGGTAGGTAGGTAGGTAAGTATGTATGTATGTATGTGTCTGTATGTGTCTGTATGTGTCTGTATGTGTCTGTATGTGTCTGTATGTGTCTGTATGTGTCTGTATGTGTCTGTATGTGTATGTATGTATGTATGTATGTATGTATGTATGTATGTGTCTGTATGCATGCAGGTAGGTAGGTAGGTAGGCAGCAAATCAATCATATCCCAAAAAAAGCCCAAAGCTAGGTTCCTGGCTAAAGCCCATCCAGAGAATCATGTGATTCTTGGCATCGCAAGCCGTGCATCCCAGCATGCCATGCTTTGCAACTCTGAAAACGCTGGAAACACATGAGCAACCACATGGATAAAAGTTGAAGCCCCAAATTCCGCCACAATCCTTGGGGATGTTGGCGGGACTACGAGGGGAGCCGTTTCACTCGAACCTTGGGCAGGGCGCCGTACTTGCCATGCAAGATCCTGCCTGATTCAGCAGATTGGCCTGACCCACAGTGACACCTGCACGGACATGTTTCGGATACTTCATCAGCTTGACCTGTTTGACTTTGGAATCCTAAAAGTTAGGAAAAGAAGATAGAACTGATAGAACTCACAAGTTTCATCCATTTTCATCCTGCAAGCATGATCTCCTCTTGAGAAAGGGTACCCGCACAAAGCCACAGATCCGCTTGCAGTGCCGGGATCTTTGGGGCATGCAACTCAGTCAGGCCACGATCAGGGTGGTCAGCCATCCAATCATAGTCTGCTTGCAACGCGGATTGGTGATATTGAATGATAAATCTATATAATCTGCATTTTTCCAATTTTTGAAACAATATATATATATATATTGCAACATGGATAAATCTACATTTGATAGTCAAAATCCATGTTTCATGTACTACTGGTGATATAAATTTGTATTGATGTGCCTTCAATCTTTTTAACGCTAGCTGGTGACTTCCCAAAATATGGCTAGATCTCCTGGCTTCAAGCTTCACAATCTTGGCCGGTCATGAGACGTGTCTTCATTCGGAAGGGAGCTTGGAGAGGGATGTGGAACTCTTTCTGGTTCCATCTGATTCCACAGTTCGCAAGGATCCTCTCCCAACCGACCGAATCAAACATTCTAGATCAGTAACTTAGATGCAAAGCGTGAAACATTGCAAGGGTGGTTGCTTCCAGAACATGATCAATGACATTCAACGATTTCTGTACAGAAGCAGCCATCGAAACTAAACACCTCAAGCATGTAGTGAAAGAGAAAAGCAGAACCAGTTCAACACGTGTCCAATCCTGATCTTGTGAATGGGTCAGTTCAAAAGCGAAAGCAGAATTTGTGTACATCTTTGGAATCAAAAATATATGAATATATCGAAATAAAAGTCTATAATGAGCCGCCTCTAAATAAAGTACGACCACTGGCAATTTGCAAGAATAATCCCCCCTAAATAAAGTATGCCTAACAATTTGGGGTAAGCAAATTTGGTGGAACAAATATCCTGAACCCTGTCCTGAAAAAAGTAGTCCCTGGGACAAAACAAAAACAAGGATTTCTGGTTTGAATCATCTTTAACAATGAGGCAATTCATTTAGCAATGCTAAAAGTCAATTCTGGATTTCCCCCCAATTGGATTTCTTCTTCTTCAAATAAAAAAACGGTATCCCTCCAATTTTTTTCCAACTTTATTTGGGAGAATTTAAAGCGGATGGGGGGGCACTTTTTCAATGTAAGCACATTGCGTGACTTCCTACGCCACAGCGCCGCCGATGTCCCAGCGCACGGGTGAAGCTGTAGACCAAAATCCACGAGGAACCACCCTGGGCCGAGGCCTTCCTCCCCGGGCATTGCATTCAAACTGCTTGGTGGGTTCAACCCTTTGAAAACCATGAGTCAATCAACCATCCCAAATATTTGGGATAACTATACAAAAAAAAAATATATATATATATAAATAAATAAATTCAACCACCATTCTCTATCTGGACATACGGGTAGGGAGCCTTGCTCCTCCAAAATGACCAGATTAGCAGCTCATTGAACCCAAGGTACAAGGAGAGCAACCAACTTCAGGGCTAGCGACTTGGCAGCCCCTTGGTGTTCACAATTGAAGTTGCCTTCCTTCAAAGAGGCATCTGTTGACCACGGAGCAATCCAAACAAAGTTGGTTACATGATAGGTGTGGAATTTCATGGGAGGTCTTTGATATCTTTTGCCTGTTGATGTTGGACTACGTTGGACTATGTTGGGGTGGGTGGGCCACACACTTGGCCACTTCCAGCACACAAGGGCGCCCAAGGGCCCAACCCAGCGCTCCAAGTTGATCACTGAGGTACCTGGGCCGAGGACCCCATACTTCGAACATCGCCAGTGAGAGCTCAATTTTGAACAACTACCATTAAACCATACTATATAAATCATACTAAACCCCTGCTTTTTCGGAATCCTTTAGATTAGAACAGGTGGGAACGCTGCAGAACTCCGTGTGAAATTCACATGCCTTACCAACCAATCTCCAAGCAAGTACATTGACGATAACGCAACCTGCCACATGCTTTCCAATGGACGATGACGAGGTCTAGACCCACATAGTATGATCAAATCACTGATAGGAACCATGGTTGTTCATTTGTTTTTACCGGGGCATCTCAGAGGATCGGCCCTACCACACAATATCAAATGATCAACTAGACTAGAGGCCCAACGCCAACCAAGGCTATCTTGAGCCTTGTGATTGATTTGTTTGGGATAGTTGAAAAAAACAGCAGGGGCATTCAAACATACATTTGTAATTGCGCAAGAGCGCAAACACAACACCTGCTTGATTTTGGGAAGGGCACGGCTGGGATCCCTCTAGTAAGTCACTCTTGTCAACGGCTGCCCTTAAATCTTCATGATTTCCCTGTCTTCATTGTTCAGGAATGATTGGGATGTACTGATCCTTGCAAACAGCTGCGTATCTAACTAAGGTCTTGCCAAGAGACAGAAGAAGACCAACGACGACAACAACAACAACAAGAACAAAAAATAGAACAATAACAACAAGAACAAGAACAACCACAACACCAACAACAACACCCACCGCACATCAGCACTAGCAACCAATAAAATGAACAACCAACATATCATCAATCCTATAAGCAACAAATAGACAGTAGCATCAAAACTGGACCAAGAACAACAGAACATACAATCAATTGATAAAGCAAGGTGGTGCCCTGTAGTTTAGTTCGTTTATAACCAGGGTAAATACCAGTGATTGCATTTACAACTATAAAATGCTAAAACTAATTGGTCCAGCGGGTTTATTGACCAACTCATGACTGGGGGGCACCACCTTGTACGAATTAACCACTTCCAAACAACATGCGAAACTGAGGCTCTAAACTGAACGGCTCATCTGCAGACTGGAAAAGCTCCACGCACGCAACCTGCACCGCTTGAGGAACAAATGCTGGCCATTACCGATCCAATAATCTCAGGCCGAAGACTTCTGGTAGTTTCACTTGGTCTCCCGGAACTGTACCAAAATGGAGATGTGAGAAACCGAGCGGCAGTAAACCATAGCAAACCCTAAATTGCGCAACGCTCAGTCAGCATCCACCAGCATGGGGGGTAAGCCGGATAAGCCATTGGGGGTGCTAATCAGGGGCAACTGCCCCTGACACCTACTATCACTACGGTGGCCATAGTCATACACGCCATGGTTGGTCAATAAATGTCAACCATTAGTATTTTCCAACATGCACTGACCATATTCACGAAGCACTCCATATTCACGAAGCACTCCCCACGTGTGTTAACATCTGGCGGCGCAAACGACAAAGATTTCGTTTGTCGCCTCCTGTGGGCCCTCGAAAACGGCACCAATCCATGCAGCACCTCCAGCAGGGCAGCTGGGTCCTTTAATTAGCAAATGAGAGCTGCCCTGGCTGGGTCCATGGGAGACAGCTGGCTCAAGGATTTGAACAGTATTTCACATACTCCTTGTGGGACACAGCGCTGGCACCACACAACCCTCCAGGAGTATCCAACAGTTGGTCGCGGGAAGATGCGCCGGGAGAGATATATACAGATGGTGGAGACTCCCATCGTCAAGGGCACGATTAATCACTGAGGGGAGGGAGTCTACGGATCAATCAGTAACAAAGATGAGTCATTTCGCCAACTAGTCAGCCATTGGCTACTTGGTGCGGAATTTACCATCGATCCTGACATGATGGATGCAGCATGTAGGCAAGTGATTCAAAATGATTCAAGTGATAGCAAAAAACAGTTGTTGGCCTGACTCGAGGTCTTCAACACCACACGATACAAATCAAACGGTTGGACTTGTAAAGAAAAAAAACTGGGCATGCACACGGGCTCAGTCAATCATTTGGGATTTTCACCGGTCCAATTTACAGTCCAATCCTTGGCAGCCCAAGCCATGTCACGGGTCTCCCATCGTACCTATTTCATGGGGCATGCCCATTCCGTGTGTTTCAATCGCGCTTTACTTGGAAAAGTCCAACACACGGACTTTGACTCCTGGGACCGTGGCATTCCCATCCAGCCGGCCGCATCACAAAATCCTGCATGTTAAGTCAGAGACATTATCCCACTCTGGTGAAGTAAACTAGAATTCAAACCGCCGCCCATTCTTCATTGTTTGTAGGCAAGTCATGATAAGTTGATTCTGCATGTCGGGTTACCAGTAGGTTACCAGATTTTACATTCTTTTGTGGACAATAACGCTCGTGTTTCTTCACCCATCCCCCATCCCAACTGAGCCGCCGACCAATAGCACAATCCAAACCTACAGTGGGGATGCAATTGATCTTTTCTAAGTGATTTTCGCTGCTCAGCACAAACAGCATTTTTCAACATATACAAATATTACGTATGTTTAGTGAAGCAACCCACGGAAAGTCCTCTAGCACGCATTCTGAGCGTGCTTCCTCCTGTATCAAGTCCACAACTTCGAAATTACCGCGATAGCATGTGCTGTGTTCAAAAAAAGTTGGGAAAATACCAAGGTCTATGCCAGCTATGAAGAACTTTGCAGATCCTGGCTAATGGACATCGATTGTTTGCAGGTTCATTCTGATAATCGCGATAATTCAAACATCTGGTTAAGGACCATCTCATATATACACCTCTATGACTCAAGAAAAACATCAGCCGCTCGTTTGAGTAACCTGCGTGCGGCCTTGAGTTCTTCGCCTATTCCAGTCAGTTGTAGTTGACATACTAGATGTTGATAATTCATGGTAGTCTTCGAAGCCAAATAGCAAACAGCAAGCAGTGGTGGCTTACACTCTGATCAAAGTTTTCTCATTAATTTTGCGGCAACTTGGAATAATTTATGTCTCTAGCGTCCCTGCATTCTGGTGAGCTGGGTCAGAAGGAGAATTCATTGAGAAGGATGGTAAAGGTTTGAGTGTCTTTTTATGTCAACGCTTTCTCGGCTCTGACACATGATGGCCACGCAAACGCATACAAACAGTTATCTTTGCGTGCATACCCGTATGCAAACCTCAATGAACACAAGTGAAAACACAAATCTCAAGTAGATCGTTGTAGTTCAGCAAATTTCAACCAACCAGGCCATCGCACAAACGATAACAAACATATATACGCATGGTTTTGCCCATTAATGGTAGTATCATGTGGTATCAACTAACCATCCAACAGTAGCGGTTGTCAATGGCCATTGTGAATAGGAAAACCACCGGTCTGCGCTGACTGGCAAAGTCCCTTTCTAGGGCACTTCTTGTGAGCGGGATCCGCCAGGATAATTAGGTTTCACATGGTTTCACAGGTAGTTGTTTTCCTTTACGCAGACCTAAAAAATATGCAAATCAAAACATCCCGTCAATGACTCTGCAACGGCTCATGGTTGGGCCCCTCGGGCGACAATGCTTGGCATCCAACAGGAAGAACGCCACATGAAGTCTGGCAATGTGGCGTTGCGCGGAAGCTTGTTAGGCCTTTTAACTTAAAATGGATCAAAGGTTTCGTGGCCAACAAACACAAAGTAGATATATCTATCTAAAATATAAGTAATGCGTATATATACATATATATATATATATATGTATTGATATTTTTTTGCCGGGGCGTCCAGGGGTTTGCCCTAATGCTGGAGAATAAGCAGAGTTCAGGTTGATCAACGTGTTGTTGACTAGGAAAAGAGAAAACGTGGGCACTACGATGCGTTAGGCATTGCAGACTTTGTGTGCCTAAGATCGCGTGTGCCTGAGATGTCCGTTTTTCGGAGCAAAGAGAAAGCTTAGGCACCATAGATTTTTTGTGCCTAAGAATGGGTGGATATCATGTCACATGCCACCTTAGGAGGCAAAGTGCTCCAGACAAAGCTTGAAGGCACGGTGACGGAGTTCTTGTTTGGACAAGGGGAACACTTGTAGCCAGGATCCACAGGGACTTGCCGAAAATGAATGACCTACGGCTTCACCGTTCTCATGGAGGACATCCCAGACTGGTTTTTGCACACAAGCAATCTGAAGAATGAAGGGCTGGTACAGCATCCCGAGGTACCGAAAGCAATATTGAAGCCCCACCTGAAGTGCAGACAGCAAGGAGTCCTGTATGCAGAGACGTTGCCAAACGCAGATTCCTTCGACGACATCGAGCCACACAACAGTGATTCTGTGATGAGCATCAGTCAGCTTGGTCGCTTGCAATAGTACAGTGTGGACCCACCGGACGTGAGGACTCATGAGAGAGGCGGGTGAGCTCCATGGGCTGGATTCCAGAAATTCTACATTGCCCGGGGATCGGGGAAAGAACCAATCGAGAAAGAGCTGCTCCATGCTTTGCCAAGAATCACGATCGCATGCACTTGAGAGGAAATCCCCCTCCAGTCCATGCACCCTCCAAAATTTTGAGAGTAATGCTGGCAGGGTCTTCCAGGGACCAGGGCGTATGAGTCCAGTAGCATGAGAAGTAGCTATGTGGCCAAGCATTGCCCGTGCAGGTCGCGAGGAAACCAGATCTTGACGACAGATGTGACCCATGAATTTCCATAGTCTTCGTAAGAGCTGATGGCACCAACTGCCTTTGACTGCAGCGCGCTGGAGCCATCGCTTGACGACATGCCGACGCAATTGAACCAGTTGGGCTGCCAGTTCATAGCTCGTGTCCGGAATGTGGAGCCCTAGAGCGCTGACGTAGATGCTGGTCTGTGCGACTTGGATCTGGGCCAACACGCTGCTGTAGGGATAAAGGACTGGCGCAAGCCAAAGAAAAAGAGAGGCAATGTATTGCGTCAACATCAGATCGGTACGGGTTGGGTTGCCCCATTGACATCGCCCCAATACTGACTTAAGACTGCCCCAAGCAGCAAACATCTTGGTGACAGCTTGTTGGCAGAGTACGTCAGCAGTGACCTCAAAGCCAAATGGTCGATTAAGGTATGTTGTAGCCTCGCACCATTGAAAACTGCAAAGGGTTGAGTCTGTGCATTCAGCAGCTGTGCGCAGTAGGAAAGGGTTCACGAGGACACAGCTCTTGTTGAGATTGATCTTCATTCCGATGGAGCCTAAAGTGTTGAGGAAGGAGGGCATGAGAGCACATGCTTGACGCCAGCTGTCAAAGCAAAGCATGATGTCGTCGACATACAGCAGCATCCATAGCGGGTCAAACGGGGGTATGTGCCCCATAGACCTCCAATGAGTCGCAAGAATTTCAAGAAAGTAGTCGAGTGTACGGGCAAAGAGCCCTGCAGAGTGGCAGCCACCTTGGGGTGTGCCGGTGGTGCTACTGATGACCCATTCGTTTTGAAGGAACTGGAAGATCAAAGTCTGACATGTCAATAGCTGGAGCAGGCGTTCGGCCTCCCATGCAGCATTGGGCGGCAAGGAGGTTAAGTATTGACCGACACTAGCGTGTGAAAGGTTGTCAAAGGCCCCTTTGAGATCCATCTTCACGAAGACGTAATTCTTGCCAGTGACCTTGACGACATTTAGCATGCTGTGTGCTGCGAACAGTGCCTCTATGGCCTGGCCGCCGGGCACAGCCCCAACTTGAGCGAACAGTGGACGCCACGAGGGACGAAGACGTGTCATCAGGATGCTGGCAAAAATTTTCTGCAGCACTTCGAGTAGAAGGATGGGCCTGATGTCACTGACGGCTGTGGGTTGCCGAAGCTTGGGGATAAGGCAGGCAATGCCGCGCATGATGTCGGGGTCAAACTCACCATTCAGGAACATGATGTTTAGGGCTTCCAGCAGGAGTTGTTCACCAGCTGCATGTTGAGCAATGGCACGCAAAAACTCGTTGGACATGCCAGTGGCTCCAGAGGTTTTACCGAACTTTAGCTTGTCGAGAGCGGTGTGCAGCTCGGATGGCTCGATGGGCACCGGGGCATAAGCAGTTTTTTGGGTGGACAGCAGATCAAAGTGAGGTTTGCACTCAAGGTCTCGTTGTTCTTGGGGTGTTCCAGCAAAAACTGCAGTGAAGTGAGAGCGAACCATCTGGGCAGTAGCCTCTTGTCCATCATAGTTTTGAATCAAGGGATGCCAATTCGACATAGGACGTCTATGTGACTTGAGGAAGGCAATGCTGGCAGCATCACCGGCAGCGGCTGCTTCCTGTAGATCTGCGGCCCATTGTTGTTTGGCAGCTCGGCGCTCTCGTATGATCTGACGGGAGAGGGAGGCACGAAGGATCGGATCTAGGTTGATGTTACGCTGGTGGCAAAGGTCTTTCAAAGCAGGAGAGTCCACATACTTCTTGCTGGGAAGGCGTCGCTGTGAGCACCTGGCCAAATGGCACAACTCTCTCCACGCAGATGAGGAGCGTCGGGGGGAGGGTGCTGAGAGGGAGGTGGCTAGCACTTCCATGTTGACAGTCCACTTGGCAGTGTGGAAGCGTCGGGTGTAGCCGTGCTTTTTGGTGAGCCTAGTCCATTTCAGGGTCCAAGTGACAAGGTGATGATCGGAAGGGAGCAGATCGCGCAGATGCTCAACAAGTGTGGGTTGCGTGGTGTGAGGGTCCAGCAGGTGGGAATAGAGCTGCGGAGAGACCAGGAAGAAGTCATAGACCTTGTTTCTCCAGGTGGGCGCAGAGGGCATGGCAATGTGCATGTTTCGTTCAGCGGCCAGGCATGAAATTTCAATGGCTCGTGAGTCCATGTTGGGCACTGCAGGCTGCGAGTTCCAATCGCCGGCAAGAATCATTGGAGCACCTTGTTCTTGTTGAAGGAAAGCATGTAGCTCACGAGTTGCGTCCACATATTGATCCAGGTCATGCTGATGATGAGGAAAGTGGACAGTGAGGATCCAAAGAGAACCACCGGATGTGAGGGCCAGTTTGGCCCCAAAGCAGCGTCGTCCCTTGAAGGATTTCAACACTGCGGAGAAATAGGTTTTGTCAAGGAGCAGGGCTTGGCCCAAGTGACTTTGAAGATCACGGGTGCCGAGGATCCAATAGTCAGCCAGATCATCACGAGCTGGTGCTGGAAAGTCGGAGGCATCGAGCAAAGGGCAGGAGTCAGAGTTCCCTTCAGGAACAGCTCCCACTTCTTGCAAAGCCAAAATTTCAAAACTAATTCGTTGGTCGGCCAGAAGTGCAGCAATGCAATCGAGAGATTTGCCATGAACATTTCACGTGGCCAGTTGCAAGAGTTGCACGCTAGACTCATGGAGTGCTGGAGTGTGGCCGACGGTGCATGCAGAGTTGGTTTGGAGTCACTCATTGGCCCCAGGCGGTGCCAGGAGCGCTTGGATGTCATCGACCGTGCGGCCGGTAAGCTTCGTCAGCCGAGTGACATGGAAGTAAATTGGCACCTCTTTGTCTTCTCTTTCATCCCGGTGGGATGTGGGAGAAATGGTGGCACCAGGTTCGGTATCAATGTCGGTCTTTCGGATGCCAGCAACACGGAGGTCATCGACCCAAATCAATTGACGAGCCCAGTCACAATCCACTCGGTGTCGACCTTCTTGGCCCACCAAAAGCTCGATGAACTGTAGTGCCTGCTTGGTGACCCTGTTCTTGAAACGGAGTTGTGGGCTTTTGTGGGCGGTAAGCCAAGCACGTTGGGTGGAGCTGGGGATCATCAGTTTGTCTTTGAATTGGGACTGCAGATCGAAGATGCGCTGTCTGGCAGCTTGTTCTGGAAGAGGCTGCAAGAACACATGGCAAGTCGAAGAGCGCTTGCCATAAACGAGAAGGTCCTTCATAGTCTGCCTGACCTTCATCTGATCCAGCAGCTGGAGGGCTTCCTGGTGGATTGTGTCACGCCGGGTGTCGGCAGCCCATCCACCCATCACAAGGTGGTTCCAGTCAATGGCAGGAGGATCATCAGAGGCCAAATGCTTGACATCAAAAGCCGATCGTGTCCTTCGGCTCGATTCGTGGCCGGAGTCCTGCCCCCCACGTCCTTGACGAAACGGGGGTGCGGAGGGTGCTCGGCCAGAAAAGGATGACAGGTTGTCCACCTTGTCGGAGAGTGATTGCAAGTCCTGTTGGAGTTTCTGGACGTGGGGAGAGCTCTCATGTTCTGGGTCATTTGTCTCAAGGCGCTGGATTCTTTCTTTGACGCCTTCAAGACCAGTGTTGAGTGCGGAGATTTGTGAGGTGTGAGAGTCGACGGTTTTCAGGACAAGTTGCTGGTTGGCATGGATCACATCTAACTTCCGTCCCAGAGAGCTGCTCAGGTTCCCTTCCAGTCGTTCAGCAAACTGGTTCAACATGTCTAGGAAAGGTTTTTGGTCAGGTCCGGCCACCATTGGTACGGCAGAGATGGGCACCAATGGGTGGG
>VSDK01015009.1:152373-192373 GCA_009767595.1 Symbiodinium kawagutii
ATTGTCGGCTCGAGTGCGGCATCCATCAGACTCATCTGCCCATCATCAACACCCGATTTGCTCTTCTTGAGTGGGGGAACCTCCAGAGGAGATTTTGGGGAGCATCCATTAGAGTCATCATCAAGCTCAACCAACGGCACTGAGGGGAAATCTTCGGCCATCAGAGGAGGTGTTATACCAGCCGCCTAGCAGAGGGATATATACTGGGGGCTTGAGCCAAAATGGCTACGGCTCAAGATATGTATTGATATCTAACAAGATATAATCACAACTTTGAAGGAACCATCTCAAAGCTACTGTGGGTGGTACACGTGGCTCCCTCGATCTTGAAGGGTCAATGAAGTTTCTCACATTTAGTCACTTCTGCATTGAGATGTCCCCGGTCCCCCTGTGCAGAAATTGCGGCTATCAGAACCATCGTCAGCAACAGCCGCAGGGATCCCACAATCTTCACCATTGACATCCGTTGACTCTTGTGGAGTGGTGGGGCACATGCAAAGTTGCATCCCGACTCCAACTCCAACCTGCATGGAACCTTCCAAAGGGAAGTCCCGCAAGAAAGGTACTCGAGCAGCCGTGAGTAGCCGTTTTTGGAGCCTTTGCCTAAGGGCAAACATGGAGAAGTCTTTCAGCCCCTTAACCACACTGGTGCTTTCGGCTATGTCGCCTGAATCGTCGAAGGCCAAACTGGGTGGTGTTTCGGCCGTTGCTTGACCGGACCTCAGAAAAAAGGACTGGGACCGGATGCTTGAGATTCATACACAGTATCATGTTACTCCATTCACCTGAAGATTGCAAATGATACCCCTGACATGTTCTAGAATTGTTCCTGACATAATGATGGCAATCATATTCATTAAAAACATACTACCATTATCTACCATTGCTCTGACTTGTGACCAATCGAAGTTGTCATCGTGTCAATTTTTTGAAGAACAACACTTGTTAAACTAGTTGGTGAACATACCGCTAACAGAAATATCAAGACCCAATGGCAAAAAACTTCAAATATTGCATGACATAGCAGCAACGATCATCAACTGGCCCCCATGCTGCTAGAAACAGCCCTTTGGAACCTCAGTACGCCACGCCAGTGGAGTGCCAGAAAGCGTGGTTGATGAACAGCCACTAGGCTCCTCCACTGTGATCATGTCCATTAAGGTTATCCACCGTGAAGCCCAGCGGGCCTCAATCACATAATATCAAAACGCATACTGATCGATTGTGATCTCCCTGCACGGCCATGCTGTTTGATTGCCTATAAGCCTGTATATGAGTTATAAGTGAATAAATCCCAATACCGTGCTAATAATGCTTGGCTCTCTCTATAATTTGTCCATATGCACCTCTCCTGTCCCAGGTTGAAATGTGGTTGTGCCCTGACGCCCCTTCTTCCACTACTGGACAAACGAACATTGACGATAATTCGGGCACAATTTCAGTTCTAGTGAGGAATAAGTGCTCAAGCTACCAACATCAAAGGAAGCCAGCAGTGGCAACAGCACAATGAAGAACAGGATTGAAATTGAAAGCAATGGCAGCACATTAAGAAAAGGCGCCACAATGATTGTTAAAACATCGAAAAAGACCCGCCACGCCCATACCCCCATGACCACCAACAACAACAACAATTAAACCAACGGCAACAAAGCACAACCGACCAAGAAGAACCAACCAAAACCAAAACCATACCAACGTTGCAACACGCTGGCCAACAAGAACAGCAACTGTCAAACCACGTCGGTCCTCTGGATCTGCCAAAAAGAACTTTACATGGCCTCAGCAAGTCCAAACTCATCAAGAAAAAAAACATTTCACACACAGGAGCACATCTTTTATCAATTTTCTCTGGATCTTCACTTTCTTGCTCATTTAGTCCAGTTTCAAGGTTAACAATATCACAGCTGCTGATTAGCCTCATTCACCCTGCTGAACATTCGACCCGCATCTAACAATCTACTACTCCATCATGCCATAAGCAAATTCCAACAATTAGCTGATAATTTGAAACTAGCAATTCAATTTCAGGATCGAACGTTCTCGTATGATTTATGGTCTCCTGAATGCTTTATCTATATATATATATATAATATTATATATATATATATCTATATATCTATAAGTGCTTTTTCGGTGCCCCAGCGAATTGCCCAGCTCCATTGGATGGCTGCACCTTGGAGAGGGGACCCCAGGAGGACGGGCGCTCAACAGTGGGCGCGGGGGCCAAAGATGCAGGAGCTGGGTGGTTGATGGTGGTTGATGGTGGTTGATGGTGGTCGCTGTTGCTGGTTGATCTTGGCCGCCAAAGTCATAATATTTGGCCTGCTGATGATGTCTAACTGTCTAACAACTATCCAATGCCCAACATGCCAAGTACCACGGGTGTTCACATGTGTTCACTGGAATCAAGGAACCAGTCTTTGCTGAATACGCAGTGAAAGTGTGAATTTTCCGGGTTTGCCAAAAACTGCCGACTGCATGGGGAACCAACCACTTTGGGCACAAATCCTCTGGGTGAAAGGTACACCTTTCCGCCTTTCTGGCGAAACATCCGAAAGCAACTGAACGCTCTTGGGACACTTGTGATATGGGCAGCATCACCATCATCATCACCATCATCATCAGCATCATCATCATACAAATAATCATCAACATCATCATCATCATCATCATCATCATCATCATCATCAACATCAGCATCACCATCAACATCATCATCATCATCCTCATCATCATCATCATCATCATCATCATCATCATCATCATCATCATCATCATCATCATCATCATCTTTTTCATCATCATCATCATCACCATCACCATCAACATCAGCATCACCATCATCATCACCATCATCATCATCATCACCATCATCATCATCATCATCGTCATCATCGTCATCATCGTCATCATTGTCATCATCGTCATCATCGTCGTCATCATCATCAGCATCATCATCATCATCACCATCATCAATCGTCATCAATCATCATCATCAATCGTCATCACTCATCATCATCATCATCATCATCATCATCATCATCATCATCACCACCATCATCATCATCAGCAGCAGTCATCATTATCAGTCATCATTATCAGTCATCATCATCATCATCATCATCATCATCATCATCATCATACTCATCATCATCATCATCATCACCACCATCATCATCATCAGCAGCAGTCATCATTATCAGTCATCATTATCAGTCATCATCATCATCATCATCATCATCATCATCATCATCATACTCATCATCATCATCATCATCACCACCATCATCATCATCATCATCATCATCAACATCAGCATCACCATCAACATCATCATCATCATCCTCATCATCATCATCATCATCATCATCATCATCATCATCATCATCATCATCATCATCATCATCATCACCTTCAACCCGAGCTTCACAACATCCCGAGGTGCCCCACCATTGCTGATCCGCCACAGCAAACCTGGTGGGTTCAACATCTCGAAACAGGGGGGGGGGTCGCCCAACTTCTGACTTCACCAGCTGAGGGACCTGTTGCCCCAGTGCAACGGATCAAAGCTGCACAAGCCCTGAACAACGGTGCCACTGATGTAATGATGGATGGCTGCCTAATAGGTTCGGGCCGTCTGAAGGATCTCAATCCACAGCTGCTTGATATGCGGGATTTGGTCACAAGGCCCTGGTGGCAGAAACACCTCGAATTGGAGCACCCCTCTACCCCGCATACAATGCCAGAACGAATTGTGCTTAGATCTGTGCAGAGATCTTCGGTCGCACAGTGTATAAACCACCACTAGCAGCACTAGCTTTAGCACCAAACGCCAAGCCACAAACAACCAGAGACACACAAAGCTAGGACAGGACATCGCCAAAAGACCGTGGTCAAGCCAAGGCTGGCGCACCAAAACTTATGCGGTGTCACATGTGTCACCCTGGGCGCTTGCATCACTAATACATTTTTTGACAAATAAAGGTGGATGGATTTTACTAAACCACCCTCACTTGAATCAAACATGGGACAAACTTTACAATAAAAGCTTGTGATCTACCACCTGTTTCTTCGAAAATTCCATATAAACCAAACCCCTATGAAAAGTGTTTATCAAACAACCAACCAACCAACCAACCAACCAACCAACCAACCATTTGTATATAGTAGGGAAAATCAACCATTTCGAAAACATTCTAAAACCACCTGCAGCCAGACTAGCTGATGCGTACTATAGCGATGGTTCATTGACAGCATCCCTACCTGGCCCTGGCCCACCTGCCGCTGGTGCTAAACCGCCGCTGAAGTTGCCGGGATCCATGGCCTGCCGGCACCCCAGTTCGACCTGGAGTGATGCACCATCCTGGAGTAGAC
The DNA here is from genome assembly GCA_009767595.1 of Symbiodinium kawagutii. Taxonomy (NCBI): domain Eukaryota; class Dinophyceae; order Suessiales; family Symbiodiniaceae; genus Symbiodinium; species Symbiodinium kawagutii. The sequence goes on from VSDK01015009.1 coordinate 156,748, forward strand.
AAGTAGATGCTGATGCTGGATATCCGTGGCTATCCCAAGTTTAACTGGAACCATCCAGAAATGTAGATGCTGAACCAAATGCTAGTTTACAGCTTACGGTTGTGGGATCCTCCGCTCCATATCTGAGCGTGGCTGATCATACCTAAGCCGGGAAAACAAAACACGTTGAACACTGGGTGTGTACCACACACGAGCAAGATTCATGTCTTCCATGTTGATCATACCAACAATGATGGTGCGAAATTGACAAAACGACTTTGCAGTGAAATCCTCTTGGCTAGGGATTCCCATGCCCAAATGCTCCATATAGGGTATCTTTACCCACATATCTTGGCTAGGGATTCCATGTCCTTTCCAAGAAAAATGAGTGAATGACCTACATGTAGGTTCCAACCTGGCTGCATTTCCATAGTTTTTCCAAAGTTTCCCTGCGTGGGACCCCGTAGCAGGCCGCAAAAACGTCGTCCGGAAAATGGCCCAGGAGATGCATCGAGTCCCAGACCTCTGTGCCGCAGCGGTTGGGTCGAAACTGAGCTTGGGGTCATGGTTTTGGGATCCAAAGGCGCGCAATGACAGAATGAAACATCAGAAACATGGACATATTTCCATATACATTTACAAATGTGATTGAAATCAATATATTGATATATTTGGAAATTGAAAACATATAGATTAATAAAAACGAATGAATGGATAGATGCATGCGCGGCACGGGTGCTTGTGATTGTTGAAGTGTGACCGTGTGTGTAGGTCTACAATTGGCGTTTTAAAGCGTGTGCAAACAAGATTTGTATACATCAATAATTATCAAACAGCATCCATCCTCATCAGTCATCATCATCAGTCATCATCATCATCATCATCATCATCATCATCATCATCATCACCATCAGAATCCTAAGAATCATCATCATCATCATCATCATCATCATCATCAAAATCATCATCATCATCATCATCATCATCATCATCATCATCACCATCATCATCATCATCATCATCATCAGAATCAGAATCAGAGTCAGAATCATCATCACCATCGTCATCGTCATCGTCATCGTCATCAGTCATCATCGTCATCAGTCAGTCGTCATCATCATCCTCATCATCATCAGAATCAGAATCGTCATCACCATCATCATCATTATCACCGTCATTATCAATCAACCAATTGACTGACCAATCAATCAGTCAATCAATCAGCCGATCAAACAGTCAATCAACCAATCAATCAAACAATCGAACAATCAATGAATCAATGAAATCACTGATTCATTCAAATCAATCAATCCATCTATCTATTGCTCTGATGAATCAATGAAATTCATTTTTCAACCAATGATAGATTCAATCAACCAACCAGCCAAACAATCCATCAATCTATTGATTTTACAACCAATCAACTCATCATCGTCAATCACCATCATTATCATCATCATCGACGAAATCGTTGTCCAGCATCGTTCTCATCATCACCATCACCATCATCACCATCATCATCATCATCATCATCATCATCATCATCATCATCATCATCATCTTTTTCATCATCATCATCATCATCATCACCATCACCATCAACATCAGCATGACCATCATCATCACCATCATCATCATCACCATCATCATCATCATCATCATGATCATGATCATCGTCATCGCCGTGCAACATCATCAGCATGATCATCATCGTCGTCGTCCTCATTAAACATCATCACCACTATCATCACCAATCATCAATCATCAAAAATCATCACCATCATCCTCGCCTTTATCGTGATCAGCATCATCATCATCATCATTACCATCATCACAATCAATCATCACCATCATCACCATCGGGATCATCACCGATCAATCGTCAGTCATTAAAAAGTTTTCGTCGTCATCTTGAATCACCATCATCATCATCATCATCATCATCATCATCATCATCATCATCGTCATCACCAATCATCATCATCATCATCATCATCATCATCATCATCACCACTGTCATCATCAACAATCATCAATCATCAAACATTAATCATCATCAATCAGCATCATCACCGTCATCATCAGAATCATCATCATCATCACCACCATCATCATACAAATCATCATCATCATCATCACCATCACCATCAACATCAGCATCAGCATCAGCATCACCATCATCATCATAATCATCATCATCATCATCATCATTTTTTTTCATCATCATCATCATCATCATCATCATCATCAATCGTCATCAAACATCATCATCAATCGTCATCACTCATCATCATAATAATCATCATCATCATCATCATCATCATCATCATCATCACCATCAGAATCCTAAGAATCATCATCATCATCACCATCATCATCAGAATCAATACCAGAATCAGAATCAGAATCAGAATCAGAATCATCATCATCATCATCAACAACATTTCCATCATCATCATCAACATGTCCATCATCATCCACATCATCCTCATCCTCATCATCATCATCATCATCATCATCACCGTCAATCATCATCAAACATCATCAATCATCCCCATGATTGTCATCATTATCGACGTCATCGTCGTCAAACATCATCAGCATCATCATCATTATCATCATCATCAGCAGCATCATCATAATAATCGTCATCACCATCGTCAATCATCAATCATCAACCTGTGCAGCAAGTTTCATTCAGCAAAACGGATCTATATCATGTGATACGTTGACCCATTGGATCACCATTCAGTGATCGCGAGCGAAAAAAACACCAGAACAGCTTTCCTGGGAGGAATCTTAACTGGCAAAATGGGGTTTCAACATGGTTCAATATGTGCCTACTATCGATTTCCATGTTGGTCAAATATGTGAACTTGATTGTATCAGCATCCAAGGATAGAAAGGAAACAGGATCAAAGCAACCATCCATGGGCTTTGTTCATTTGAACCAGTTTACCAAAAGTCACCTACGCCTAATTTGTGCGCATGGTTCCATCGTGCAACAGGTAGAACCCAAAAAGTGAATGGTTAATGGGTTTAGATTAGCAATCATCTCATGGATACCAGTTTGACTCTGATTAGTTTTTTTACTCACAGGTACTATCTTACAAAAGTACACAGCAACGGTTCATTGTACCGGTGAAATCTTGTGGTCGCTGGTTCCCAGCCCGGCCTGAACATTCAGATCATGAAAGCTGGCCACCTGCCGGCGCTACGCGGCGCCACGATGCCAACCTATCACACGTGGAGATGTAACCCTGGCTGCCTGGCTAAACAGCTGTGGTTTCACGGTGTCGAGTGCCAGCATTTAGACGTTAGTGCCCGGGAAAACACTACGCCACCACTGCTGAGATTGGTTTCTATTTACCTACTATCCCTCTTTCTCTCTTTCTTGCTCTCTATCTCTTTCTTGCGCTCTATCTCTCTCTCTCTCTCTCTTCTGTCTGTCGGTCTTATGTCTCCACGTCGTTAGTCCACAACGCTTCAAGAGGGCCTGCTACAAACACGAAATACTGGGGGGCACCACATTTCCATCAACTACCTCAATGTGTACATACTGTTGGTATGCGCCAAATATTTGACCATGGGATTGTCCACACACACATCAACAAGTTCATGGATTTCCTCCTGAACATGATCACATCTGGCTTTTTTGGAGGTACACGGTTGCCAGTTGCCAGGTTCATTTCTTGGATGGTATGGGTAGCAGCAATACTCATTAGCCTGATAGGTCGTATCGAGATGATGGTCGCTTATTATTATCCTTATTACCATTGTCGCCGTTGTCACCAACACCAGTATCACTTCCCCTCCGAAATTACTGTCAAACAAAAATGACCATGATCACATCAGCCTTGCCATCAAAATGACAATCACCATCATCAACAACATCATGATCCTAAACACCTTCATCCATTCCTTCTCGTCAGCGCTGTTTCGTCATCACCAACACTGGAACATTGATGATACAGCATGATGAATCCAAAACAATGTCATCATGCCTTTCACTCCTTGGTGCAGGTCATGATTGAATTCGTGATCAACCACTTGCAGCGCTCAACTCCGGCGTTGCAGGCGTGCAAATTGGCAACCCAAAAAATTACACCAAACTATACCTTACATTGGTGGGTTCTCAAATTCCTCACGCCAAATAGACTCAACGTGGAAAGATGTTGAAAAAGCTGAAAACGGCTCGAACCATGGCACAAGCTCCTGAGTCATGTCTTCTTTGTTGCTGTATCTGCAGTCCAGTGCGTGATGGAAGGAAAGCAAGTAAACATAGCACATCCATTAGATTCCATTAGCACCATAACTTCCAAAAACGTCGGATATTCCATCACGACAGCTTTGCCGGATAATGCCGGATATGCTTGAGGGCTCCCCTTTCACTGATTCACGCAATGAGACGACCCTTCAAGCGGCGCACGTCCAGTTTTTGCGCCAGCGAAACCCAAACGGGACGTTCGTCCCCGTGCAGCGAGCAACTGATGTTCAAAGCGATGACTGTGGTGACCATGCAAATCTATGCCATCTATGCCGCCACAGGCGCACAATGGTAGCAACTGGCTCAACAAAACAGATTGCCCTCGTCACACTTTCTCTGTCACAACGGATGCGCTCTGGTCGCATAGTTGGCAGAGATAGATCTACCTGTGGATCCAGGCAACTTAAGGCTACTACGCGTCCATCAGACCTGCGCGCTTTGCTGCAATGGAAGCCTAGCGCGAATGGTAGACCCAACCGGACCCTCGATGTTTGATGGTGAATCGCAGGGTTACACTGGCGGCTTATATGGATCTGCCATAAGAACTCATCAGTCTGCCAAGTAGAGCAAAGTGAACCATTGGAATTCCACATGGCTAATGAAAAGGATCTCTGTGCTGATGAGTTTTCTGTCATGAATTTCATGCTGATCAGAAGGATTGTAGTGGTGCCAACCTTCGGGTGGTGATCGAACCTATGCCCAATGGTGGAAGTGACACATTGTGGTTCGCAACAAGTGTACGCAATGCCTGACGCCTGAACAATGAACGTTGAAGGACATACGAGCTGCATGCCCCCAGTCACCACCAATTATATCCAATTATTTCATATCATTTCTGTGGTCTCATCATTTTCACCCCTATGATTGACTATAGGAGCAGTAACATTTTGCTGGCAGAACCAAATTGGCAGCTTCTTGCATTCAAATATATTGTTCCAAGCGGTTCATCATTGCAAACAAGAACGCTCTAGGATCTCTAGGCATCTCTAGGCCGTTTTAGGGCATTGCATGTCATTGCTCAAGTTTCCAAGCAAGCCAATGCGTCCCCGACATTTACTGCCCCAGTTCCCTTTCACCAGCTATGCCATGAGAAGCCGAGTTTGGTCACCATTGGTTGGAGGGTCCTCTAAGTCAAACCTGGATCATGGCTATAGCGCTGGTAGCTCTGGTGGATCATCGCCAGTCCCAATAAAACATCTGAAGCAACGCATCCCAAAGATAAGGACAAAACGTGTGCTTGTATGCACATTAACATCAACAAATAAAATCAAATAGATATTATGCATGTGTCCATGTGTTGTAACATGTGCAAAAATATTCCTGCACCCGTGAAGCTACTTGTGCATATTTGCGTATGTGAATATGAAGCCTTATGCAAACATCCAGAGGGACGGCTAATGTTTACCTAGCAATAGTGAAGCGCTTGCAGTAGCTGCAATTATTTTCCAGATTCGGCTTTTTCACTCCCTACTAAATCTAAATTAGCCCTTATTGACTTTAAATTATGGAATGTCAACTTGTTCCAGAGCAGCTGTAATAGTAATGCAACAGTCACAATAGCTGCAAATATCTTCCAGAAAATTCCAAAATCATCAAATATACAATTGCAAAGCAGACCCCCCAAAAAAAAATCGGAGGGGGAGGGGGGGGGAGGGGGTATACTATTGTTAGGTAAACATTATATTTCCACGGTTCTCAGTGATGACCCACTCTCATTAATGTTTACCCACACGCTGCCAACAGCTATTCATCATACATCATCATACTATAATTCTAGTAATGACCCAATGTAATTCAGCACGGGCCAATCATAGTTAATCACAGTGATTAACCACCCATGTTTCTGTAATTCTAGGCAATGCAAATCATGGTCCATATTTGTGGCTCATTTCTCCACGTTGGACCAACAACCATGGTTTACTAATGCGCGCATCGCCACCATGGAGGCGCTCCGCGCCTGGATCCATGATTCCATCAACAAGGGCAAGCCTGGCATCGTCACCGACGTGCCGTCACGTGCCCCATGGCTTGCCATGGCCCCATTGGTGAATTCTCATGGTTCAATATTGAATTTGTAGGTCAATGTGCCATACCATGGGTCAGTTTACCAATGTTGACCTCTACATTAAGCTAGATGTATGTAGGTGAATGTGCCATACATGGAGTATCTGGGTGCCCTACCATGATCTATCATGACCTCCCATGCCTGATCTAGAATGATCTATCTTGTGATCACACTAACTAATGCACCATGATCACAAACTCTGCTTAAACAAACGCAAACTATTGGCATACTGCATACGGTGAATGATGTTTTCATTTCCCAACCGCTGCTCGACCTTGTGCACTGCAAGAGACAGTTTCATGTATAGATGCGTAGCCTCATGTCTCATATTGCAATATAGATGCGTAGCCTCATGTCTCATATTGCATGATTGCTATCCCTGGCGCTGCTGGACCAGCAACAGGCAGTTGGCTTCTTACCCAAGACCCCCTACAGCGATAGATTCAGCAATGGACAAACCATCAACTCCGCAGTTATCCTGTTGATCAAATCCTGAATACATAATGATACTGCCCCACTGTCCATCGAAGATTCAATTCGTCTCATTCATGCTATTGCTACTGTGATCCTGTTGCTGCTAGATGAGATGGTTGGGTGCTCCTTCTTCTTGCTGCTGCTGAGATGACTGTTTGCGATGGCTGTTGTCGATGTCTTCCCTATCCTCCTCCTCGTCTCACCATTGCAAACCATTTCAGCATGGTAGGCAATGAGAAAACAAACATTGCCAACATCTCTCAACATAGCTTGATCACCTTGATCACTTGATCACTAGGATTTGGGCGACCATAATGCGACCATATGTGAGTCCATAAGAAGTTGCCAACTTCGGAACTGTGGGGAACCAAGGCAGCATATGGCAGCATGTTTCACTCGCGGCTCCGCAGGCCGCACCGAGCAGAATCATTGCGGTCCTGCTGATGCCCCAACTTCCTGGAGAGTTGGGAGGAGGGAAATGCATCGCCAAACTTCGCCAAACATCCCTGCGTGAGGCTTCAGTTTAGGCAGCCAAGGGGTCAGGCAAATTGTCCTTCGGCCATTCACTTAGATGAGGAGTCAACTATTTGCCGCATCGTCTTGTTACTCATGACAAACAGACTGGAAGAATATCCTTCTTCCACCTGCATCCCTCTTCTCTGTGAGCAAATGTTGTCCATTCCGCCAGAATTTGGCCGTGTTTGGAAGCTGCGTGCTACTAGCGACCACGTCAAACACAAACAAACACGGGACATGATGTACAGCCAAGAACGTTGGGGCGTTTGTCCCACAGTGTGTTTCCGAGAATTTGCAGGTTTGATTGCGGCTTTTAGCCATCAACTTCCAACTGAATGGGTTTCCCACCAAAATTGATTGCCAGTACGATCAAAAAAATCCTTTCTTGTCAAGCCGCCACCAACCATCCCTGGCCATGCGCCAGCAGCAGCCGGTCCCCACAGAAAGGAGTAAAGGAAGGTCGTCATCCCGCCACGGCCGCGAAGAAATTGCCACCAAATGCCTCTGGCAAACCATGGGCGAACTTAAAGAAGCCGGTGAACAGTTTAACATAGTTTAACTTGCCTAAACTCCTGGTGAACACTTTATAGAATGTTTGCATTTGGCGCAGCAAAAGTCGGAATTTACAGTGACCTGGCACATCCTGAAGTAGATACACAGGCGGTACTAGCAACAACTCAACCGCTATGGTTGTTATAGCCTAGCCGGCTCTCTGTCATGGAGGATTTCAACAGAGCCACAGCCTCTAACCCCAATCAGGCTGATTTGAAGTTACGCATATCGCAGTTCCAATTTATAGGACACGCCTGGCCTCCGTGTCTGAACAAAAACTAGTGTGATGCAAAATATGTTGGCAAGGAGAATATCTTAGGAGTCTTGAACCCATAGCTATCATTGAAGCAAACTCCACTCAATGAAACTTGTGTACAATGGATGCTTTTTTAGTGCTGCCGAAATCCAACCCACATCAACCCACATATATATATATATATATATATGGGCCCAGCTGGGGCTAGCTCTCTCTGCCTGATGCTGCCACAAAGCAACAAACCCACACAAACAATCGGTCGGAAAAAAATCAGTAATGCAGCTGAAACTTTCAGTCTGTATACCAGATTTTCAAACATGACAATCATCAGTCTTGTGATTTTGGATTCAAGGTTTGATTCCTTCTCCAAGGAATGTTAGCATGGCTTCGAGGGAGAAATGAACCCTCCCTGACGGACTACACCTTTGAGCTCTTCAAACATCAACTACCAAACCTTGGCCTACGTATACGCACATCAAAACGCATTAAAACAATTGTCCTCGGCGTAATTGACCTTCCCCGAAACATCGAGAATAAAACAATATATATCTTATCATATCATATCTTATCCAATCTTGTAGTCATCGTTGGATAATTGAATACTCATGGCTGGGGGGCACAAACCGTAGTTAACTACAATATCTCACCATGGTTGTTAATTAGCTGGGTACTAATTTCTTGTGGTCAAGGATAGTTCATGGATCCTGTTAATTACAGTGTATTCAAAAAAATCTCCTCCATGGGATCCAACAGCTGCAACCACTCGAAGACTCCTGACCTAGTAGGAACAAAGCGTACTCAGCTGCGACCTGGCTGTGAGATGACGGAGAACCAATGATTTTTCATGGGAAGTGATGCCAACATCTTAAAAGATGAGAACCAATTCTAAGAACGAAAAAAATCACGTCTTAGAATTTGCGAGGTTCCAACGTCGATTGATCTCAAGAGCCGCTTGGTGACCAGGGGGAAAACGTACGTTTCAGAATTTTCCAACAGATCTACTGGTATCAAATACGACCAAACTCTTTTCGCACATGTGTGACACACCAACATCCACTTGAGACTACGTCGGGTATGGGGCTAAGTTCATTCAAGTTGATGCACGAACAGGACCAGTCAAGAGATTAATCTTCATCAAGTGGAAGGGCAGGGAGCAAAAATGCCAAACTGTGTCGATGAGGCAGCGTTTGCGATGACACAGTTGCCCAAAACAAAGCGGATTTAGACCCAACAAAAACAAAAGTTGTTCCACAACGCTGTCCTGACACATTTCTCACTGCTTGACTTTTGACTCCAAACTTGCTGCAGTCAGGAACTGCTACTGGCCATGGAGAGGCCTGGTTCCAGCCTCCATGTGGAAAAATTGCTACCATTTAGCAGCAAGGATAGCAGGATGCTGCAACAAATCATTGAAGTGATGTCCCTGTGGCTATGACGGAGTATGCGCACACAGCATTGAAGTGGACGAATGGATATGGGCATGTGCCCAAATAGTGGCACCCCCAAAACCACTGGTTTCCTGGTAAAGTGACCATTTTGGTCGCCTATTTGTTGCCCTATTTTGGTACATATACCGTATATACCTACATGTTGATCAAAGTGCTCCACTTGTGTCTTCCACGTGGCCAACCTCGTCGTCTTCCCGAATCTCCTCCAGGTCTTGTGCCCTTGGCCGTCGAAGCTGACTATCATCAAAGCATGCAAAGCCAAACCAAAAGCGACTTGGCGTACCTGGTACTATGGCCGCGTCGGCCAGAGTCACAAACGCGCCGTGCGAACGCACATAGCTTCGGGATTTGCCAGGAATCCGGAAGAGCATTGGATGTCGAAAGTAGCACTGTGCATGCATATCCTCTGCAGTGAGCTCCGTAACGTTCCGAATCATCGTTTCTATTCGATGCCAATCTGTGGGCCTAATGAACCTGCGCAAAGTGGGCCTGCCGGATTCAAGGGTGGGCAGCAAGGATTGACGATGGAATGTGAGACGTGCCTCCTGGATGTCCAACATGTCTGTTGAATTGTTCACCAGCAAAGAAAACTGCACGGGCTCATCATATCCCTCCACATGCGAAACACTGCTGACAGAATGTGCACTAGGGCCACGTTCTGTGCGCGGCACTGGGGGGTTCTGCATCTCTGCATCGGGAATTGAACGAGAGGATTCAGCATCTTCCTTCATTGCCAACAAGCTGTAGTCACTGACGCCATCCATGGGAATTTGGGCATGGAAAAGATCCATCGACACGGGGCCGTTGGCGCCTTGCAATGAGACCCTGAGGCCTGGCAGAGACTCACCAGGTACATCGGCACTGAGAAATTGCATGAAATTGCTGGAAGGAGTCACACCTCTGCTCTAAGAAAAGGTCCAGGAAATTCGTGTGCTGCAACTTGGGGCTGGACTTCAAGAGACGCTCCAGACTGACGGCATCCTCCACGATGCTGCCGCTGGACCGTTGCAAGACAATGTCCCCATCACAAACTCCACGCAAGACTTTCTGAAAGCCAAGCATCATTGAAGATGACGCATGCGTCTCGCGCTTGGCAGCGACGCTGGCCTTGATTGTACACAGTATGAATACGGCCAGGGTACCCAACCCGAAATTCCATCCAATTGATGTGAACACCATCAGAGGTGTTCCAGTCTCAAAGCCAACAATTTGCCAGCGCTTGTAGGTGAATAGCACCGCTGACATAGCGTGCATGGGCAAGGTCAATTGGACCCCTAGAGTCACCACAGAACTAAACATGATACCGAGTGAATTCAACTTTTCATAGCAAAGAATGTGCTCCAAATCTGTCTCGTTGCAAGTACTTAACGCCGGCAAAACTTGGTGAAAAAGGCATAGCAAGGACAGCATGTGAACATGGTCCGTTGTAATTTTCACCCGCCCAAAAAAGGCATGAATCAAATAGGCCGTCAAAGCTGTCAAAAGAGTGCAGAAAGAGTTGAAATCAAACTGCTGCCACATCATACGCACTGATGCGCAAACAAAGATCGCGGCAAAGTGGACACCAAGTTTCTTCACCTTCAAAATGGTCTCCGCACATGTTTTGAGCAAGTCTTCATTGAACTGGTTGGAGACCTGCTTCGGCTCTTTCTGCCAGTCTCGAAAATTTCGCACGGCAGCATTGATGTCGGATTTCGTGAAACTGAGGTGTCCTCCAAGGACCAATGCGATGATGATGAACTCCATGGCAGGGCCAAAAACAAATGGCTGTCGTTGAGCCCACGCCATTGAGGAACACTTCCAACCCCGGCCCAACATGCAACATTCATTGGCGGTGGCGTCTGTGGAGGTTTATGGATGGGCGATGCCCTAGCTGAAGGTGCCTTTCTCGTGGTTGTTTCACATCTTACAAGTTACCTGTCCACCTTAGGTTCCTGCATAGCAAGAGGGACCACTGCGTTGAGGCAACTGTCAACCCTTTAGCCTACCCAATATGCACCCCGCCATCCAACCCTCCATGTGTGTGTGTGTGCGTATTATGTATGTGTGTGTGTATGTATATATATTGGATAGGCACTCTACATGATTTGCTTTGTGCCCTGTATAACGTTCAAGGGGGGTCAAATGGACCGTTGGACGGACCGTTGGACGGACCGTTGGACGGACCGTTGCACGTGTGTGGCAATAGCTTTGCCACATCCAAATTGCATCGTTAGAATTTCGTTGAGACTTTCGTTGGAGAATCGTTGGAGAATCGTTAGGAGTTTGGTACTGATTAGGGAGGTTTCAACAGGAAGCACACACACCAGCCTGGACTCATCTTTTTTTCCCTCAAGTTCCCTTGTCCGTGGTATCTTCCACGAGCGACCGCTATCCCACATGTGGCCGCTTCTTCGGCACATCTTGTGTGACAGTAAGGAGGCCTCACACGTTGAGGTTGGCAGTATTTGGCATCAATCTCCAACTTCATTTCCTATCATATCATCATTATACATTAAATCAAAGATCACAGATATTAATATCAAATCAAATCATATCATATCATCACATCATCAAATCATATCATACCTGACCTGTAAAACACATTGGTTCACTTGGCATAGGCCCATCCCAGGTGTAAATGAAATGCTTGGGGTATGTTATAACCTTGGAGCAATTAGGCAAACAGCGGTTTCGGCCTCCTCAACTTTAAGCAGCATCGTACATCTTTGTGAACGTAGAATAAATGTCAGGCGTCGCATGTTGGGACAAAGCCTGCAAAAATGCCTTTGACGGCTTTAAGGTCATGTTTACAAACCCCTTCAAGCACTTGTTGGTGAGAACGTTTCTTGTCTCACCAGTGTTCAAAGGACGAAACAGTGACGTCAACGAAGTAAGATTTGCAATTGCCATCTTAGCAGATTGCATGTCCATTGCCCCCAGGTTACTCTTGCAATTTTTCAAATTGGAAAACACACTGGGGCACAAAGTCTTTGCACTAGGAGTGCCAAAAAGATCCTCAGCATCTTTAAAGAATTTCTCGGCCAGAGTTTTCAATGCTCGCGACTTGTTAAAAGTTACATAGAACTTCTGGCCATCTTGAGACGTACCATGCTGTGAGAAGAGATTCTTCAAAGTAGAAAGGTTCACCTTTTCTTTCTCAAGGTCAGAGCTGATCATACACTTCAACGCTTCCGACGATTCTAGCATTTTGCCTAGAGAATCTTTCAAGACCACTAGTTCTTCTACGATTCCTTCCATTGCGGTAACAAGATGCTTTTGTGCTAGATCCACAGCTGAAGTGAAGTGGCCCCGCACGATTTCAATCTTGGGAGCTTGCATTGCCCAAATCCTGAGTGGGCAGGAAGTGGGAGAAGGGTAGGATAATCAGATTAGGAAGTACAATGACAATAATTTACAAAAAATGAAATGCACGATCGATGAAATGATATGAGATAAATATATGATATATGATATATGATATTTGATATCATTGATATATGATACGATACGATATGATATGATATGATGTGATGTGATGTGATGTGATGTGATTTGATATGATATGATATCATATCATGTGATGATTCGTATGATGTGATGATTGTATGATGTGATGATTATATGATATGATAAAAATGATAATGATATGATATGATATGATCCTTTTTTCTCAGGGTCTGTCATGTTTGGTAGCAAATGTGATTGAACCTGTGTTTATTTAGTCAGGAGGAATTGATCGAGTGATAGATAGTCTGTGATTTCTGAAGTTCACGGTTTGGTTAGCGGGTTTGATGGGGTAGGTGAAGGGATGATTTGCTGTTTACAACATGTGAATCTTTTATGGAAATTGAATGGTATCAGTAAATTGAAAAGTATCAGTGGTACCCATAGGCTCACATAGGTAAGAAGATTATGATCCTGGAAGCATAACAATGATTTAATTAATGAATAAAAAAGCACTTATAACTCATAACTTATGATAATGCAACATGTTTTTGAAATATAGGTTCAGTGGTGTTGTAAACCGTAAAGTACCCGCAATTAACACAAGTATAAAAACAATAATCATCCAATCATTAATTAGGTACCGGAACTTCGAATGTTTAGTTGTCGCATTACATTCGTGTCGTTTGAACTAAATGTGTGCTCATTTAATTTGAGCCTGCGTCTCCCAAGATGGTCATAGTCTAAGAAGCTCTTAAGTTTTGGATCTTGATTATTGTAAAATTTAGATGGTATGACTTATAACCTGATTTAGTACATTTGTTTTTCCCGGTGGCGCCTCGCGAGCACTAAACTCAGGTCGCTGTATAACTTGATTTAGTACAATGTCACATACAAACACTTACATACATCACATGGCACATAAATTAGTCATATGCTGCAACTAACATACAAACAGAACTGATCTAATCATCATTGAGCATCTAAACATCCACATTGCAAGTTTGAAATTTGAAGCTGCCCCCCCCTCATGTCCCGTCTCATCGACATCTCATTGATATCGCACATACAGACATACATTACATAACATACACATACACACACACACACTACAGAAAGTCTTTCGCATTCCCAGCCTGAATCCAGCGTTTGGTCATCACCAGCAAGTCGGACGCACACTCAGTCCTGGTCTTTCCCGGCACCTTCAAAGATTCGACATCTTGAGATTGAACTGTGAGAGGCAACGAGAACTTGGACAACTGCTCAGTCACATCAAGCAATCCAGCAGTGTAGCGCGCACAAGGTAGAAAGATAGCTGATGCACACAGAGTCTGCATGTCAATCTGAATGCCACCAAAGCTAAAGTCTCCCTTTGAATCTGCATCAACACACAGGGCGCAAGCAATGGTAGACATCTCTCGGAATTGGCTTTGCAAAGCACTAAGCTCTTCGTCTGCATCAACAGCACCGGTGATTGACATGTTGCAAATCTCCTTGGCATCACTCTCTTTCACAAGCAAGCCCACAAAGGTTTCACAAGATGCCAACTTTGTAGTCACCCGCTGTCGGACGAAGTTGACCAGCCACTTGTTGAAGTCCCAGGTCCATTGCACGCCATCTCCATGAACATCTGCAAACTTGAAGACAGCAACCTCATCAGTCTGATCTTTGATTGGAGACTCATCCACGAGGAAGTATTTGGTCCAATCAAGAAAGGGTTCTAGACGGAACACTGATAGACTGCCAGTACCATCCTTGTCAACCTCTTCACACCATAGAGCAAAGTCAGACATGGCAGCCAAGAACTTGGAAAAGTTCGACGTGAAGTCACCCAAGGATTTGGCAACCTCACACCCCACATACTTTCCCAACTGGGTCCGAGAGCCAACAGCAGTCTTGGCAGCAACGATTGCAGCTTTGTGTCCATCAGCTTGAGCATTGGAATGCTTTTCACAGCCACTCATGCACCACGTCACTGCATCATGAAGTGATGGAACTTTGCAAAACACTCGCTTTGCCAGAGCCTTCTTGATCTTCGCAGCAACATCACTTTGGAAGCAGCGCAACATCTTGAACTTTTCTTTGTAGTCATCTTGGAACTTGTCAGTAGATGACTGCAGTAGAGCCCCCACTTTGGACTGGATGTCAGCAACCTTGGCACCACAAGGCACAACGATGTCAAAGTCTTTGCTCAGAAAGTGATCTTCCAAAAGCTGTGGCAGGGCACGAAAAGTTTCAAAGGACGATTCCAAATCAGCGATCCAACCCGAAACCTTCTCTCGCGCAACCAGCACTTCACACACTGCAGCATTCAACTGAACTCCAGCAGATGTTTGTGACAGCAACTTGTGGAAGTAAGTGTTCGCCTTGGTTCCTGTTTGCAGCTTCTTCTTGAACACATCTGCGGCATCTTGCTCATCTGGCGTGGAGCGATGCATCTCAAACCCTACTCTTGCAAGCTGGGACACACCCTTCAGCTCCTCTTGAAATGCTTGGTCAGTAGTTTCAAACCAACCAGCTGCGGTGATTTTGTCGATCAAGTCCACCACAGCCCGCCAAGCATCTTGACATAGCTCTCGACGGTCTGGCACACCAGTGAAGATAGACTGAACGGCCTCAGCTGAGGCAGTAGAACGTAGCTTGGACAATTCATCCTTCTCCACCGCATCGATCCCCAATTCCATGGCTTCAAGCCACTCCTCCCACTCTCCTGCTTCCATGGGAACAGCAGTTTGACGACCGAACGAAATGTGCCAAACCGAAGGAGCAACGGCCAAACCAGCATTCTTCATTTGGTTGATCGATGCGTTCAGCTGAGAGTGCGTGTACTCCTTCGTGATGGGCAGGGTCCACATACAGCGCACAACCAGGTATTAAAACCACCATCTTACTTAAATTGATAGATAATACATAGCCTTTTGGATAATTATATATATTATATATATAAATGACAATGATAATTTTGAATGCTCCTGATATTTAAATCATTCCATTCACTCAATACCGTGGTTACAATGATAAAATATGACAATACAATGACATCATACATGAAATATGCACGCCACTTGTCTGAGCAATTTTTGAAACAGCATTCAAAGCAACAATGAACTAAGAATTGTAAAGTGTAACCGCCCTGGAGGAATAATACAAAACAATAATCAACAAAACTACTGATCCCACAGTGGGATTGTTGAATCATTTCCACCAGAAGTCATACTTGTGCTGACGCTGATATTCATCATACTGATTGCTAATGACTCTACGAAACAATGATGTAACCAACGTAATTGACCTAGTCTCTAGACTAAAACAATGATGGTCTTAAAACACTGGCAAGCCCCCCCAAACCAACAATCTTAACCCATCAGAAACATGAAACAAGTCTTTCCAACACATCCCATCACCAATCAGAAAGCCAATGCCCTTCATCGCAGGCTTTGCGTGCAAACACTGAGTGAAGGCCAGTGCCAGAGATAAGTGGTTGAACATTGTCCTCATCTTCGTCACAAGTTCACACCCCCTGTTCTCAGGCTGACCTGGCTGCCAACCCTGCGTAAGCGTCTCCACACTGGTTGCAGTCAACTTGTTCTCGAACTTGTCAGTCAGCTTGACAATTGAGATGGGCTGCACCGATAGGAGCGTTTCATCACTACCAAACATCTGCAGAGTTTGATTCGACTCCAAGAGGAGTGAGTCACAACCGTTCAACATTCTGACAAGCGTCGCTGTGGATGTTTGCTTGCCACTGGCACTAGGCTGCGCTGCGGCCACTCTGCTCCTTTTGGCGGGCGGCTCCTTTGTCTCCCCACTGCTGCTCAATGCACTTGAATTCCTGGCTTTCTTGGAAGGAATTTCCTGAGTGTCATCATCTTCTTCGTCGCGAAGTGCATTCGCTTTCCTACCATTGCCCTTGCTGGTAGATGAGGGCATCTTGGTCTCCCAAATGTCATCTAACAAGCCGCATCCGTCATCACCATTGGACTGCCACGTCAAGCTGATTTGTCCCGCATCGTTGGTGGAGATACTCTTCACACCCACCCGGTCAGTGCATGCTCCCCAAACATCTTCCAAATCAGCATCCTCGTCGCCTTCCTGTAGTGTAGCAACCTTGGCCGCGGTGGCTAAACCCACGAGAGAGACATTCAAGTGATAACACTACTGTATTTACAACTAGAATATATCATGCATCTGTACGATATGAATGTCTGTCTATGTCAATGTCTTTAGGAATTAAATGCCCTCTCGTCAAAACACACGTTAAGTCTGAGTCGAAGCGTTGGAATAAATGAAAACAATGAATGAACATAGATGCAAGTAACCTTTGCGGCCCCTTTGTCATCATAGCTCTCCATCTCAATGACGCCAATTGGAGTACCGTGAGAAGGATCCAAGATGGCACCCCTGTAGGATTTGCCGTTGTACTTGATCGTAGTCAACTGCTTGGGGATGGTTTTGCCCTCCCTCTTCATTACCTCTACAGGCCAAAAGTAGCCCATGACCATACGCATCTTGAAACCACTTTTGTGAGAAGCCTCAACCCTTTTCACTGGAGGACGTGAAGACTTCGACATAGCATCTTGCCGTTTCTGCTCCTCAAAGTTCTCTAAGTCTCGGTCAAACGTCTCTCTAGCTGAGCTGTCAGTCCTCAAACGATTCTCTAGGTTTGGATCGTTGTAGAGGTCACTGGGTTTCAAACGGATCAATGCACAACATGATGTGCACTCCCTGCCCCTCGCTCGTCTGAATTGAAGCATGGGTTTTCCTGACTGCTCGCGCATTTCTGGTGGTAGCCAGGGATTCTCTGTGTCCCTGTTTGACCTCTTGCACCATTTGCACGTGCAGTAATTCATCATGGCCATTGCTTGGTCGGATTCACGAAACGAGTAAGTCTCTGGTACTGAGGAACCTAAAATGCTACCAGGCTGGTTGGATTCAGCAAAAGCAGTGTGTTGCAATGACTTCCTGGCAAGAAATTGTGATCTGAATCGGAAAGAAGGAAGAAATAAGATAAGAGACTCAGAGAGTGAGAGCGAGTGGAAATAAGAACAACTGCGCATCAAAGAGAGGCATCGACAAAGTGCATGGAACAGTGTGCTTCCGTCATCAATGATACAATAGAATTGAGTTCGATATGGTTTGATATTGATATGACCCGATATGATATCATATGATTTGATTCGCTATGATTCTGATCTGTATGGAATGAAAAGTACCATGTGAGCCACATGATCAATTCAATGTGATCTCAACATCAACTCTGCATCTCAGATCTCTGAATATCCAAATGACAAATCGAATCATGAGTCTCTGAAGCAAAGCAGCTATGGTTTTCTCGCTGTAGCTTTGTTCTCTTGAAAGTGTCAGACCCCAATGTCATGGGGCAACGCAAACACTTGCAGACCCCAATTTCATGAGGCATTCGGCAAACTTATCCAACCCCAATCTCGCGGGGCATTGCTGGACGTACCAGCATTGAATCAGTACTGGGTCGATGGACTCTGCCATTCAGGGAGAGCACTGTTTTCGGGCCTATTCGGTCGGAAGCAGCAGAGTGATTTCTATTTCTACTATTTTCTTGAATCTTTCTTTAGCCTAGAATGTGTAAATGTCAAATTGAAGCGGTTCAATGGAGCCCTACTCTTCAGCACTAAAAGGCGCAGAATCCTAAAGACCATAGGTAGGCCTTTTACTCGTTGCCACTGGTCGCAGCAGGAAAGAACCAGTAATAGCCCTTGGAACCCTTACGATGCTCCCAGCCCTTCTCCTGCAGGTACTCTTTGGCAAACCTGGGCAAGTCTGCGTGAATCACATCATGGATTTGTATCATCATATCATCATCATATCAGATCATATCATTCCAAATATCATATATATATTACTACATATCATTATCATATCAATATCATATCCTCCCATATCATATCATATATCATTGATAAAAACATAACATAACATATCACGAATAATGAATGATCAAACATCAGTGACATCAGCCAACCAATACATCATGAATCATAAATAAAAAACAATTTCATAAGAATCATATCAAATGTATCAATGAATTATATGTCCTAAAATTCAAATTCATAACTACTATATAAATCAATTGTTCATTTCAACAAATTCCCATTTTAGAAAGCTTGACAGGGGTCAGATCAGATAGGATGAGCTGGAAATTCGAAAGAAGTGGGTCGAGTCAAACGCAAAATGGCGTTAATTACTATCATCCAAGGAACGCCTTCCAACCCGGTGCGCCCACACGGAAAGAGCGGTTGTAGGCAACCAATTCACGATGCTCCATGGCAGCGCGCTCCAAGTTCCTCTGAAGAGGAGCATACTGTCCACGGGCAGCCTTGAACCCCTTCAAGAACATCTTGCCAAGGATTACCACTTCATCCTCTGAATCGGATTGCAGCCCATAGGTACGCTTGTCCTTGCGCTGCTTCTGCTTCAAAATGGAACCCTTCATGACCGACTTGATTCCTTTGGACTTGACGGAGGAACTAGGCTTCTTCTTGGTAGCAAGCTTCTTCATCACCTTGTTCTTCTTGGGCTGGGGGGATGCACTCGAAGATGACGAAGGAGTGGTACGGGCACGCTTCATAGGCGTCTTAACCTTTGGGGATCCCAAGTAAAAGGTTGAGGAAGACTCAGCCGATGTAGGGGTGCTTGGGATCTTACTCTTCATAGCCATGGGTGTCTTTGGCGGCGTTTCCAAGTGCATTGCTGCCATCTTCGAAGAAATGCTTGGGCTAGGCGAGAAGGCGGATGCATTCTGACGCCTCAGCTTCCTTGGAGTCGTAGGAGAGCGAGGAGAGGATGCCATGACTTCGAAGTGTCGGGTTGAGCGATTAGTTCAATGATGCCAGGGCCAAAAGCAACTGGATTCGATACGAATCAAAGGTCAAACATGTGTGACATTTGCATTGAATGGCATTCAGTGCGATTCATACTTGGCTGGAAAAAACATAGTCAAAGCAAAACATATCCATTTGATTTGTCTATCACTCTTGAATCCTTGACTGCACATGTGCTTTGCTGCATCCAGTGTCAACAGAAAATCCAAGCATCAACATGATGACAGTGAGACATTTGGGGAGAAGTCAGTGAGGTAGACTACAAGAAAACTAGAAAGGAAAAGGATCACACAAAGGCAAGGTAGCAACACAGGAAGGCTGTTGATACCCAACATACTTTTCACATCGACAAGTAAGAAGAGATTGACAAGCTGAATCCTCTGACTGTCAAATGATATAAAAAGCTTCCAAGAAAGAGCTCTCAAAGGTGGCAAAAGTTGTGGCAAAAGGTGTGGCAATGACTTTTGCCACAAGAAATTCTTTCGTTGAATTTTCGTTTGAGCTTTCGTTGCAACATCGTCTGTCAACGGTCTTCCCAACGATTTCCCAACGAAAAAAATGTGTGGCAAAACTGTGTGGCAATGGGCATTGCCACAGGTCAAAATTTCGTTAAAACTCGAGAAATAACGAAATTTTGGGTTGTGGCAAAAGGTGTGGCAATGACTTTTGCCACACAAATTCTTTCGTTGAAATTTCGTTTGAGTTTTCGTTGCAACATCGTCTGTCAACGGTCTTCCCAACGATTTCCCAACGAAAAAAATGTGTGGCAAAACTGTGTGGCAATGGGCATTGCCACAGGTCAAAATTTCGTTAAGACTAGTCTGATGGTTGTCAATTTCTTCAGTCGTTTGATCTGGTAGAGATCATATTTAGCTCTAGTCTTGAGCAGAAGTCACTTGGGTTAGTCTGTTTAGTCAACTTCAGAATTGTCAGTGCAAGATGTCACGACTCTTTTGCACCCCGTGATTTCAAAGATTTCAAGATCCCTCTTCTGTACAAGCCAATCACAATGTTGAATTTATGTGTCACACTTGACAATGTCAACGTCTGCGTCACATGTCTATGTCGCAAGCTCGACCGTAGCCTACCACTATCAGTGACCAGAGAAAATATGAATTCAGAACTCGAATTAAACTGCCTACTTCCTGATTCTCATTCCATAGGCCTCTCTGAGATCCAAACTGGATTGGCAATGTTCATTTTTTTGAACACTTGGTGATCGCGACAGCCATTTCAAGAGACTTTGAAAGACTTGATCTCTCTGGGCCGTCGCAGACAAAGTAATCCAACACTTGCATGAGTTGGAAGGCTTATGCAACTTACAAAGGGCCTGTAAACTACGACACTCTTGTACCCGATTCGGCGATTTGATCACCCCTAAAAGTTGGCCCCCCTTGCCTGATGACACCTTGGCAAAGGTACCCCCAGCAAGGCAAGTTTGAATCTCAACCCAAAGCTGGACGCCACCGATGTCAACCATGGATTCAACTGCGCTCAAGTTGAAAAGTTCAGCTATCTCCTCACGATTTGACAACGTCCTCGTACTTGGAATAGCTGGAGGCTGAAAAGCAGCAATGTCATCAGCAATTTCAATGCGGCCAACGACCTCTGCTAGGTTGATGCCTTCGATCTCAACATCAGCGATTTCCTCCTGCTCCCCCTCTGCGACGACATCTGCCTGGGACCGCTCTTTGACATAGTCTGTGTGCATCTATCCGTGTCTACCGTACCTGTAGTCTAGTCTCTGTCAATGTCATTTCTGTGGTAGGGTTGAGAATAAAAGGGCCGTCCTGCCCCCCCCCCTGTTCACCAAAGTATCCTGGAACTCGACAGTAAACAAAATTGTTCATTCATACATATGAATTGACTACTGTAGTGATATGATATGATTCGATATATGATGATAGAAACATATGAATATGAAATGCAACGATATGATATGATATGATATTTGATTTTTTAGCTGAGAAAGTGTGATATGATACATGAATTATGAGGATGGTTAACATAATGAAACAATCAAAACTCAGGGGTGAAATAAAGAATACTGTTTCACCTCGCAGGCACAGTGTGTTCACCAATGTCTTGATCAGCACAATCACCCAAGCCAGTGGAACTTGATGCAGTTGATGCGTTGGGGATAGCAGGCTGGGTGGTCTCTAAATCATAGGCAGCTAAGCATGCATCAATCTCATCACACTCAGCATCATCCAGAAGACCTTCAAACTGTTTCACATACTTCCGCCCCACTCGTGAAGATGAAGCTGTGGCTTCAGAAGGCTCTTGTTTTTTCAAAGATTGGATAACCGAAGATGCAGCAGCATGTTTGTGGTTTGTTTGTTTGCGTCTTTTCCCTGGTTCTTTCATCCCGGACGTTGAGCAAAACCCAGCCAAATCAGACCCAAATTCCAGAAAGTCATAGCAATTGTCAACTACTACTTGATTGGGATCATCTCCAGTATCAGCAGAAGTAGACCCTCCCAAAGAACTTGGAAACGGTAGCGGCTCGGGAGGCAATTGAACAGACTCTGATGGAACATTTTCCTGAACACCAAATGTGACGGAAATATCCTCCATATCAGAGCGCTTGCCCAGGGTTCGAACCCTCATGCAGGAAACATCTTCGAAGGAAAGGTAGCTCAAAGTTACCCGAGACAGTGCCACGGTTTGTCCTTAGTGTCAGGCTTGGGACAATAGGTTGTGGAGGTGGGATGAGATAAGCTGGACAATCATCCCAAGACAATAGAACCTATTCTCCTGACGCCATGGCTCCGCTTTTTGCTTTATGTTTTGCATGATTATTTATTCATTTATTCATTTGGGATTCCTGCACCCCTATCATATCGCCGTGTCGGTAACAACAATTACAAAGCAAGTCGACCAGGCATGACGAGGCCATCTAAGCAGCACACCTGAGCTGGCACCCTATCATTCGAAGACGGATCCAGACATGATCAAATAAAATTTGATGTTTTGATCAAGCTTATGATTCCCTATGTTACCTATGTTTCCCACTTTCTTTCTGTGTCTGAAAATCATTTTTAGAAAGCGAACCCAATTTGCTTGAGCAACAACCTGTTTGCATGCATCTGACTGGATGACGGTGTCAATACGTAGTTGAAAAGATACACATGTCACATAGTCACATTGTCACATAGTCTAGTGTATTTAGTCAATCGATGTCCATGCCAACCTATTCTCTACCCAAATACTTTGAACCTTGAACTTTGCAACCCTTGATCGGGGACCCCCATTCGAATGTCAAGAATCCCATCACATCAGCAAGCGAATCATGAGTGAGTGTGTCCACCAGAAACTTTGCCATTTCACCTCTGCAAAGACCACGCAAGCGACCAAATGGAATTCCCGCATCCCATGGGGCAGACAAAATGGTAGTCGATTGACGAACTGGGTCTTCTTGTTCAAGTTCCAGCAGTAGTCCATCCTCGGGCGCCGGGGACATTTGGAATAGATGAGTACATGTTCATAGAACCATATCTAAACTCTATAGTTACTAGTTTAAAGAGTCTATAATAATCCATAGTTAGTGTATGTATGGTCTAGTCTATAACATCCGGAGATCCAGTAATATTACCCTGATCTTGGATTAGACGGTAGGACTCGGGTGGGTCTCTTTTCAAGCTGGGAAGCATGCGAACAATGAAAACAGTAAAGTAAACATGATCCCAGTTTCAAAATCATCGTCAGAATGTTTGCCGAGCACACTGCACAGAATCTGAACAGAATCCGGTTTGTTGTAGCCACCCTTGCCAGAGATAGCAGTCATGAAAAAGTAGGTCAAACTTTTGGAGCCACCACCCTCTACACAAGCAGCAATCAAAACATCTGCTTGGACAGCCTTCGTAGGTTTGTCGAATGAAACTGCTTGTTGTAGAGCACTGACAATGTGTTGATGTTGAAGTCTGTCTGCTGCAGAGTATTCAAGTTGACAGAGTGTACCACATTTCCCATGGATTTCCACAGTCTTAGGAAACGCAGGCTGCGATGGGTCGGGACCAGCCACCACTTGACAACGATCTGAAAACTCTAAGGCAGCCTTTGAGAGAGTCTTCCCCTTCGCCCTCACTGACACTAATGAAGCCAAAATGTTTGATTCATCGACAGGCCAAACAGTTGTGTTTCCCGATTCGATGCATTCACGAGCACAACCCCGGCTGACTGTGGACAGGGAGTCCAGATCTTGGGTTGCATGTTGAAGTTTCTCACGATCTCCAGGCACCAAGTTTGCAAGCACAGGAGGGCTAGCATTGATTCCAGAAACAAGAAGTTCGTCACGTCCCAAATGCTGACAGGGAACTTGCATTTCTCTTTGTGATGACTCTTGCCCCTGCGAGATTGCCGGCCTCTTGGTTCCCAGCAACAGAAGTGAAGTAGATTCGCTCTTCTTCTGAGGTTTTGGCAAACAACGTTCCTTCTCCAGAATATGGTCCCGCTCCCGTTCATAACATTGTTGGCGTTCCCGTGGCAAGGATGCAAAAGCTTCTCTGACTTCATGCCATGCATCTGCAGAAAACCAATTGCGTTTCTCAGTGTTGCTGCTCTGAAATCCTGCAATGTAATCCCTGCGAAACAAGTGAAGGGGAGAGAGGCGAGAGAAACGTGCTGTTGTCGATGCATCGTCTTCAAGTTCATCACCATTCGAAACCTAAGGCTGAGGAAGAGCAGGAGGGAAGTCAAATGATTGGCGGTCATTAACAAACCTTACTACTAGTTGATTATAGCCATAGCTGTAATTATAGTTAATTACTACTTATTATTGTGGTTGCTTTTTCAAAAGCCCTAGTAACTCAAACGCGGCTCATCTCATAGGGTCACATACACATGTAGCTACAATGACAATGGCAATAACTACAATTTAGTCTTTAAATTTCATTCATTGATTGAGTTTGCTTACTGCTGTAGTGTGTAGTGAAGTTCATTTATTGATTTGGTTTAAAATTATTGGCAATGTTCAATGTGGCATTGGTATGCACAGTAAAAGTAACTCGCCCAATTAATGAGTTCTTCCATCGTTGGAATCAACCATTTAACAGTCAGTGATTTCCTGAAGAGATACAGGAACCCAAACCCAAAACACCGACTTGGATAATCAAGAACAAATCATCTGAAAGAAAACTAATGACTCAGACAAAGAGCAGCTTGCTTCTGAATCTCACGTTCCCGTAGACGCGCCCCTTTCACAGCTTGCAGGTGTTGTAATTGTGCTTCGTCCAGAATTGAACTAACACAAAGAGCAGGATACCCCGAGCGACCATTGACACATGTATGTGATCTGTTCCTTGCGTGTTGCAGCTCGCAATCAGCGACAGTGATCTTAGAAGACAGCGCCAATCCTTTCAAGATGCCAGACCATTCAGGGTCAGCAAAACTTGCAGCATCAACTTGTTGATTGCGTAGATTGCGAACAAGACCCGGCCGCGCACAGCAGGGCAAAAGTTGGTCCCACTGAGAAGCAGCTTTGGCTTTCACTTCTTCGCCAGCTCGATCATCAACCAATACCTAGTCAGCCGGGATGGTGGGATAGTTCATCATAGTATCACGTGTCACTCATACATATCATATCACTTCACATATCATTATATATCTAAATTTGAATTGTCTTTCTAAGAAGTTATTTTTTCATTAGTAACTCACCCTATTCCTAATATCAATGCACCAGTGTCTTTGGCTTCAATGCACCAAGTCTGCCGTTTGAGTCTTGCGATCTTGAAATAATAGACTAGCAAAACATGTGCGGCTCAATGTCGCAGTCTAGATACGCATGTAGAAACAGGAGGCTCTTCTGCAAATTTCAGATGTCGTCGATAGATCCACCCACTGGTGTACATGCAAAGCCTTCTCCAGATTCTGACTTCCCCGGGTGAAGAGCGTTCCCAGTCGTCAACCGAATAGAAGTTAGGGCAAATGAGCAACACTCTTGCACTTCGATTGAGCAATGCGGTCAGGTATTGCAAAACCATGACATAGGGACTGAATTGTGGGTTTGCCACATCAAGCAATGGAGGGGCTTTCAATGATCGGTGGTTCTGGCGAGACCCAGCTTTCAGATGCCAATAAGTCAAATATCGACTTACTTCTTGAAGGATTGCTAGGGCCAAGACATGGAAGCGAAGTACATTGTTGCCAGTCAGGGTAACCCCATTCTTTGCACGCTTTCCATTGACTGCCGACCAGAAAAGATCAGATGTCAAAGCAGGATCCATATCACCCTCGCCCACACTTGTATCCCCAGGTTTTCGTTGCTGAAGATGGATAGCATCGATCGAAGCCTTGAAAGTTTGCCCCAAAACGTTGCAGCAATTGAAACCAAGCACAAGGAATCCCAAGACAGACCCCATCTTCGTCCATTTGCCCGGCGCCGGGACTTCTGGCTGAGTGGCCAAGAGCACATTTTCGAGCGTCGAGCCTACCCAAGGTTGATAGCAATCATCAAACATCCAAGTTCAAAGATGTCAAACTTGTTACCTGTATTTGCAACCAACTTTTAAAAAGCTATCTATATAATCTTTGCAATGCAAAACATGGGATGTTTAAATGGGCATGTAAGCGGTCGTTAAAAGGCAAGATATATGCTCATAGATTTCTGGGGGAGTAAATGTCACCATTGGCAAATTCCAAATGTCAAATGTCACATGTTTTTAAACGGTCAGTCCCAACCCCTATTGCCAGTTGGAAACCCAAACCTTTTGGGATTTGGATATTTGAACTTCAAACAAAACCGTGACTGTATCAAATACATCATCAAGTGTTGGCTCCCCCGCCTAAACGCTTGATGCTTTCCTCACGTGACTGACAACAGGCACTCGCATCGCAGAAATGCATCGGAACAGAGTCTCGTAGGTCACCATTCCAAACTGCCTTGGGACTAAACGCAGGACAGGTTTGTCACGAGATAGAATGAAATAATTACACGTCGCATCATATTGTCGCGTTGCATACTTCTTTTCCTATCTATCTAGTAACTCATGATGCCTGACGATCAAGAAGCAATGATATGATATGCAAATCAACCAGAATAAGTAGGTACAGTGGGGGTGAAATGCCTTACCAAACTGGTGCTTCACTCCTTCAAGATACAAAAAACTCATCAATCTTTCGCAGCAGCACATTGGAGACAGAATCATCATCACCCGAGGGAGCAGACAGAGTCGAGCGCAAAGATGTAGACAAGTGGGATATACTTCTCTTCAAGCGTTCAGTGGACAAGAGAAACCCTTTCAATTCCTGCACATGGTGTTCCCACTCTACCTTGCGAACGTAGTTACCACAAGTGTTAGTGCGTATGGTGGCCGTTTTCCCAATCCAATCTCGTACAGCTTGTTTCAAACGCATCCAGTGGCCTCCTGTGCGAATGAAATGCGTAAAGGAGAAGAATAACGAAAGGAGATTGTGACCCTGCGGGCTGGCGGTCAACACAAGGCTACCTTCAACAAGGTTTGTCTGGTGGTTCCTGCACTTAATCATCTCAATCAAAGGTCCATGCCGCTCAACACCCAGAAAGTAGTGGAACAAGCGCTCATTGCCTGTGGCCCCATCCAGTTCAAACAGTGTCAAATTCTTTTGGGCAGTTGAACGCAGAGCATCCAAAATACGATGCGTACTCTCAAAGAATGGATGGTTGAACATTCCGTAGAACAAGTTCTCTGATGCATCTGAAAGTAGAAGAACAGGAGGCATGACCTTTGCTTTGTTAGCCACAAAACTTAAAACACAACTTCCATACCCGGTGAAAGACCCCAAAAGAATCAGGAACACCCAATGGAACCTGGACCATCATCATTATGATTCGATAGCATTTGATTGCTGGACGGTTTGTCACTGAAGCTGGGAAGAAGGATGTGAATTTGAATAGGCAATTAATCTGAATTATCTTTGTTTGCTGTTTCACTGCTTACCAGAATGTTTCACTAAGATAACACATATCATATCATATATCACATATTCATAGAATAAATGCCTGTCAGTTTGATGCTCAAACAAGAAAACTGTTGGTCAAAACCAAAACCGCCAAAATCCAAAATGAAATTCACTGAAGTAAAGTAAATAAACCAGTTCATTAATACTTACTTGATGGTTTTGCCAAGTTTTTGTCGGTCTGGTTTTGACCAAAGTTCTAAATTCTCACCACTGAGAAACCAGGTCCATCGAAAGAGAGCGGTGTTGCCAAATGATGTTGATCGTAACTTTCTGAACCATGATCTTCCAAGCTGATCTGGATGAATCTTGGGCACCCAACAACTTCACTTGAATATCTTGCGCGGTCTCATCCCATGCAGTTCGAATGGCCACTGTGGTTGGCTGGTGCGTTCTACACAGTTGAAAAAGGCAAGCAGCTACCTGGATCTGTTTCGTAATCACAGAAGCAGCTACAAGAGTTTTCATCAACCTCACCGTTGCAGATGACATGTTGAAGTGTTTCGCAATATCGCCAGTTGAATGAAAGCGCTTATCGGTGTCCCTCTCCCCGAAGGCAACTTCAAGGAAATCTGTCATTGAGAACTTTGATTCGAATCGATTCCCTTTTCCTGTTTTCAGCTTTGCTTGCAACACCAGACTGTTTTTGGAAACACTGTCCTTGCTCCTGCTTTTCAAACGCTTGACATTGTAAACAACAGATTTCTTTCCTGTTTTGGATTTTTTTTGCAAATGAACCAGAGCATCCAGCACTGACATCTCATCCGATCTAATCTTCTTGTTAGCCTTGCAAAAGTGAAGATACCAGCTCCATGCTTTACGGTTAGTTGAAAATTTCCGCGGTCTCGATGGCACAGCACCCTGCCCACTACCAGAGGAGACTGTCACTAGAGCAGAATCATCCCCTGTCGGTATGCGAGTGCAACTTGAAGAAGTAGAGGATGATACCAATGAAACCGCTCTAGCACTTGGATCTATAGGTACCAAAGCAGTGCAAGGAGGATCAGCGCCGTCGCAATCGTTGAACATTTCCAAGAAATCCATGTCCATGGCTCACTGGGATTGCTCAGCTAGATTGTTTCCCTTCTCTAGCCAAGCACCCCAGAATCAAGTTACTAAAGAAAGTTATGCAGATTTATGCAGCTTGACCAGAAACAGAAAGCTTGAAACATAGATCAAACCATTTCTATTGAATGCTGATTTTAATTCCCGTCACAGTTAGTTGTAACTCTTGTCGGTTATGTTGACTGATCATGTTTCATATTGCTTGATACATTTCCACAATTTAATACATCAAATGTTCCTCACAGGAGCCATATGTCGCAAACTCCCAACGAAATCCAAACGATACCCTGAACGAAATTTCAACGAAATATTTTTGTGGCAATTTGTGTGGCAAAATGTTTTGCCACAAGAGCGTCAACGAAATCTTCAACGAAATTTCAACGGTACGTTCAACGAAGCATTTTACCAACAAATTCAGTTATACAGGCTACCAAGCAAATGACGAAATATCATGGTAGAGCACCATCACAATATATATATATATATATGTGTGTGTGTGTGTATGTGTGTGTGTATGTGTCTGTGTCTGTGTCTGTGTGGGTGGGGGTTTGGGAAATGTGTGCGCTTTGGGCGTACAAAGGTGCCAGATAACTTTTGGAAAAAAGTCACCAAACTCATTAAAAAACACATGCACATATATCACACACAAATGTATATACCGATGTACCTCTAACCCTGCATGACCACGAATACATACCCATATCAAGAACATATTCGATGTTTTCTTCCATCACCATCCTGGAGGTTCAGCTGGGCTGAGGGCGAGCGAGTGGCTCACTCAAATAGAACCACACAACATTCGAATTATACACATGGGTCTGAGATTTGACACACTGAGTAACACACACAATGATCCATCCGCTAACCAAGTGGTTCATTAACTCCCCATGTTGAAGGTCTTTCTGGTGGTTGCCCCCGCCTTGGGTGCTCCCAGGCTGGACTGCTGCAAAAGCCCATGCCTGGCTTCTGGGCGAGGTCCCCGGGAGTGGTGGCTTTGTGGTGGTTGAGCAGCAAAATATCAACCAGAATGGCTGATCAACATTGATCAACCAATTATTGAGTGGTAGACATGCTTGATCTAAACTAAGCCATCAATACTGGTACATATTTAGTAACGGTTCATAAAGCCAACCATACCGTAACCTCCCAAATGACCTGATGTCTGCTGAATACTGAGGTGGATCCAACCATGCTAAACCTGCAAAAAGGTTAGTCAAATCCAGCTAAATTGCAAATAAGTGCTTATAATATGCTAACTGCATGCTAATGGTTGATGTCCCATGACCATTGATACTGATTCAAAGGGATTCAGGGCTTCAGACTGCTTGGATAAGACTTGTTTACAACGCCACCAAGACGGGTCGAGGACGCAGCTAATCACTGCTGGTGTCGATGCCTGCTACTGCACGTCGGCATTTTGAAGGTCGATCTGTGAGTAATGGTGACGGATGGTTTTTGGCGCCCCTGATCATGGTGATCAAAATTTGAAATTAATAGCCATGGCCATAGCCATTAATTAACCATTTGCCACTAGACTTCCAGCAATGTAAACCATCACATGATCATGGGAACAGCACTCATAAAGATTTGCCAATAATCATATTATATATTTACAAATATTGTGCCATAATCTATTGCTATTTTCAGGCTAATTGTCCATGGCCACCCCCAGTGGTAATAGAAACACATGTGTCATATCTGACCTGGAAGTACTGATGATGGTCAATGATGGTCTATACGTAGGCATCTTGGATAATGATGATCCAACCACCAACCGCCATTGCAACAACGCTGGTCAATGATACATGATCCTCAAAAATAATACCAATTACTCACAATAGTGATAAGCTGTTCATAAATTGTGGACAATGGTTGGTACCAGCCTATTCAACGTTAAGCCCAAGTGACAAGGTCTAGAAACAAAGTGAAGGTTGGTTGAAAGGTTGGTTCCTGGTTGTTGCAAATGGTTGGGTACCCGTGGTGGGGCTGACGGTGAACACTAGCCAACATTAAAAGAACTTATAAGAAACATGCAAGTCTCATATTCGTTAGTGATCTTACCTAGATTTCCACTTCACCATCACAATCTGCTGTGGATCAGCTTTGATTGGATTTCCTGGGTCATTTCATTCCATCAGTCATGACAACGTAAAAGTAGAACACATACTTGTCTGTATTAGGAACTTATATATTCATCAACCCATTCGCTCATCATTTACCATTTCAAACACCATTAGTTGCCATTACTAACCGCAACCCATTATGGTGATCCCTTGGTCGAAAACATCACCACAAGAAGTTTTGCCAGGATGAAACTGGAACCTTCCGCACCTCCATCGGGCCCCTGTCCCAAACTCAATCGGAAAAGATTTCGCAAAAATTTGCTGCTGAAGTGCGCGAGTCTGTAGTCGCAAGGAACGACACGATGATTCGACGATGATTTCTAGCAGTTCTGGGTGACCTTGATCCCAGGTTGCTTCAGTCAGCTGACATCGTTGACGCCAAACTCACCCCCCCAACCTGGTCATCCAACGAAGCAGGCCGTTCACTGCGAACTGTGCGCCCAAGCGAGCATTGGACCTGCGCCATGGTCGGCCCACGTCAAGCTCTGGAAAAGAGCGGGAGTTTGAGTTTCACCACCTTAGATAAATAAAACCACATGAAACCACATTTCTATGGGTGTCCCTTGGGGTCTTCAGAATCCACCACCATTCAGAATGGCTCAGTCCCAAACGATCACTGCAACATGCGCCAATGACACCGAGTCAGTGAGCACCAAATCCAAAAATGGAAAGCCGCTTTATGCACCTCCAAGATCCTCCAAGAACCAACCCAAAGTCCAGGATTGAGCATCAAAATGAACCAAGACTGGCACCCAACAATGCGAAAACGGTGAAACTCAACCAATGAATTCTCACGAAGCTCACTGCCACCAGGCCCCCAGGGCCAGGCTTGATGCTTATCCACCATGAAGGGGCATGATGATGATGATGATGATGATGATGATGATGATGATGATGATGATGATGATGATGATGATGATTTGCTGCTCAGCGGCTGGCTATCATACCTTTCAACCAGCAACAGCTGTTTCTTGATAGGTGATGTGTGTTAAACATGCACCACTGGTTGGTGGCTTCCACATGTTTCAAGACCTGAAAAATTCTAGTTGAGTAATCAACCAAACATCCAAACCACTAGATACAGCGAAAAATGTTTGGAACCACCAGCCAGTACTCTATTTAAAAAAAATGCAACCGCTCTCCCTTTCCGCATCTTGGTCCGCAACAAGGCATAGAGTCTGGCTTCCACGAAGTAGGAGGCGGCAATCCCAATGCCTGGGATCTGGTTTGTCCGTGGGAACAGCATGGGAAAACTGAGATAACCAGTTCATCTTGATGGATTTCCATCCGGATATTCCCAAGTTAAAACTCAGATTACCATGTTATCCCGGACGTATTTTCCATTCCCTGGCAATCATCGGCAAAGATCTGGCCTGGATCTGGCCTGGATCTGGTTGGAATCCGCTCCTTTCAACATACTTCTTGGGCTTGGCAATGTTGCCACGCCAAGTTGCCGTTGCTTGCAGCACGGATTAGTGCTTCCAGCAACCTGCGGAGGTCAAGGCAGGCATCACGGGCAAAATGTGATGTGCTCATCTTGACAGCAAAAGAAGGGCGGTCACACTGGTCAAAACAGAACGAACTCCTGAAAAACAGGAACAAAACATACATACTTACAGAAAAAGCCAATGCGTTGAGCCGAGTTCTCATGAGTTTTCTATATATACGCACATCAGCGAACTGCCTGCGTTGCAAGTCATGAAATGCTGCCTGGTTACCTGCTAATATCAACAATTTCTTTTACATCGATTTGATATCATGTTGAACAATGCCTCAAGCAAAGCAATCACCCCAGAAGGTAGGAAAATAGAATGGCTTCGAACTGAAAGGCAATGTTGCCTACACAACCCGTGCAACAATAACATCAAATATCACGTTGATGTCTATGAACCTTCGACATTAATCGTCGTATATATCTAAATATACCAAGATTCAACAAGTCCGTTTGCCAAATAGTCTCATGCATGTACCATGACTGCCCGCATCACCTGCTCGCCGTGGGGTCTTCCCTGAGGATCTGTAACTGAATCCCTGCGCGTTCCAAGCCGTTCTCCAACAACACACGCCTGGAGGCTCGGTAAAGTTGAGCTCAGTTGACATATTTCCAAGCATTTCCAAGTTACCCGCAAACAAAACGATTGGAAAACGATGGAAAACGATGGCTTTGGGGCTTCGTGCAAGGCCTGCACAAGTCTGTTTTTTGAGACTCCTGATTGCTCGGGAAATCCCTGACTTAACTTCCGATAGGAAGCGGACATGGACTGCATTTTTCTATAGGTTTTAGATTGCATCTGTACACAGGGTTTGGCCATGAGCTTCACGGCCCCTACGGGGTGTCAACAAAGAAAAAGCGGCCACCGCAACAAAAATAAGCGTCAGCGAAATGAGAATAAACAAAGCCAGTTTAGGTACAGCACATAAACGAAGATGTTCCTCCAGGTTTCTTGCAACATGGTTTGGCTTGGTCATACGGAAAAGCTTGACAAATCATCCCTGATGCTCACGGCATTCACCTTGCCATCTCTTTCAAATTCATCTTCAATCTTGCGACCTGCATCTATGGGGATCGCGAATACACGGAGGAGACACAGGCCTAGAGCGGTGACGAGAACAACCGCAAGGAGAGCTGGAAGCCAACTGTCTTGGGATGTCAAGAGCACGGCAGAAATGCAGAGCCCACCTACCATCGCTGATGAGGAGCAGACAAAAACGGCGGACACGATCAGGGTGAGAATTGGCCACCGATTCCATCGATGCTTCAGGGCGAGCGTCCAACTAATCTTGCAGGCCCACAGGTAGAAAAGCATGGCCGGGAAAACGGATCCCCAAACGGGCACGACGTCTCTGATCACGGCAGCCCAAGCAAGAACAGCCGAAGACTGCTGCTGGGCAGCCCCACGAGCAAGTGGGATCCTGATGATCAGGAACGGGGTGTTCATGCTAAAAACAATGGAGATGAACAATTTGATAGGTATGAACTGCTTTCCCCAGGTTGACAAGATCTGATCAGAAAGATGGCTTCGCACCGCCAGGTTGAAATTCTCAAGCGCAACTTCCAAATCAGCACTTTCGTTCCCATACCAGTCGGTGAGAGTCTGATAGATCAGCTCGCGGTCGCAAGGGATTGTCTCGCCAGTATCCTTCACGTGTTCAGCTGAGCAGCAAGCACATTGGGTTTTGTTGACATCAAAGTCGCGCAGTTGCCCCACAAGGCTTTGCAAGTTCTTGGTCAGCCCCCTCCCAACACGATGTTGCGAAGGATATGTGATCAAAAACATCACAGCTATCCCAGAACCACTGAACAACATTTGCGACCCTTCGTTTAAAGGAGGCAAAACGTGATACACGAGAAACACCAGAAGCTTCACTGCCAACCACCAGGCAGCATGGAGTAGCAAAAGCAATGGCAAATACACCGGAACTGCCCGCACATCACTTTGATTGGCATGCATTCTCATGAATGCAGTAAACTCGTAAATACACCAAAGGCGTCCGGTGTATGCTCCAGAGAAGAGAATCACAAGCTTTCGAGAGCGCTCCAGGAACCCTGCTAGTGCCAAAATGCACTGCTCTTTGACTCGTTCATCGTCTTGTGGGATGGTCAGCTTGTCAAGGAAGGCCAGCTTTGGTGCACAAAAGATGTCCCGAATGTTCTGCCAAAAAAAGAAGAAGACTCCGAAGGTCAGGTAGCCAATGAAGATTGCAAAGTCCGAATAGGGCACAATTTCACAGGCTATCAACACACCAATGGCAATACTCACAACGAACGTTGCTATGGCAGCTGCATGGGAATTGAAAAGCACGAGCAAAACGGCATATTTCAACCACGGAGAGGTCCCCCAGTCATGGCTCACG
This sequence comes from Symbiodinium kawagutii, assembly GCA_009767595.1. Classification (NCBI taxonomy): domain Eukaryota; class Dinophyceae; order Suessiales; family Symbiodiniaceae; genus Symbiodinium; species Symbiodinium kawagutii. The sequence continues at coordinate 191,566 of VSDK01015009.1, forward strand.
AAAATGTCATAGTGGGAGCACAGCCTCAAGTGCCTGGCTTCCACACGGCTGGTGGTTGCACGAAAGGGCCTGCCGCAATGTACCAAAAGCCGACGAAAGGGAACTCCCCTGACAAGGTTTGTTGGCACCTTTGGTGTCAAACTTCTCTCATGTGAAACGGGCAGGGAACCACAATCTTCAGTGGTTCTTGACTCGTCCTGCATTGCATGGATCACAAAGTGGTCCTACTAACTTCCACCCTTGAGCCCTTGAGCCAGGGTGGTTTCTCAGCCAATCGTTTGGTGGGCTGTTCACTGTGTACATCCTGTGAAGAATGCATATACGAGCCGCGTTGTTTTGCTATGTCTTAATGTATTCCCGGCTGTTTTGCGTGTTCCCCAACATTTTTCGAGCCTTACTCAAAAGACATGATGAAACGCCCTATTCAGGAAATTGTGAATGAAACAAACCCATCTCATGTCCTGAAACATCTGAAACTTCAACGTCAAAACTCTAAACGACATACCCCCTCTGCCCACATCCCCAAGAAAATAACAGCATAGGATCAGCATAGGTATATCCCTAACGGGCTTGGATACTGCCCATCTCATCGTGTATCATTCCATATCCATTTCTTGTTGGTTGAACCCGGCTGGTTTAATCCCTAGGTGTCATGATGATTGGCATCACAAAGTGTACTTCATGGCTCATCAGCGCAGGAAGTGAACCTAGGATTAATCATCAGTCCTATTTCCTCCAAACAAATGATTGGGTTTCCCCAATGGTTTCCCATAGCCTCCCATCGCTATGGACAATTGGTTTCCAATGC
>VSDK01015009.1:195549-218073 GCA_009767595.1 Symbiodinium kawagutii
CCGCAACCCCAACCGCCAGCACAAGCAGCAGCAGCAGCAGCAGCAGCAGCAGCAGTAGCACTGCGTTGCCGTTGCCAGGCCCTCGGACGTTGAATCTCAAGCCCACGTAGCTGGAAGCTTCCAGGGTGGCCTGGCACTGGGAACTGGTGTTGTGCATGGTAGGTGTCACAACGTGTCAGGTGTCCTTCCGGAGATTTCCGAATGGAAATATGGCCCATTTCCAACCCAGTCGGATTTTTCCCTGCCTGGGCCATGCAGTCCTGCAGCACTTTTCGCAGTTCTGCAAAGAGTTCGTTCAGACTGGCCAGGCAGGTTGAGATGGCAGGCACTGGCATTTCAACACCCAGGGATTAAATGGGATTAAGGGAACTGCTGGTGAAGCTGGCCGTTGCCGCAACGAACTGCTGAAGTTTGGGTTGGCAGCCACAGCAACACAGGAAAACGATCTGCAAATGGTAAAGCAGCAGCACAGCCGTGATGCTCAGGCAATGTCACGCCCCGGTTTCCACACTCCAAATGGCGAAATCGGACCAATCAGGGAAGTCTTCCCTTATTGATCCCCATCATCACCCCAAAATTAGAATGTTCTCTTCCAGCCCGCTCCTCACAGCCAAACACGGAAAACAGAAACAAAGAAGCTGCAACTTTTGTTTTTCAATCAAATCTTCTTGAAATCTCCTAATTTGTTCCAATCAAATCGCCCTCTCACAGAACGTTGGTGGTTTGGGGGTACCTCAAAGTCAATCTCTGCCAAGCTACATGCCACCGTGCTGAATCGTCCGCTACCATTGCTGGTTGCTGTTGACCGACCACATTCGACATTGTTGGCCATTGCTGCTGGATACTAGTACTGCTGGTTACATGCAATTTTAGTTTATCAAGGATCGCAATGAGCATCTTCACCAATAAAACTATGGAAACTCCAGAATTTTCATTGACAAACAGCCTGTCCTGGAGGCTTCTGCAAGTGCCATGGGGGCTACCTGCCAGGGTCATTTTCATCGCAGCAAGGCTCATACTTCATGGGTCATGATGGATGACGGGCAATGATGGATGCGCGATCCATGATGACCCATGATGACATTCGGTGGCGACAGGTGGACCATCCCTGGTGATCTCTGCGATCTTGGAATGATAGGATCCAAGACCTGAAGTGATTTAGTCACGGTCAGTCACCATGGATCAGGCTACCAGGCTTCCAATCTCTGGGCACGGGGGGGCTTCCAAGCCCATGGCACTTCTGTGGCGCTGAGTTCTCCACTGGCGTTTTTCAACCGAGCACAAGGATAAAACAGTTGGTTCGGGAGATAAACAACTGCAAGCCGCTGCAAGCCCCATGGCGAATTTGGTCAAGAATCCTACGCTCCCGGCACCTTGAACACCTTGGTCACTTATGTCACTTGTAAACTGGAACGCCATGAAGTTTCACTTTCTCATGGTTGGACACGTCAAATACGTTGCTGCGGCTCGAACGAATCAACTTGATTTACCGACCGGAAAATCACCTTGTTTGGTCCAAGTATCCCCACAAAGTCCACCCTGAGTAAGGCACGAATGATCACGAATGGTTGCAAGCTTAGGAAACTGGTAGGACTGAACCTATGATCCTCAGCAAACTGCTGGACGAAGTCTGCTGGTGTCCTAGCATGCCCTGATTTCGGCTGCCTGGGCCAGGTCGGATTGCAAGCCCAGGAGCCTGACAGCAGTTGGCTCTGTGTCGATTTCGGGTCTAGCGCTTCCCTGGCCTAAAATGAGAGGTTTCCCTCCTAAAAGTCATGCTCTCCGGAAGTTTGATGAAGTCATGTTCATGGTCATACTACCCGCGTACTCTTCAGAAACATGGCCTACACCAGTGTCCTGCAGTGGCTACAAAGATTCAAAGCCATGGATTGGTTCTTGTGAGGAACATGTCATGAAACGTCAGCGGAGGTAGCTGCCACCCCTGCACGATGCCACCAAACATAGCCATTGGATTAACCGCTGCAGGTTCTTGCCCAAAGTTGCACATTCGCTTCTTGGTATTAGTCTGGTTGGTGGTTTCAACCATTTAAATAATCAGTCAAGCAACCAACCATTTGTTAATACTAGGGGAAAAAATGTTTAAAACCATCAGCCAGTAGTGGGAGACCCATAGATCCATAAACTCTCCATTTTAGGATGGTGAATTGCAACCGATTTACAGTAACTGTGTGAGCCTGCTGGTTGTCAACTGCTGGATCTGCCATTCCTTGTATCAACATGTATCAACCATATAAACTGGTTGCCCATGATGTTTCGTATAGAAACCCTGGCTGCAATTTCCGACCAAATCATTAATATTATTGACCAAATCAGTAATCGATGATCTAAACTAACCATCAAAATTATTAGGATCAAATTATTAGTAATCAGTAATTATTGCTATCCATCCGAATTCGCCAGTTTCCTAGCCACGTCTCGCCTTTCCAATGCGTCTCGTTCCGGGGATGGAAAAAACCAGCTCACTGGACCCCGTTCCGGGGTGGTTTTTAGTCACCACTGCTCTCGAGGCGCGGGCTCTTGTGCCACGTCGGATCCGCTACCCTGCGCTGCCCAGGTGGCTTATGACATCACCCAGGTGGCTTATTGATTTAGTGAATTAATAGAAAGGCTTTGAAAGGCTTGTTGTGAGCGCTGAATTGCGCAGCTTGTGTTCAGAGATGCCACTACATAATCTATGTATATATAATATTATATTATAGTCATTTGATTAATGTAGTAATTAGGCATAATTAGGCATGGTAATAATCATGAGCATGCAATACGGCTAACAATATCCCTATCGCATGGCAACTTCTGGGATCAAATTGCTGGGACAGTTAGGGTCTTCGATAGTAAGGATCCCCCATCCTGGATCCTGCCACTAAGAGTTGCTCACGTCCTAAGATATATCAAGCTTTAAGGAGCTCAATGTTTGATGGATGCTTCTGTCAGAAAAGCGGGGGCAAATCTCTGGGATCATGGATTCAAGCTAATAGAAACGAACTGCCAATGACAAGACTCCGTCACAACATTTCGAAAATGTTGGGAGGAGAAATCCAGCTGAAATCAACATAGAACTCTAAGCAGCACACAGCTCTTGTCAGCACCTGCGAACTCAAACTCTGCATGCGAGAGAGCATGCTCTGCATGGATTGCTTTACCTCAGCACAGGGACGGTCTGTGGAGTGGCGTCCTCCGACATATGGATGCTCTGCCGGTCCAGTGCTCGGCACCAAAAAATCACCGGTCCAGTAGCTGGTGAGTGCACCTGAAGGAAGCCACTTCGCTCAGCGCCTCGGTTGGCCTTGGAAACAGCACGATGTCTGAGTTGGGGTCGATGCCAGTGCTTGCCGAAACGATGCCGAAACGATGCAAAGCTAAAAATAGAAATGCTTGGAAACCCATTGATGGATTGTGTCAATTTTTGCCCAGGATGTCTCATCATCATGGGTCAGATCCAACTACAAGTTGGATGCTTGGATGATGCGGGATACCCGTTCTTGAAATCGATGGTTAGCGTTTAGCTCACTCCAACGCAAATAGCATGCACATGGAATCAAAAGTCAAAGTCGCACATCCCTGCACATGAAAAAACGCATTTGATCACATTTGACACCAATCAAGCACCTCCAATTAGAGTTGATTATGCAAAATGCACTGGTGTAGCCAACCAAGGCCGCTACTAGCCGCTACAATGTAAAGTCATGTAAAATCATCAACTTTAATAACTACATTGGTATACATCGTGAAGATCTCACCGTTCCCAAATGTCATCTGCAAAGTTTCCAGCCACCGCCGTCAGCAGATTCTTTTTTTCGTCATGGAGAACGATCAGCGCTGCATTGAGCGAAATTCGCAGTGGTTCTGCGTCGAGATCGTCCAACAATATCCGGTCCATTATTTTAGGACAACTCGTCTACGCGAAACAAAACACCGAACACACATATACACGCATAAGAACTAACACAAATCAATGATAGCATCAAAAATGAATAATGCAGCTCATGAAAACAACATCGCAAGAGTATATATATATATAAATAAAATACATCAAATGAATAAATACACACACATATATATATATATAAACTAAACAATATCATAAAACTCAGTGATACATAACTATATGGTCTAAAGTATAAATATGCATGATCATTCTTCTCTCTCTATCTCCATCGCCTCTCCATCGCCGTCTCGTCGAGTCCAGCTAGGCTGAAGCTGAAATTTGTTCACCTGAATTCAGTTCGTTCACTATCCTCACATCTCACCAGCAGCTGCCAGCAGCTTGGCATATGCCCCACCTTTGGCCACCAACTCCGCGTGGCTACCTGACTCCTCACCGCGTCTCATCACTGTGGTGGCGGGTAGCGATGGTCGTGGCTGGCCACGGGTCATCCATGGTTGGTGATGATGGTTTCATCAATTTCCCATAAGTTCCCTATGGTTCTCTTGGCTTCCGGCGTCTGTGAAGGACCCTTCTGGATATATTCGAGTCAATTACGCACCAGTGCTGGGGACACATAATTTTAAGGCAATCATAAACCAGTTCAAACATCAAAAGTACTTGTCTTCAGGTTTGTTTGCCAAAATAATACAGTACTCTCTGCACATGCGCAGCGCATTTGCATTCAGCTACGTGGAAAAAAATACGCGCAATTTCATCTAGCATAGACCTCGACCATCACCAATCACAGCCAGCCTGGTACTACGATGGTCAGTACATCAAGGTGCCCAGCGTGATTAGGTATGCAATCTTTGCTGCGAACTAATCTGAATCTGAATTCGATTAGATTATCATGGATCCCAACCCATGCATATATGCAAAACAAATAGCTATCCCATCGTAAAAAAGAACCGGCAACCTTGGTTGACACGGCACAACTATGGCACACTTGTTCATCAGTTCCCTTCTTGCCATACCATGTGCTTTCTTTAACGCAACATTTGAAACTCCAAAGTCTCGAACGATCGAAGTCTAGCTGACCAATGGCTGACCAAGCACCAGAGATCTGCCCGCGGCTCCTTGACTTTTCCCTCCTGCAGCACCAGCACTTGATCCGCAATTTTGGCCATTTGGAGCTGGTGCGTGATGGCCAGGATGGCTGGGGTCCTGGCTCCATGGGGCGAAGCTTCGATCTCTCCACCCGACTAGTTGCGAATGATGAGTCAACCACAGGGCAGAGAAAAATGTTCAAAACTAAGCGCCTAAAATATTCCAGTTCTCTATTAATACGCTGATAATGTTTACCATCCTTGTTCTCACTCAAATCGGTGCGGATGCCAACCATTGCGGTCCTCACCGCACGGCGCCGAAGTTCTTGCAAGCTCTCCAGGAGGAATTGCCCTGTGGCCGAGTCCAATGAGCTTGTGGCTTCATCTAAGATCAAGAGCTCCTGCGGAGACAACCCGCGAAAGGATCGGGGGTTCCTAAGTGCTCCCAGTGCATTAGAATCTCAGAATCCTTCCCTCTCCGATCCCCTCGAAAGTGGGACGAATGGGTTAGATCATGTTTAGCATCAGCTCAGCAACTCAATTCAGCAGTTAGCAACATCTCACCACCGAGACAATATAGCTTGCGATAGCTGAACCCCTGACGGGTCATCCAAGCCAAGGCGGCTAGTTCACAATGATCAGTTGGGATATGTTTTGAGAAGCCAACTGCTATCCCTTTGGTACGTTACAGTAACCTGGAAAAGGGAAATCACTATCTTGTGTGTAAAGAAATCCTGGAAAAAACATCAATCATTCGCGGATTTTTGCCAGCTCAATCTGCAAGAAGTTCTGCGTCGAGTGTTCCTCTGAAAACCTAACTGGGATGAACCACCGGACCAACATTGATCAACATTGATTGCTGGATCCGATGGAAAGTCAGCAATCCATAGAAGGCACGTGCTCATGGTGGATTAATTACTGCTAATGGTCAACTGATGACTATGTTCAAGCATTATGGATGCTACATTCTCAACATCTGTTGACTTCACTCTGATGGAGGCATTAGAAACAGAGTATATCTAAATGGGGACGGGGATGAACTTAATTTGCGGTTAAGAAGCGACCATTTTCAACCACCAACATCTAACCATCAGCTTTTCGGAACTCTCAACTGGCAATAGTGAACTGACAACCAACACCAACTATCCATAACATTGTCCACTATCGTTTAGCCAAAGTGATCGAATTCAAAGAGCTATCAACTGTGAACCCTCATTGTTAACCACTATCATTGGATCACCAATAATCCGTTGACACGATGTCACTATGGCTAACACTAGCATCGCCACTACCATTGTTAACCACTATCATCTACCAGGTCTACCAGGTCTACCAGGTCTACCAGGTCTACCAGGTCTACCAGGTCTACCAGGTCTACCAGGTCTACCAGGTCTACCAGGTCTACCAGGTCTACCAGGTCTACCAGGTCTACCAGGTCTACCAGGTCTACCAGGTCTACCAGGTCTACCACCACCATTTCCCATGAGCTGTTTCGGAGCTCACCCGCCGCGTGCCGGGCGTGCCGTGTCGGGCGCCCGCAGCAAGGCCCGCGCAAAGGACAGGCGCTGCCGCTCGCCACCGGAGAGGCGCAAGCCGCGCTCGCCCACGACCTGACGCAGGCCCCAACCGCTCCGCTCGCCACCTACGGAAAACCAAAGACTTGGATAATTTTGGATAGAGTGATTTGGATATGGATATTTGGGGAATCATACAGAGATATGGAATGGATATATATGGAAATTGATCGGAAATCCAACAAATTGAAAGGGTAGATTTTGATCTGGATTTTTTTTCTGGAAATTTAGTTGAATAAAAAGAACATATGGGTAGAAAATGCATAGATGGATAGAGAGATGTGCACACGCAAAAGCACACTTATGTTTCTGTCTAGCTATGCAGTTTCGCCAACGTTGTCTATACAATGTAGCACCATTTGAAGAAGTATCACCGATCGCTCTTGAGTGATTCTGGACTCTGAGAAGTGAAATGGAAGTGAAGTATGATGGGGCTCATCCCATCCATCAAATGCCACTTGCTTGAAACACTCCTGGTACTTTCTTGGCTCCCCCTGCCAAAAAAATGCAAATACTTCTCCCTCCGAATCGTTCCCTCCGAACCACCAGCTAGTTAGTCTTTACAAAGTTGTGACCCGGTTGCTGATGGTAGCTCTGGGCAGAACTTGGACGTGTAAACCAACGGGTTCTCAGTTGGAATCACAAAATGATGCTGACTGATGTGATTTTTTTCAAAACGGGGGCCCACAAAGTTCTGGGCGGTTTGCTACTACAAATGGTTTATATTGGATGTACTCCTATTTTAAGAAACACCCAAATATAAGTGTCAAAAAATGTAAAGCAGTCCCTTGCTGTTGCAAACAATTAGGATTTGCAAAAACCATGTGCTCGGCTCAACAGTGGGGTCGTCGTTGTCAGCCCCCACCGGTTGTCAGCTCAGGCCACTGTACCGCCACTCAAATGATCAACCATCATGAGCCAATCTTATGGCTGTAGATCTTGATGCCACACATCCCAGCAATGACCAGTTGCTAGTCTAGCTGTTGGCTCTTCACTTACCAGTGCGTTGGTTTGCTACTCTTGGCCCAGTCTGCCAAATGTCAACATCAACTAGTCCAAGATATTGGAACCAAGGCGCTGAACGCATGGTCAAACCACTGCCGGAACGCAATGCCATCTCCAAGCCACTGGCACGGATGGCCTGGATCGCCGCAAGATTGTGACGAATGACCCACCATGCAAATCCACCAGTTTGCTGGCTGGAAAAGCCACCGGTTATTTACTGTAAGCAAAAGTTGATCAATGAGTGATGGATGTCAAGGTAGCATTGATCAATCCCCCTATTAGTCAACCCTATCTGTGCCTCCAGAGTTCTGCCAAGTCTCAAGTACTTAGGATAATTACGAGCTCCAGTCCCTCCCTCACAATGACTCAATCCACCCTATTAGTCAACCCCGTTTGTCGACATGTGTTTGGCAACGCTCAATAAATCTAATTGCTTCCCGAGATCAGCCAAACATCGCAATCTGGGAATACACAATTTGCCTCATTTCAGCCTCACACTATTTAAGAGGGATGCCAAACAAACATTTTTTGGTGAACCCCCTGACCTTGTTGACCTTCAAGAGCGATGGTCACTTAGTAGTTAACGTTTGATTGATTGATGCTCAGCTCATGGAGTTCTTCAAAGACATGAAATACACATCTATCACATGATATGCACGGTGAAAAACCATATATTTGTTAGATTTCGACATGATTGGCCTCAACATGCCATGACCAGACTGCAAACACGTGTGCATGAAAGATCACCACGGCCAGCATGGTCTGAACTGTGCAAAAGTTTGTTGCCTTACAGGGGAGGCATTCGTTTGACTGAGTGCAGAAACTGCCAACATGTTTCAAGAAATGCACCTTCTCAGTGTTCAGTATTGTTTTGAGTGAAATTGTCAACAGCATAATTGGTCGCTGTTGGCCAAGGAATCTTGGCTGCTGCTGGTTAATGATGTTTGATGTTCGTGGACCTGGTAGCACATCATCGTATGCCCATGCGGCCACATAACCTACCTAAACGCCACATCAGTGGCTTGTCGCTAAATCATCCTCCGCTCGAATTCAGCCTCTGAAAAAACAATTTGCATATAATTCGCGAAGAAGCAAGCACAGTCGACCAACCAGTTTTTGACTCAACCAACTTGGGTTTGCTGAACACCAATCGGCATTTCATGTAGTTTCTATTTGCAGGTAAGTGTTCAAATCGCCCAAACTAGTTGGTTGTTGCAGGTCGGGAACTCCTCCAACTTCCAAGATACCTCTAAGCTAGGAACCCCCTAAGAAACCTCGCTCCACGTTGCTCCACGTCAACGCCCACCAAAACAGTCATGATTCCATGTGTTTGAATAAAAAAAATGATGGAAACTGGAAGAGAGATATGTAGAAAGGAAAACAAATGAATTTCAGATTGTTTCACCTACCAAGTTGATATCTCTAGACCTCATTGGCTCCCCCAGCAGCTACCCGCACCAGCCGCTACCTCCTGCATCTCCTGAGAAGTTGCTGTGGGCCGCGCAATGGACAAGTTCTGCCGGAGCGTTGCGTTGAAAACCACCACATCCTGTTGCACCAAGCCCAGCTCCAGAATCTTGGTGGCAAAACATGGTGGCACAGGCAGATACATAAATTACTAACTAACTAACTAAATACATAAATAAAATAGATAGATAGATAGACAAATAAATAAATTAGATAGATAAAATGAAATTTCTATAAAATCGCACACATTTGGATACAATAAGCTAGAATTAGAATAAAACAATATGCGAGAAGAAACGGCCAGTGGGATAGATGGATCGGAAACTTAGAATAGGGAGGATAGATAGATTAACAAATAGGATAGATGTGTTAGACAGGTAAATAGATAAATCAGACTAGATTAGATTAGAATAGATTTGGTGAGAAAAGATTATTAGACAAGATCAAACAAAATTGTGCAGATTAGAGTATCTAGACAAATGCATGGATACATTAGACAAATTGATTAGACATGTATAGGTATAGAAAATGAAAACAAACCGACGTACAGGCAAACCAACCACACATAGTCGCAAACAAATAAACAAACAAACAAACAAACAAACCAAAACAAACCAAAACACAACAAAACAAAACAAAGCAGAGCAAAACGAAGCAAACAAAAGCAAAGCAAAACGAAGCAAACAAAAGCAAAGCAAAACGAAGCAAACAAAAGCAAAGCAAAACGAAGCAAACAAAAGCAAAGCAAAACGAAGCAAACAAAAGCAAAACAAAACAATCAAACAAGCAAACAAACAGGTAGATAGATAGCAAATAAGATACTTATATAGTTGGTTAGAAAGATATCTTGGATAAAATGTGATACCGTAAGGTAAGATGAACCGGCGCACAGAAACACAAACAAATGAACAAACAAATATCTGCGCCTCTACTTAATTTATATAGATGTAGTAAACATGAATAATGATTGTGGGAAACCAAACCCAGCGAAGATGGATACTGCATATCATATTTTCCAAAGTCACCTCTACGAGGTCCGATGCCACCTCAATTTGGGCACATCAACTCGTAAAGCATATGCCATGAAAAAACTATGATTCTCAATGTACGTTTGTGTCATATTGTGTCATGACAATTACCACTGTAGCTGCACACATGCAAAAATGATTTCAATAACGCAATGTATTACCCATAGCCCATAGCCATGTCTTTGTGAACAAAAAAACCCTTCCAAGTGCACCTATTCAGTAGCTGCTGGTTGCCGTTCCCAGTAGTTTGATACTGGACCTCTGAAATTCAGCAAACATTCGCAGCTTGCAATCTATTACGGGCAACCCACGCAAATCTCCTCGTTGCACCAATTCGTCACTATAGTCTCTAAATTTGCCTATCTATATAGCGTCGAACGCCCACAAAAGGAAGCGCCTTTAAAAAAATCTAATGCTTGGTAGTGTCCTTCTTGTTCATATTTTCTCCAAAGCACATTCTCCAAAATGCTGCGCTGCTTGGGCTTTCAATGGTGACAATATTCGTTCATCTGCACCGTGCTCATAGCATGGAAATTAATGCTAGCGTTGCTGCCGACTGCTATTGCTCTTCCTACAGCTGCGGAGCCCGCTGCTGCACTGCTACGGCTGCGTCTGCTAGTTGTTGCGACAATTGCTGGGAAGGGCTCCTCCTTTCGGCCGATTGCCCAGGTTTGTACGACCATAGAAGGTAGACATATGTAGACATATATCCATGTCATGCTGTTGTGACTTGCTCCTTGCCCTTCTGAAATCATGCTGAGGGATCTGGCTGGCAATTTCCTTTGATCCCGGCCGGGTCCACGTGCGGAACTCCAGGGGGGACTGCTCAGCCAATATGAACCAGCTACTTACCTGCGTTTTGGCAACAAATCACTCAACCGAAGAGACCCAATATACCAAATGCAACTCTCAGTGGGTGACTAACCGCCCCTCCGCGCATGATATGCCATATGGGTGATTAGTTGCCCTATCCCAAAAATAATTGCATAACTGGTTGGTGGTTTCAACTTTCAATCCCCATGAAAGATGAAGCCAAACTACAAAACCAACCATCCCAAATGCACGAGGAACACGAACAATGTTTAAATTAAAGAACATGTTTAAACCATCTAAAGCCACCATCAAGTAGTTGTTTAACCATTAATTCTCTCCCTCTCCATTGCCGTCTCTGTCGAGGCTGCCGGTGGCAAAGGCGAGAAAGCGACTCCGTGTCAGCCTCCCAAAAAATCTGCGCAACCACCCAACCAATGGGGTGGCCAAAAGCGCAACACTATGCAACCCTTAATACAGGTAGAATAATCATTGTTAGTGATTATCCCCTATTGATTAACCATTATGAACAATTGAAACCCACCAGTTAAAACCCTCATTACCCCCATTACGCACAAGTACCCAGCAGTTGAAACCCTCCATCCAGTCCTGAGGCACCACGGCCAGGCGTTCGCGCAGGTCTGTTAAAGGCACATGGCGCACATCCACGCCGTTGAAAAGGACGCTGCCTGAGGCAGAAAAAACACTGCCACAGCCACTGCCCACAGGAAGTCACAGTGCTTAGTTGTGGTTAGTTGGGATGTGCTTGAATGACTCAACGGTTGCTCTGTGGTAGATCCCGGTAGTGGAAAATCATCCTGTTTCTTGAAGACGTCCGGTTGGAAACTGTTTATACATGGCGGATTTTCGATTGCCAGGTTCAGATACAAAAGCATAACCGATGCCATGCTGGAGATGCAACTGAACTCCCTCTCTCTCTCTCTACCTTTCCAGCGCCATGCAACTGAATTATGTAACTTGATTTTGTTGATAAAGGTCGATAAATACAATCATATCATGATCGCCATGGATAACATTTACATGCCGAATCGGGATATGGCCAATCGTACATGCTTTTTCTTGGGGCGATGATGAGGATATAGCTGCACCCTCAAAAGCCAGGAAGCGCAGTTGCTTTCTGGGTAGTGCCGTTTGTGGTGAGATGGCGTGGGGTTGGGGGTAGCGCAGTGTTTAAGGCATGCTTTTCAAACAAAGACCTGTTTTCAAACCAGCTCATGGCTTGGGATCACCAACCTCTGACACTGATCCGTTCGAAACAAGTTGATTTCCCAGCAAATTGCGGCTGACTGCCTTCTCATCACTGGGTTGGTTGATGGGAAAATCTTCGTTGAAAACCCCACTGTTTTTAATGCCTTCCCGGGCCGATTTTCACAGAAAAAAACGTGTTTCGTGGATCTTTCAATGCAAAAATGTTTGAGTGCCATACATGGCTTTGTTCAAAAAATGATGTGTTCGTAGGTACATCTAGGTCCCACAATGGCTACCCCATCCCACCCACGGTGTGCCGCCTTCACAGGTGTCAAAAAGCCGTGGCACCAAGCGGCCCAGGGAGCTCTTGCCGCTGCCGGAAGGTCCCACGATGACAAAGAACTCGCCTGCGCCCAGTTTGATGCGTTTGATGCGCTACAGTTTTAAATGGTACCGTATCAAACTTATGTAAGGCCCACAAATGACAAAGAACTGTACAGTTTTTTTTCCATCGCCATCTCGAATGAGACTGCCAGAGGCAAACGCGAGCAATGCGCGGTCACACCACACAGTCGCGTTTATGGCTAAGTGTGGATGACGAATTCAAATTTGAAAGTGCAGCAACTGTACAGTTTACCTGAAATATTTTTTATACAGAAATAATATGGTACAGAAAAATGGTTTGATGGTACAAAGGATTGATGGTACAGAGACAGAACGAGCCGTGCATTTATCCCATAGAGCGCTTTCTTGATACGAGGATCCGATATTGCTTTTAATGACGGAAAGCTCCACCAATAGTTGGGTGCGCAATTCTCCAGAGTCAATTTCCCAAACCAGCTTCCAGGTCGATAGGAGATCCCTAGATCCATCGTTAAAGGCTGTGATTCCACTTGATCTTCCCAACTGACCCAGTGGGAAATGCCAAATAAATCAGGGTAGCACGCTTCAAACGTCTTGTGGGGGTAATTTCAAAAGATCCATGTGACTGAGAAAAAGAACACACCCACACACACACACACGCACACCATCAAACACAAATCTGACCAACACATAATTGATTACGAGGATATCATAATGGGATATGAGGATATCATAATGGGATATGGTGTGACCATGAACTCATCCAATTAGCACTGGGCATGGAAGCCGATAGAAGTACCAGAAACAGCAACTTTAAGACTTTAAGATACTTTAAGCAAGCTGTGAAGACAACACCAACAGCTGGACTGTCAGAAATGCTGAGTCTTGGTGAGTGACAAGCATCAAACTGTTTCAACATGTTTCAACAAACAACTTCAGCACTGAATTTGAAAACAGCAGGACTGAGCCTCAGTCAGGTCCGACAATTTCTTGGATCTTGATCAGACGAAGTCCAATGACGAGCACAAGCTGAGCTTTGGCAGAGGACTACGCAGTCAAATTTCATCCCCTCGCCTGGCTGAATGCTAAAAGAAAGGCCTTGCAGCACCCACGGCAATTGCTCTTCGTAGCGAAACCACCTCAAGCAGATGGCAAAATCACACCACAGCGACTCTCAAGCTAGTCTCATGCAAAACAATGATCTTGAAAATTCTTGAAACATATTTGATGACAACTTCCATGTCAATCATGACATGTCTACCAGCCCTTCTCGGAACCGACTTGTTGTCGGATGAACCGGGTGAAGATTTCAGCCACCAAAGAGCCATGCGCTAGAGCTGCAGCACCGAAATCCTTCTGCAACCATGAATCCCTCGTTCAACGACCATATGCTACGTCGGCCTTCCAACATCGGACAATGCTGCGTCCAGCCGATCCCTGGTGGCCATGTCTCGCTATGCCCCCGCCTAGCCACCCCGCTGAGGGGCCCCACACGTTGCGGAACTCCACGAGCGGACAGCCCACCATGCAGGGGGGCAAGTTGTGTAAGGCAGTCGCCTGCCTCCCCAAGGCCAAAGTTCGAAACCACAAGGGGGTTCCTGTGGGGTTCCTGCAATCATTGGCCAAAGGGTCGACCTAGTCAAGTAACGTCAAGTAGTAAACTAGCAGTTTGAAGATCGTTAGCAGTGTACTCTGTGAGCCACCAGGGGCCACAAACTCGAGAAAAAAACGCGCAACCACAGCAAATCTCTACTTGAAAAATCTTGAAAGTATTGATCATGGCTGAACACAAAGCAGAAGAAACGTAGCCACAACATGCCAGAGCCCAAAGTGTTGCTCCACTGTCCGCAGTTGAAATGACAGTCTGAGCACAGCCTCTCAGCGGCTTCGGCCATCTCCAGCGCTGGTGCCTGGCATCGCTGGGAATCGATCCAGCTGCATGCAGGTTAGGCATCCACCTGCTGACGTACTGATTTCGATGACTGGCATAGACCCCAGCAAAGCCTTCAATTGGCATCCACAAGCATGCACTTACAACTTACATCAACTTTATAATTCAACTTACATTAAAAATCAACTGTGAAGGTTCGGTAGATAGATCAGTTTTGAGCTTCAGATTCATCCTTTCCGATGGGAGCCATGTGCCTCTTGCGACAGCAAGGCACGAGCATCTTCCAAGTCTACCAAGGCTTGCCGCGCCTGCCTCAGTGCTGCAGCTGGGGCGTCCAGTGGCTGCAGTGGCTGCCGGTGGCTTCAAGTGGTTTATTATCTGGCTTAGTGGTAAGCTGTTCGCTACCATGACTTATCGTGTAAGCTGTTAGTGGCTTGCTATTACTTGGTGACACGGTGGACTTGTGTTGGCTATTTGCATGGAAGAATCTCAGCTACCAGGTTCCAGTTGAACGGTTAGGATCAGTTGGGGTGATCATGATAGCTCAATCCTTGGCTATGACGCAGTTGCTCTCCGACCACGATTGCAATGGGTGCGAAGTTGGGAAAGGCATAAGCCACTATGATGGGAATCAACATGGTTTTCCACCTGTCTTGTCGTGGGTGAGCTATTCATTGCGTCACCTATTGGCTGTTGGGCTTTTACTGGGGTAAGTACAAGGGGAGGTGATGTTTGATGAGTTGTTTAGGGAGAGGGTCAGCAGCCAACCTGAGGGCACATCCAGGGAAGCCGCCAAAATACAGGCCGGTACAGGCCACAAAATGTGAGAAGAAGTTCGAATTTGAGCAACAACAGTAATCATTCGTAAAGTGGCTGGCACACCTCAAAGCCTCAAAGTGCAATCCACTTCTTTTGGGTTCAAAGTATTCAAATTGGCTACTATTTAGCATCCCCTGGGATCGGGATCGATAATTACCCGGTACTCCTGTGACTTGTGAAATTCAGTTGTCCGGATAGGCATTTTCAAGGCTGAGGCGAGCATAGGACTGAGATCCCTCACCCTGAAGTGTTTGGAACGCTTGTGGTGGTAGCTTTTTGCAGTTCCAAATTGTTCCTCCTTGAGTGTCAATGGATACGATACCCCTTGGCTGATCTTGGCATTCAGATATCATCAACCACTTCGCTCATTCATGCCATCCATCCCATCCATCCCATCCAGCGGCCTGATGTAAAAGCCCAAGAACTGCAATGGTGCCCATAGTTGGGACACCAAACCTGCTGCAACGATCCACACTTTTTGATGAGCAGTGTGAGGTCAGCATACACAAACAAGAAAGGAGCGGTGCTTTTCATCCTGGCACCGTTCCAGGTATTGAGGAGCTAGCACTGGATACCCCTGGCTCCTGGCCTCACTCGCCATTTTCATTTGATTCCTTTTGAATCGACATTTATATATATAAATATATATTATATAAATATAAATATATATCTATATAAATATATCTCTCTCTCTATATATTTGAATCCTTCGCAGGTCCTTCTTCCTTCTGAATTTGGTGAACGTCCCATCTTCGCTTAACCGCCGGGCGCCATGACCTGGGCCGCACCTTGCACCATTGGCACGTCACCCACCGAGGCCGAACCCATGACTACACGTCGCGCCACCAGCAGTAAGGAGATGCCCATGCCCATGGCAGTGATGGCCTTTGCAGACGCATCGCAGGTGCAAATATCGGGGTTTCTCAAAATATCGGACCCCCCAGAATGATTGTTTTAAACGTTTTACTATTATAGTAGATGACTACTATTGGATGATTTGGGGGAACCCCCTATATTTGAGAAACCGCCATATGGGTATCGAATCGACCTACCAAATCGATCGCTCAATTTTCTTGTAAGTACATCGGTCCATCCGAATCACACAATTTCAGTGCAGATTTGCTGGACTTGCAGTCTGAGCAGTACAATCTGAGAGGTGTTTTCAGGTGGCTACCAGCCAAACACCTCTCTTCTCCTTGCCAAACCACTTCCCTCTTTTTGGGGGGAGGGTGCAGGATGAAGGCCCATCCCCAAGACCCAAAGACCCATCTCTCAACGCTAATGATTGCCGGGCTCAGGCACACAGTCCCGCCACGCTGGGACCCAACTGATAGTTGCTGTTGTTCATGCTATTTGCTGGTCATTAAAGTTGCTCATTGTTGTGTTTGCTCCCGGTTGTTTTTGATTTTGGTTTGTTTGAGTGTTGGTTTGCTTGTTTGTTTGTTTGCTTGCTTGCTTGTTTGTTTGTTTGTTTGCTTGTTTGTGTGTTTGTCTGATTGTTTGCTTGTTTGTTTGCTTGTTTGTGTGATTGTTTGTTTGTTTGTTTGTTTGTTTGTTTGTTCGTTTGTTTGTTTGTCTGTTTGCTTGTTTGTTTGTTTGGTTGGTTGGTTGTTTGGTTGTGTTTTTGTTTGTTTGCTTGGTTGTGTTTTTGTTTGTTTGTCTGTTTGTCTGCTTGTTTGTTTGCTTGGTTGTTTGCTTGTCAGTTTGTTTGCTCGATTGTTTGCTTGTTTCTTTGTTTGCTTGTTTGTTTGTTCGGTTGTTTTTGTTTTCGTTTTGTTTGCTTATTTGTTTGCTTGCTTGGTTGTTTTTGCTTTCGGTTTGTTTGCTTGTTTGTTTGTTTGCTTGGTTGTTTTTGTTTTCGGTTTGTTTGCTTGGTTGTCTGCTTGTCCGTCCGTTTGCTTGATTGTTTGCTTGTTTGTTTGTTTGTTTGCTTGTTTGCTTGCTTTTTTTTGTTTTCGGTTTCTTTGCTTGTTTGTTTGTTTGCTTGATTGTTTGCTTGTTTGTGTGTTTGCTTGTTTGTTTGCTTGGTCGTTTTTGTTTTCGGTTTGTTTGCTTGTTTGTTTGTTTGCTTGATTGTTTATTTGCTTGCTTGGTTGTGTGTTTGTTTGTTTGTTTGTTTGTTTGTTTGTTTGTTTGTTTGTTTGTTTGTTTGTTTGTTTGTTTGTCTGTCTGTTTGGTTGCCTGTTTGTTTGTTTCTTTGTTTGATTGTTTGCTTGTTTGTTTGTTTGTTTGTTTGCTTGTTTGTTTTTTTGTTTTCGGTCTCTTTGCTTGTTTGTTTGTTTGCTTGATTGTTTGCTTGTTTGTGTGTTTGCTTGTTTGTTTGCTTGGTTGTTTTTGTTTTCGGTTTGTTTGCTTGTTTGTTTGTTTGCTTGATTGTTTGCTTGTTTGTGTGTTTGCTTGTTTGTTTGCTTGGTTGTTTTTGTTTTCGGTTTGTTTGCTTGTTTGTTTGTTTGCTTGATTGTTTGTTTGCTTGCTTGGTTGCGTGTTTGTTTGTTTGTTTGTTTGATTGTTTGTTTGTTTGTTTGTTTGTTTGTTTGTTTGTTTGTGTGTTTGTTTCCCTGGTTGGTTGCTTGCCTGTTTGTTTGCTTGCTTGTTTGCTTGTTAGGTTGTTTGTTTGTTTTGTTCGCTTGCTTGTTTGTTTGTTTGCTTGCTTGTTTGCTTGTTTGCTTTTTTTTTGTCTGTGTGTTTGTTTGTTTGCTTGTCTGTTCGTTTGTTTGCTCCGTTTGTTTGCTTGTTTGTTTGCTTGTTTGTTTGCTTGTTTGTTTGTTTGCTTGTTTGTTTGCTTGGTTGTTTGCTTGTCTATTTGTTTGCTTGCTTGTGTGCTTGTTTGTTCGTTTGTTTGCTTGTTTGTTGGTTTGTCTGGTTTTTTTGTCTCTCTGTTTGTTTGCTTTTGTTTGTTTGTTAGTTACTTAGTTAGTTAGTTGTTTAGTTTGTTTGTGTGTTTGCATTTTTGGTTCCCTCTTTGTTTTCACCAAGTTTTTTTACCACCCTTGAAACGACAGGGAGTGCGTTTTGAGACCGAGTTCCAGCAGATTTGATCAGTTCTATGAGTCATTCGAATTGGATTCTTAATTCACGGGGGTTACCCACAAAATAGGGTGGGTTTCAGCTTAAAAAAATGACGTGCAATGGCAAAATCATATATGACACGTTATGATGCAAACCATGCACCATCGATTGTTTCATCAACACAAGCCATACAGAACATGTGCGGAAACCGTATGGAATTACATAGTCGCGCGCACCAGTAGACAACATCTTCATGAACATAATTGCCTGGACAAATAACTTCCATAGAATCACATTTTCCCATACTTTCTACAAATCCCATGGTTAATAATGTATATACCCTGCGATTCCACCGCTACAATGCTTGATCCCACTGCCGGTGGCAGCGCGCACCTGCTGCCCACCTGCCAACAGAGTGGCCGCCAAATCTGACGAGATCCTGGGGCAAGTGCTTCGCCGATGTATGAAGTTGGCGAAAAAAAGCTTTGATTGGTTAGAAATTGTGATTGGATGGTATATTGGTTGGTTTGATTTTGATATTGATCCTGTAGCTTCAAAAGGGACAAAAAAAAGTGCTCGTTTTTTTTTTGTTCGATCTTGGTTTTTCTGCTCGATTCAGGGGTCTAAAAAAAAAGTGTTCGACCAACTGTTGTGCCTGCCACCCTGGAAACCTGAACGGTTTTGGCTGCACAGCTGCTTTTATTTTTTTCACTTTCGCCAGCCCTTCTTGGACCACATGCGTCGATAGTGTCCCAGGCATCGGCTCGTTGTCCGAATTGCCAGCCCAAAGGCATGACAACGTCTTGTCACCCTGCAGACCTGGGAAACGAAAACATGCATGTATTGCGCATGTGTAGTCATGCATGCTCCAACTAGCTCATTCCATGCATGATGCAACTGGCAAACAATCATGCATGCATGCAATCCATTTTATCCAAGACACGCGTCCAATCCAATCTTCATCTTGCCATGTGCTGAAACCTTGCAGGGATCAAACTCAAAATTTCTAAGCAAATAGTCATGCATGCATGCAAGGAACTGGCAGGATTCATGATCCACTGGGCTTCTTTTTGCACTTGGTCTTGCAAGAACAGCCTGGGTCCATTGTGAATGTGGGTATGCACATGCACACATGTAATGCATGCAATGCAAGGAACTGAATTTCCTGCTGCATGTGAAGTTTGGGTTTGATTTTGTAGAGCTTCCACCCCTTCGAAGTTGCAAAGCGGTTGAGAGCACTGTAGCCTTCCTAAGCTTTTGAAGGCCACAACCGTATAGAAGAAATGCCATCAGAAGCACATGCATGCATTTGTTGATAGCTATATGCAGCAATGTTTCGGTCATGTGTTGACATGCTCGGATACATCTCATGGCTCTGTCTTTCGGAAGCCACACCCGCCTTTGCCCCAGCCCTTTGAAGTAGTCTTCGGCATTCTGCAGCGTCCACTTCAGAAGTGCCAAACCATCAGGAGGAGCATTCTTAGTTGACATCCACCACACACATAGGGAATTTTCATGCATGCATGTTGTATCATTCTGCAGCATGGGCATGGGTGAAATTCCAGTCAAGATACATGATGTTCTGGAAGCTCTGCAGTCACCACTGTGTGCAACCATCGGCTGAGCAAGGTGGTATCATAGGCTTTTCCACAGCCACCAGGCCATTTGTTCAACCTTGAAGCATGCAAAACATGCATGTGCACCGCTCCACCACATTGCACATGGACAAGACCTTGCAAACATCCATCAGACTAGACACGAACTCATTTTGAAGGTCTTCAGTTCGAACTTGCTAAGGCTTGACCTCTTCTTGTTGGCAATGCACCAACTGTGAAAGGAATCGTAGGCTCCTTGTAACCGCGTCTCGATGTTGTTTCCCCCAAAAAGGCGCCAACGACAGGCAACAAGTACCTCACAAGCCAAGCCCTGCACATGCATGATATACCACACACATTGAATTAACATGTAAGATCTTGTTTGTTTCAAGTTTGCATGCCAATGGTTCAAAACAAGATGCAATGGTCGATGAACAAAATTCTCGACCAATCCCGTGATGCCATGTATGCATCTGGTCTGGAGGGCTGAAGCACGCACCCCCTCCAGTAAGGCTGTGCAAGTTGGGTGGTGGATGTTTTATGGCCGAAGTGGACGGTCTGTTCTGCCTCCACGTGGAAGATGGTTTCATGTCCCACCATGCCTTAGTGTGGAAGCTGGACGCCCACCATGCATGGTTCTACATATCCCCATACTCAAGGCTATTGCCAAACAAGAGACCTCTGAAGAGCAAAAATGGCAAATGCGAGTGCTTGTAAATCCACTTCGGAGGTTGTGGGCCTTTCCTCAAACAATACTTGGATAGCTGCAAGTTCAAATTGTTGAAGCATTTGGACACATCCATTAGCCAAGGAACTTAAAAACACCCAGTCTCCTTTGACACCGACCAGCACCACAAAAAGCGTCCACGTTTTGCCACATGCAGATGTGACCTGAAGCACGATGCCTCATATTCGAATAATTTTGTTCTCAAAACATGCATGAAAGAGAAACATGCATGCATGCATGCATGCATGTGAAGGCATGCTGATGGATGAAACACACTCATGCATGCACTATGTAGGCTAGACACTTCAAACCCATCACGGTAGAGTTTCTGTAGGTCATCCACCAAGCCATCTTGAAGAATTTGGACCGAATGATCCCCTTCATACAGCTCTCCAGGCATGACTGAGTGCAAGAGCCTGGAATTAAAACTGTGGCCAGCATGGCCGTCCTGGACTATCACAGGCTGCAGCGAAGTCGCCATCACAGCCCGATGCAACTTGCCTCTGCCCTCATCGCCATGTAGAAAAACTGGGACGCAACAACCAAGGCGTCCACTGTGGTCAGTGAATACCTCGTGAGAATCTCCTCTTGCGTCCCTGAACTTTTGCCAGAAACTCTCGAACATTGCTTTCCACAATTTGTCTTGAGAAAGCTTAAGTCCACCCAGGATTGGTTGACCAGCTGTTTTCTTGAAGATGCACTCCATCCAAGATGTCATGGGTAATGTGGGCCAAGGCATCATAACAGAGCGATTCTTCCAACGCACTGGCAGGTCTAGGTCAACAATTTTGACAGGCAATGTCATGTTAAACCGGTGAATGAGTGTATGTAAATTCCTGGACCAATTCGAGGGTGAATTCCAACTCCGCATTTTCGAGAGCAAATCGCTTTGTCCTGGGAAGTCAGCAAGCCATATATATATATATATATATATATTATCAAATTCCATAATACATATTCTTGGTTAACTCATATAAGTTTCTGTAAGCATCCGACCACCACCAGGCAAACGGAGATTGGAAAACAGTTGTCCCATGGAGACAACATGCCTCGCAGAATCAGCCTCAGGGCGGCTCAAAAATATAGCTAACGTTTTGGGTTGCAACACTGCTGATTGAGACAGGAAACACCGGTGTCAAAACCTTCCAACATAGCATCCAGCATGATTTGATCAAGATCATTTTCTCTTCGTCTCTTCGATGCTGGTAGGGATAAATCCACACCTTAAGAATGCTTCAGTGTCAAATGCAGGATGCACAACTCCACAAACATGTTTGCATTCATGGCACGGTGGAAGGAATCATTGTCGTTGCCACATGCTTCTGACTGATAGCGTTTCTTGGTGTTTTTGTTCTTCATTTCTGGCTTTCCTGTCAGGAAGGAGGTTTCTCAAATTCCCATTCATGGAGGTTAACTTTGAAATGAAAACTGGTGGGATCATGAGATGGGTGTGTTGCTTCATGTTTGTCCAGCACACATTGTGTTCACATGCCTGAAGACAAAGCGCAAGAAGTGTGTGTACCTGAGGCCACATCAACCACGCACAAAGCTTTCAGGAGCAGAAAAACACAGCAGGTCACACCTTCCAAAGGATCCATGAGGCCTGTCACAAAACATCCCTCCATGCACGCAAAACATGCTAGGTGATGCGCAAAAACAAGTTGACAACCTTGCTGAATGTATCAGCCAGTCAGTATAGTATAATATATATTATATATAGGCACTGGCCCATGCACATCCATGCAATCCCACCCCGTTCAACCATGACATTTTTTCTGCTCAGCATCGATTTCGTCAAAACCGGTTTCACCATATCAAGCTAGCATGAATGTAGCATGCATGGAATCATGAATGCCATGTGTGAATCTTTTCACGCTGGTTTCTCATTGTTCACTTTGAGCCTGTCACATGCACACACACGCACATTCAGGCAATGGGTAGCAGGCTGCTAAATTCAATGCCATGGAGCCCACCTGCATCCTTCGGAGCCCTATTCAGTCTTCACATCTTCCTTTTTGTCTTTCTTCTTGGCTTT
>VSDK01015010.1:1741-15020 GCA_009767595.1 Symbiodinium kawagutii
CCGAAGATGGTAGAATTACATATATGGTATATAGGCATTCATTAGAAGATTTAAGAATATTAAGGGATGTGTTGATTGATGATGGGTATAAAATTTCATCTAATGTTTTTGATAGTAGCAATAATGTTGATGTTTATTTTAAACGGAATAATATTGATTATATCCAATTAGGGGGAACAAGTTTGAGAACAAGATTATTAACTGGTTGTCAATCAGATATTTATGACAGTCTAGAAAATTCAGATGTAACCTACAGGAGAAATGGTATAGACTTCTTTTATTTAAGAAATGGTAAAGTAGAATTGAATACAAACATTGGTTTAAAAACCGATGAAATAGATACAATAGGTGATACTAATTTAGTTGTTAAACAAAATGCGGGAACAATATTGACTTATGATAAAGACGATGCTACCTATCCCGATGGAATATTTAAATTTGATAAAGATGTAAGTATTAATACTGGTAAATTTATCCAATGTAATACTATTAAAGCTCATATATTTGACACTCACAATAGTTTAGAACCTAATGATGTTTCATTTAGATATGATGGAACTACTTACATGTTTTACGACCAGTCGCTTGCCAATTTTCAAGTTAGAACCGACATTGTAAGTAATCAAGATATTACTTGTATTGCTCTTACAGAAACATCTGATAAAAGATTAAAAGAAGATATTGACGACTTTCATTCAAATTGTAGTGACATAGTCAAAAAAATCAATGTCAAAAAATATAAGTTCAAAGATGATAAGAACAAGAAAACCAATATCGGTTTTATAGCAAATGATGTTTTAGAAAATACACCAAGTGATATTGAAAATATAGTAGATACTAAAAATGATTATTTGAGTATGAATTACGGTCGTATGTGTTGTTTGTTATGGAAAGCATTACAAGAAACTTTGGACAGAGTTTCTAACTTAGAAGAAGAAATGACTGAGTTAAAAAAGCCCAAGCCAAAAGCAAAAGCTAAAAGTAAAACTGAAAAATAAAAATATAGAATAATAATATGGGTAGTTATTTTTATAAAGAAAGTAAAAAAGAAAATGAATACATCAAACAAATAAAAGAAGTTGATATAAATGCTGAAGAAATTAACAATCACATACTAGATATTAACCATAAAGTGATAGTTATGGCAATGAAGGAAATTATAAATGAAGTTGAAGAATTACAGAATAAAGACCGTGCTAGATTTCATATGATGGCTCCAAAATTAGATTTTTGCAGTATGTCAATAATTTAATAATATTATTTCAATATAATATCATTAAACAAGTTGTTCATTACTAATATGTATCGCCTTCTCTAATCGTATCATAAAAATTTTATTTACATCACTCTCTCTTAATTTTACAAATAAAAAGCTATAAGGTTGGTCATCTGTGGCTAGTTTGTAAATGTCATAAACTGTTTTCTTATCAACTAATGCTGACTGTTCTTGAACAAAAGCCTCAACCTCTGCCATATTTTTAAGTTTGAATATGTATAGTGAAGAAGTGTTTAATCTAACTATCGGAGCTAAAGCATTATATTTTTGACTGGCTGTTATTACTGATAATCCAAAATGTCTTGATTTAGTATATAGTCCATGTAAAATTTTACTGTATCTCATAAATGTCTTGTCTTCCGCAAAGTCATCTATAATCAATAAGCAACTGAATAATTTATTCATTTTCATTATGTCTTGATTTAGTATATAGTCCATGTAAAATTTTACTGTATCTCATAAATGTCTTGTCTTCCGCAAAGTCATCTATAATCAATAAGCAACTGAATAATTTATTCATTTTCATTTTCTTTTGGTATTCTATTACTTTATGTTGTGTGTCTATTATGTGTTCTAATGCTTCTGGATTATACTCGTCATATAGGTATTGCTCTTTTTTATTATCAACTTTAAGTTCTTTCTCAATATATTTTATTACTTCCTTGTATGCTTCGTCTATATGTGCTGTTGGTGAGACGATGTAAATGCGTTCAAAACAACCACGATAGATTTTTAAAACTAAATTTTGAATAAGAATGCCTTTACCTCCCTGTGATGCTGAAACAATGATACTTCTAAATGGTAGTTTGTCCGCTTGTTTGTATGGTGACTGTTTGAATTCATATTGCTTTACATTAATTGGTTCAATTTTTGGAATATTATTATTCATAGTTTTATTTAAATAATTTAGAAAATAAAATATATTATTTATTGTTAATGGAACTTGTGGCACAGAATAGAAACAGAAGAGCATTAACCCTAATTAGTTTTGTCAAAGCGATAGAAGATTAGTGTAACAAACGCCCTTTACTGCCAGTTGCCTTGAATTTGCCCTAATGACTTAGGGCAAATGAACTTCGTGAATTCGTTTTTTTTCTCCCCAAGTGAGGTATATATCCCAAAAAACAAATAACAAATGATTAGATTTTAAAAATAATCTAATCATTATTAATGATAACTGATACTGTAAAAATAAATAAATAAATAAATAAATAACCTCAAACTCTGGAATTCTACAAGATAGCAATGGATAAGGATGGAAAATATTATTTTTGGCCTGATGAAAAATGAAATGCTTTATAGTAAAGCTACCTAAATAATTTATATTAAACTATTTAGATAGGTAGCTGTCTATTTTTACTTGGTGCCTGTTGCTTTGTGCGCTGGCGCCTGTTGCTTTGTGCGCTGGAATATTGGCATTCAAATCTCAAATCTGGGGTTTCCCCCAAGCTGGGGTTTTTAATGGTAAAGTTCCAAAAAGTTTGGAAGTTTGTCTTTTTTGGGAGTTAAAAAGTTCCAAATGTTTTGGAAGTTTGACCCTTTGTAGCCTTATTTACAGGGGAATTTCACTTCCAAAAAGTTTGGAAGTTTGTCTTTTTTGGGAGTTAAAAAGTTCCAAAAGTTTTGGAAGTTTAGGGAGTGACGGTTGAATACCTACATTGAAAGAGATGATTTTGAAAATGTTTATAATAGAATTCTGGGAATATTATTTTAGGTAGAATGGATACTGTTAACAAATGGTGTTGTATTTGTATTGATGGATGGGGTGAAAAATAAAATATTTCTTAAAAAATGACTTAAAGATAAATTATGTTATTATATTAGTGAGATGGTATTTGACTATACTAATTGTAAAAAATGTAAATCAGAAATGACTGATACCAAAGTGACATTAAGTAATATATTACCTGCTGGAATTTGTGATAAGATATGTAAATATGAAATTACATGTAGTAAATGTAAATGGCTATTTGAAAAAGAAAATGAATTTATTGAAAAGCACTTACCTCAAAATCATAGTTATACACATGTTGAATTACAGATGCTTATTGTTGATAAATATTTTCCATTTAGAATTTCAAGATGGGATGATGACAAGATTGTAAAATATCATATTGACAAAGTATTAGATAAAGATGATGTTAAGAACAGATTTAACAAACAAGAAAGCCTGAAAGCCATTAAATCATTTTGTAAAAAACATTGTCGTTTCATTCAATGTCTAATCCCTTTACTTTCTAATAAGCAAGATTTAAAAGTAATTATTAACGCACATAGGCAGAATATCTTTAATAAAGACTACAGGTATAGAAACAAATATCATTCAATAGAAGCAATACTGTGGCTATTCTTAAATGAATATTTTAGAGATATGATTGATGATTATTTTGAATACATTAATTTTG
Organism: Symbiodinium kawagutii; assembly: GCA_009767595.1. NCBI lineage: Eukaryota > Dinophyceae > Suessiales > Symbiodiniaceae > Symbiodinium > Symbiodinium kawagutii. Next base: position 5,423 of record VSDK01015010.1, read on the forward strand.
ATAAATTTGAAGGGTATTTAAATGAGATATTTGATAAACATAGTTATAGATTAAGATAGATTTTTAAAATATTAATATAATTTCTGGGAATAATATTAATAAAATGAATAAGGTTGATTATATGTTAGATAGCGATGATTTTATGATAAAATTATGATAGATATTTTGAAAATGAATGAGGTTAAATAATGTTGATGCTTTGATAAAATTATATCATAAATCATTTTTATAATATGATTTTGTAAAAATGTTACAGGTTAGACATTGTTTAGGTAGTGATGGAAATTTATGAAATTATGGTAAAAATGAATTAGGTTAATAAATCTTAGAATACTTGTTTCTAGTATTTTTTAGGGGACCCCCCAAAGTCATGGTTGGAATGGTTGGTTTAAGACCACAAATTAGATGGTTAACAAGCTGGATGATTTGGTGGTACCCTACTTTGATAAACCACCAGATGTGCACGGTTCACCTGTGTTAGTGCTTGGTGTTGGTAAAACAGCTGGTTGATCAATACCTGGTCGGTCAAAGTAAGCAGCTGGTTGATTCCCGGGGGTTGAACGCAGGTTTTGAATGGTTTTGATACATGGTTGGTCAAAAGTGGCTAGTGGTCAAATTTCATAGCAGAGAAGAGTCGGCTTTCCTGTGCATGGCTGGGTGCTTCACCACACGATGTTGGATAGCTTTCCAGTTCAACCCGTAAGTTTTCGAGCATAGTCAAGGAGTCAACCCTTCAATGAGAATGTGACCATATGTGACCCTTCAGCCTCGCGAAAATGTTGATGTACAATGCCACATGTTCGCCTGGCCCAGCATCGCCCAACGCTCCCCAGGGTTCCCAAGCGGCCAGGTGGGGAGCTCCATCGCAATTGGGCTCTGAGATCTTGCGGCTCGGCACGGCGAGCAGAGCATGATGGGTAAAAGTGGTTTAATTAATGGTTAATGATGGCTAGTGATGGTTAAAAATGGTTTTTGGTGGCTAGTGATTGTGAAGGATGGGCAGTAATGGTTGATGATGTTCAATCACGATCATTGGCCATGAAAGCTAGATGCACAGATATACACCACTTAAAAAGCATTGACCAGTACATGATAACCATGATCGACCATTGCTAGCAAGTCAACAAGGCGAGGAATCGGGTACACACATAAACCACTTGATATCCAGTTAGTAGCCATTTTGATGACAAAGGTTAATCATTCTTGGTCACCTTCAAGATACCAAGTTGACACATCATATCAACTGAACACCTCACTTCTTTTTGAAACATAGGTCCCGCGTTGGTGGGGCACAGGTTGGCTGGATTACCAGATGGTTTCGGCAAAGACACATTACGATGCTCAAACATGAAACCAGTGGGTATACCAACCATCAACCAGTGACTTTCAATCACCAGCCAGATACTACTATCCATCAACCACTTGTTTCTCATCATCCAACCAGTCATTTCTCCTCATCAACCAGTTGCTAACCACTGAGCAGTATTTTGTTCTTGAGCAGCAACGATTTCAGGAGCTACCGACTCTTCATGTCGGGCCCATTGGATGGTGGAGTGCGATGCTGAGCTACGTGCCGCCGGTGCTGGTGAGTGGTGGTTCCCATCTTGCAATGCTCCCAGGTCTATCAGGAGATCTACAACGGTCCAGACCTCGCTTATACCAAGGCCGGCGACTGATTTATCTGGCACTGTTGTTAATGGCTGGTTGTCCATTTAGCAACCATTGCGATCAAGAGCCATTAACAACTCCAACAATACCTCACGTTGTCACTCTTTGTTATCAATAAACCGCTATGATTTGGTTCTGATTGATCATGGACCTTTTAGCTGGTGAAGACGCTGCCAGACTTTGGACCCTCCACAGCCACAAGCGGCCGTAGTGAGACACAGAATCGTGTAGACCGAATCCTGACTCAACGGTTGAACCCAAACATAGATACTCAAAGCAACGGTGATGTTGGCATCTTCGCCATACGTCTATCCCAAAATAGCTAGCTTGTCTCTGAGACGACCAGATCTTCCTCAAATTCTCCCTCTCCCTCTCCGGCCACAGTCCATGCTGACCACTGGAACCATCTACCTCTTCCGGGTGGCAGCGGTGAACCACATAGGCCTGTGAGGGCTTGGGGAGGGTTGACCTGGGGTTCGAGCTATGTCCAGCTTGCCACGTAGTATCCAGTGTCGGTCGATGATGAGCCTTAGCTACATGCTGTCTCTGATGGCTGGGAGGCTACACTGACAATCTTAGTAAGTCAACTTATGTTGTTGGGACCTGGTTGTAGCTGACAGCCTGTCAGAAGGATTGTGGTTGGCTGATTAGGGTAAAGCTTACCATTAGAGGCCAAATTACATGCTATTTGTAGTTTTGGCTTTACATGGCAATTGTGATATAAGATGGCAGGTGTCCTGGTGTCCCAAAGCTCTGGCTGAGGGACAGGAACAGCCTCAGATGTTGCTAGGAGACTGGGGGAAGTAGCTAGGTATGAATCCTCATTTTGGTGACACTGGTATCCAATATAATCCAACAGGTATCCATAATGTGGATGGGGTATAGCCTGTGCATAGCCTCTGCAAGAATCTTTGCTTCAAACTTAGACATGGTGCGGTGGGAGTCGAGCTTCAGCCCATGGTGACAGTTACTAGGTCAGTGACCTAAGTCGTATCTCACCACCAAAAGTCGTATCATTTGGGCCGTGGCCTTGCGGGAGTGCTCATCCATAGGTATCATTTATCTTGATATGCGTTTCGATGTTGGGCCGTGGCCGTTGGGATTTGTTTGTCGTAGGCTTTCGTTTCTCCTTGACAACGCAGACGTGGGCACTCTTCTTGCCTGCGAAGCAGAAAGAGAAAGAGATAGAAAAAGAAAAAGAGGAAGAGAAAGGGAGAAAAAGAGAGAGAGATAGAGCCAGAGCGGGGTAGAGAGAGAGAGATAGAGCGAAAGAGACGAGAGACAACGAGGATGTAGCAAGAAAGGGAGAGAACGGGAGGGAGGGGGCAGAAAGAGGGGAATAGAGGGAGAGAGGGAGAGAAGGAGAGAGAAGGCAGGAGCCTCGCGAGGGCCTCGCGTGGTCTCGCGAAGGCCTCGCAGAGGCCTGTTCAGACAGGCAGCCTTGTTTTCATTTATTGCGCTTGTGCCTGAGACATGAGAATACTGAGACATGAGAATAGAGATGCGTCGTGGTCATGAGAGTACTGTGGCCAGTAGGATCTAGTACACTGGCAATCTTTTGAATCAAATTTTTACTTTTCATTTCACAAGCGAACTGCACTTTTGGAACTTTGGCCAAAGAAGTTGATGGAAATCGTGCCGTGGCCAGTAGGATTTATCTTAGACATGATATTCTCGAATATTGCTCCGAAGACATGCCCGCAAGGGAACTATACCATTTTAACTTATAAAAACCTGATTTCCCAGAGGCCTTTAAAATCGTGTGGCCATGGTTAAAATGATGTGACTTTCGGAGAGGTGATGTGACTTTCTGCAAACACCGTGGCCATGCAGTGATGTGACTTTCGGGGGAGTGATGTGACTTAGGGCGGTCGCTTGTACCTGTCCTGAGATCAAGGTGAGGGTCAGCGCAGTGCAGTGCGAGAAGCAGCTGCCTGTGTGTTGCCGCAGACTCAGATGGTCGTCGCGGTTTTGCCAACCACTCATCTACAGTATTGGAGCTATGTACCATGTATTACCTGCTGGGATAGTGATGATCATGGCGATGATCATGTGAATGATGTTTATTTGATGGTTAAGCAATGTTAACGATGTACTGTATTGCCAATTATCACCATCATCACCAGCAGAGATAAGGACATAGTATCAGCTTGCCGAGCGCAGGAAGTTGGTGGCAAATGCAGGTGAACAACCCTTCACTTGTGGGGTTCTCTATGCTCAAAGAAAACAGAATTAATATCCATTGTGCATGAGTTTCATATCCATTTCATCCATTTCAAGAGGAATAGCACTTGCAGACCAAGAAAGACGTCACTTTTGCCCTTCAAAAGCTTAGGGTCACAGCCATGCCCAGCTCACCATGTAAAACCTGTGGGCTTTCGCCACAGAGGCCGTCCATGCCCAGCAATTTCAATGTGAAGTCGCGATCAACGCTGGGGGTCACCATCGAGTGGGACCCACCAACAGCCGATGGTGCGAGCCTCAGGGGCCTGGGAGCTGAAGCTCCCTTCGCTTTCTTCAGAGATGCTTCTTCGGCTTTGAAAGAAGCCAAACTACATGTTTAAAAGAGACATCAGATCACTCAAATGATTCGCTCATGGCAAGCATGAGGAACTGAGGAACTATTAATTTTGATTACACATCATTGAGCAGTATCAACGGCAATGTACAGTACTTGACCATTCTTCACCATTATTGACTGTCCTATTTTGACCATTATGAATTATGAACCAGCAACTCTCATTCACCATCATGACCCCATCAACTATCAATGGACCATTCTAAACCATCATTGAGTATCCAGTATGAATCAATGTTGCCCTTTGGTAAACCAACCTGGAAGCTACAAATGACTATTGTTTTGGCTGAACCATTGCTGGCTGGTGGTTGTGAGGGAGCGATTTGGAGCTAGGGGTATCATCCCTATGGTCCTTGTGAAACCATTAGAAATGGTGGGTCTTCCACTTCCAGGTTCGTTTACCGAAGTGTAACCATTCAATTTCGACGAGTGTGCCGAATGGCAGAACCAGGTGGTTGCGAGGTGACTGCCTATGCGGTCACGCAGGCGAGCTAGCGGTCACTGGCGGTCACTGACGGTCACTGGCGGTCATTCGTCCTGGCCGTCTTCGGGAATGGTTGTGACATATTGCGACGCTCATCAGAGGTAGAGCTATTTCTTGATGATATGTTATTGCGATATTAATCATGACACCATAATAATGATATTCATGATGATAACACTACGTAACATTGTAATCATCATGATCAAGAATAATATGGCACTGCTAGGCAGGTGTATTACAGACACGTTGTGATATTCATCATTTCAAGAGAGACTCCTAGTTGAGTCAGCTCATCGTGATGATCACGTTCATCAGCAGCTCGGATGCTCACAGGATGGCGTGGTGGCATCCACTCAGATTCAGCGAGAGCCGGTGGCTAAGAAACATGGTGGACAGGCAAGGATGAGGATTAGGCTGCGGCAGAATGGCCAATCAGCTGGTCGCTACGAGTGCGGCCATGTTCTTCTGGTTTCTGGAGTTGGAAGTGCTTTCTGATCAATGTTTGAAGCTGTACAAATCACTCACCTCGTGATCATGCTGGCAATACTGACAATGAATTGTGAATGGGGGTCCAAGAATCAGGTATGCCAAAAATTTGCCGACCAAAATCAGGGGTCAGTTTTGGATGTTTGGACGTATCCAACTATCTGCGAATTGAGTCGAATCAGCTGTTTCTGATCATAGAATCACATCAAGACACGCACTGACACACACATAGTTAGACGCACAATGATGCCCTATGCTTCCAGTTACAGTACCTCTATAGGATTACCAACCCAAAAAAACACTGGTCGAAACCAGCTGGCTACCTACTATAATGGAAGAAGAACTGATGCCTTTTTTCTCAGGTTCGCGCTCCCGGTCGTGGTGCCAGCACAGGTGGGCGGCGGGTCATCAGCGGAGTTTCAGACATCCAGTGCAAAACTGGATGAAACTGGATGGAACTGGATGAAATTGTTTGCTTTACGCAGGGTCAATACCAACCAGATTGGCAACTTTGATCATTTTGGTCATCAATTTTTTGGCTCAAATTTCAGTTGGTGAATTGAGATTTCCATTTCAGGATTCTGGATTGTGAAGACCTTGGATGGCAAATTGATTTACTGTATCCAGTTCTCACTAGTTGAAAGCTCCAGCTGGTGAAGCTTACAGTAGAGATTCCAACTGAGCTCCAGATGATACAATCTGACAACATCAGATTATCAAGATCGAGTGTATTGTGCCGATACCTCCAACATCCTCCAACCAATTTGTGGTTTCTCAAAATAGGGGTACCCCCAAAATGGTTGGCTTAGTACTGTAAATGATGAGGAATGGATGAGTTGGGAGTACCCCTATGACTTGAGAATTCATTATCTTCTGGAAATAACCATCATCATGAACCTTTATGAATCATTATCAACCACTATTTAGGGGTGCCCCTGTGACTTGAGAAACCACCAATTCCACAGCAGCAGTGCTGGTTTTGCTCATGCTCCCTGCCACGGGCAGACCTACAGCTTCACAGTTCGTGCTGAGACGAGGGTGGGATGCCCAGGGTGCTCCTGATGGTTCTTTGATGGTTCATTGAGGTTGCATTGATGGTTAGTTGATGGGTACTTCATGGCCACTGCGAATTGATGGTTAATGAGAAGGGAGATCTAACGACCACATACAACCACGACTAATGATGGGTATGGATGGGCCTTGATCCACGGCAAATACCATAGCTTGCCCCAGCAGTCCATTTGTGAAACTGCCAAGGGTCAGGGTGAAGCGACCTAGAGCCAGGCTTATATCCAGGGAGCACCTAGATGATTCTGCGGTGGTATAGCCATGGCTTCACGATATCCAAAGCCATGCTGGTATCCCCAACTATCCAAAAAAGACTCATGTCACACATGCTGTTGATCAAAATTTCAATGGGAAAATATGTTGAAACTGGAAAACCATGATGTTTGCATTTTTTGGGGGGAAGAAGGAAACTCATTTCTGGCTGCTCAGATCTTTGGCTTGAAAATCAGCAGTGGTCAGTGAGCATCATGGGCCCGGGAGATTGTGATGTCTGTGTTCCAACTGGTGGATCACCACACGTATAGATCTGTGCCCATGGGCAACGCTAAGTTCTGATGTCTGGGGTGGCAGCCTATTGTTGTTTTCGTCCGTGATGCTCTCTCCTGAATGCCTATCATTGCTGGTTCTTGTGGGTCATACTCTAGCTTGAACTAATCTAGACATAGAGAACAGCACTTTTGGCATGATGTTCCTATTCAAAAGTAAGCTGGACCTGCTTCACCGCATGAACCACAACTTGGTTATTCAAACTTTTTTGTGGTTTTATGTCGCTTTATGATAGCCATCACGGGTTTTTGCATGTGTGTTTCCCATACCAACCTGGCAGTTCAACCTGCAGCCGGTGATCCCTTTAATGCTTGGCCTTGCCAGCGAGGTTGGCAGCTCGCCGAGCACACTGACCCTCAGCGTTGTGGCGGCGGAAGCACCGGCAAAGGTGGGCGTAGTGAAACTCACCAGGAGAAGCAACACATTGTCATGGACATTGGTTTTGAATATGAATGGATGGTTAAGGGTAAGTTAAGGGTTAACAAATGGTTTTTTGAAGGTTGGGTCATGGTCGGTTCATCATTGGTCAATGATTGGCTCATGATTGGTTAATGATTGGCTCATGATTGGTTAATGATTGGCTCATGCTTGGTCAATGACTGGTCAATGGTTGGTTCATCGTATTAGCACCATTGATTTCTGATTTCTATATTTAATACACTGGTCTTAGCAACCCTGTACAGTTGTTGATAGGCAACTTGTGACCCTGCAATGTCGCAGGAATAGAATGGTTAATGGTTGATTGTGCAATCAACATTCATTACTCATCATTTGTTATTGTTGACGAGCACTTTTGGATAGACCCATTGCCATCAAATATACTTGTGCTTATCAAAGCAAACTTAGACGGCAACAGTAGTCAATTGACAAATATTGGATTGGTCATTAATTCATGGGTAACAGTGCTGCATAATGGGAGATCCGGCTGTTGACAACCCACCCAGATGTTGCAATCATTTGCCAGCTATGCCAAATTGGGGGATGATATGCGATGCCATACGAGGCCTTACCCATGTTGATCTCCAACTCACACCACACATGGCCAACAAATGGAGGTATCATAGCAAGGATCAAAAAGCCACAGCGAGAATAAGAAGTATAAATCCACCTAAGCATCATCGACATGGTTCGATGACAGTTCTCGGGATGAGGGGATGAGCATTTGCATTTTGACTTGAGCACTTTCTCATATTGAAACCACCCACCAGAGACGGTGTTCCAACATTTCCTTCATTCATTTCCACACATCTCTACACACAAATGGACGGATATTCAGATTTAGTCGCACAAGCATTGAACGTATATGTCGCTTTCGATTTGCTTCTTGTCATCGTTCTTGGGATAATCCTAACAAACCTGGTTCGGTCCAAGAAGCAACAACCAACAAGTTCGGAGTTGCCTAGTGGCAGAATGGTTCCACCAGCTCGACCCCGTTGGTGGGGATTGGAACTCATGAATTGGAAATCCCCCACAACTCAACCAACTACTGCAGAATCAATCCAACCAACGAGGGATTACCCGTTAATTCTTATCCTTTTGACTATTCTTAGCCATCACCTCTTACTGGTATCAATCAACAATATCGAACAATGATCATCGGCAGGTATCAGTGGCCCTCAAAGATCAGGCAGGTGTAACGGTCCAACCAATGTGTAGCCGCTGATAAAGAACAGTATAATTTCAACAACATATCTCAAAACAATCATCACAATCATCACAATCATCACAATCATCATCATCATCATCATCATCATCATCATCATCATCATCATCATCACAATCATCATCATCATCATCATCATCGTCATCATCACCATCATCAACATCAACATCAACATCGTCATCATCGTCATCATCATCATCATTTATCGTCATCGTCATCGTCATCATCGTCATCATCGTCATCGTCATCGTCGTCGTCGTCGTCATCACCATCATCGTCATCATCATCATCATCATCATCATCATCAGCAGCAGCAGCATCAGCATCATCATCACAATCATCAAAATCATCACCATCATCATCATCATCATCATCATCAAATTCATCAAAATCATCACCATCACCATCATCATCATCATCATCATCATGATCATCATCATCATCATCATCATCATCATCATCATCATCATCGTCATCATCATCATCATCATCATCATCATCATCATCATCATCATCATCATCATCATCATCATCATCCTCAACCAGCAAGCAGGTGCAACAACTACCAATCAAACGTCACTTGGATCACCTGCACAGGTGCTCGGTCTGGAGATCACCGCTATGGCCAGCACGGGGATCACCCTGCAATGGCAAGGAGTTCCCAGCAACCTCAACGGAGGGGTGCCACCCCAGCTGCGGGACGCTGGCCACCAACTCGTGCCACACACTTTGGTGCAGAATGATGGAGACTCAAGGGATGGAGGGCAGCCTTTTTTGACAGCTTTTCTTTGGCAAGTTTTCCATTGTATGCATTGGTTGCATGGCTTTGTGCAAACATTGTGCCATTGTGTTGCGTTTGAAAGCTTATGGCTTGAATCCACAATAGGAAACGTATGTTCCTTCCAATATCTTCCAATCATCGACAGCCCCCCCAAACAGCACTGGCGAATCATTGCTGACAAGCTCAACATTCTCATGGGAATCTTATGACCAAGTTGGATTGTGTCTCATCGGAATCGCAGCGGCCACCGTGGAGCCATGTTGACCCGACTTCCCCCGCGCGCCGGTTGCAGCCGCTTCCTGCACGGCGGTGGCCCCCGTCATT
>VSDK01015010.1:15030-51430 GCA_009767595.1 Symbiodinium kawagutii
TCCTGCACGGCGGTGGCCGCCGTCATTCCACGTGGCCGTCCGGTGCTCGCAGCACACGTAGCCTTCGTAGCCCTCGCAGCACCTGGCGCTGGGTGGTGGGCCTTGGCCCATGGGCACTGGGAACCTTGGCCTTGGCCAAGGGAAACGCCTTCAGTTCCTTCAGTTCTTGCGAGGAGAAGGCCTTGAAACTGAAAACTCGAAGCGCTGGAGATCCAAACACTGGAAAACCTACGATGGTTTTGGTGCATGGCTTGGATTCTTGGTCAGGTGCCTTTGCTGAAGGCTAGGCCAAGTGGTCCAACAAGACGTTGGTTTGCGGTGTTTATGCAACTACTATCAAGCACATGTTGTTATTAAACATAATGAGCCGTTGTCAATGATCAATAATGTTCCACAAAGCCATTTTTCCATAATCTTGATTGTGGAATTGTGGAGTGTGGATCAAGGCCTACCACAGTCATATCGAACTTGGGAAGGTCAATTTACCTGCAACAGCTGTTGGTCTTTGGCAAACCAAGCTATTGGGTAGGCGAAGGTGTTTGCAAGACCCAAATCCTCAAGCGGCCAAGGATCAACTTTGTTGATTCCTGATTTTTTGTTTTCGGAATTATCTATCAACCTACCCACGGTATAATATATGTAGTGGACCTGGAGCCTATGTGATTGTGTAATCCCTACTGACGCAGTGGCGATAAAAATCCGCGGGTAGACATCACGATTCATCCCGATTGTCGTCCTTAGTGAATGTCTCTTCATGCACAATAATTTACTAAGGATGACTAGGGATTTAACTCAGGATAATGACTACCAAGGGTAATAACCCATCACTTGTAATTGTTAGTTTTGTCATCATCAATTGTCGTTTATTCATCCGCCAGTACTGGCCATTATTCACAATACTGTAGTTATTAACCATCAATATCATTTGTGGTTTTATGAACCACCATTGTTGGTTAACTATCATTGACCACTAAGTGCTGATGGCTATTGTTCTGAAACCTGGCTGTCATCATTCTCATGAACCATGATTGTTGGTTGCTATTGTTGATCATGATTAACCACTGTTGGTAGTTATCATAGTGGTGATGATTATGATTGGCTTTGTCCTCAATGTTGTTTGGTGAAGCATCCATCATCAACAATAATGACTAATCGTGACCTGCATTCCATGGTTTACTGTTGAGCCTATTATTATTGTTGGGTGTTCTTCTTGTTAGTCACCATATTAGCGATCGTTATCAAGCATGGCTGTCAATTGTTGACCATAACCATTGTCATTGACCACCGGTTGTGGCATTGACCGTCATTAACCATTGCTAATCGTCAATAACATTAATCATCAATAGTGTTGATCATCAAATATGTAAATCACCATTGTGAATCATCAGTAATTCTTACTAAAAAATGTTAATCACAAAGATTCATTGTTTTTTCAGTACTACAATCTAACAACCACGGTGAATCTCGATCATCACATTTGATTGGTGGTTGACGCACCATGGTTGTTGACCATTCCTGTCCCTTGCTTGAACCCATCACCACTCACCACTGGTTCCAAGTGTTCGAGGGACGTGGCAAGCCTTGATGGAGACCTTGGCGAAGCGCGGTATCCGCACGCTGGCGGTGGATCTGCGAGGAGCCGCTGGGGTTGGAGATGATTGGAGGCTTGGAAAAAACGCTGGAAATGCTGGTTGTTCCATGCTTAAGAACAGGGGGTTAACAACTCGGGTCAGCAACAGGTGGGTCACAACTAGGCTTATCAACCAGGATTAATTAACAACCATCGTATCTTCCAACAAATGCTCATCAATGCTGGCTACTTACTGTCAGCACGGGTTATTCTGATGGTTGGTTTAACGGTTTGGGATGGTTCATTTTTGTTTGAGTGATGGTTGTTGATTGTTGATAGTGGTTTCTGATGATCAGTAATGGCTCTCAACATTGTTAAAATAGGGTCATGACAACCGTCAATGGAGCAGTTCCCACTAGATCAGTAGTTGCAAAGAAGCCCAACTTTGTCATAGAAAGGTGATATTGTTTTGATAAATGTGAGATACCCACTGCTAACAATGATCATGGTGAAGGTTCCTGCTTGTGCTGGTTCACAACAATGATCATCAACCAACATAGCTAGCATGACGGTGCCGTAACTATCCTCAGACTTTGATATTACAATAAGTACAGTATTTGTTTCAAAAACATACCAGTAGTATATAGGACATATGCCATTGATGGTGGTCGAAGGTGGTTGATGGTGGTTGATGGTAGTTGATGGTGGTTGACGGTGGTTGATGGCGGTTGGTGGTAGTTGGTGGTGGTGATTGGGGCATATTCCCAACATCCATGGTTGTTCCTAGTCCACCATTTGTTCTTTGTGCATTACGTAGTCGTCCAATATGTCATCATCATCGGTATTGATCATTATCATCATGATCATCGGTGCATTATCCCGTTCATGTTTAGATTATATATACATATTTGAATGATAGTCTCAAACATATGTATATTCACTAGTCCCACATAATGATCATTATTATCATTGATTCTATCCCATTCACGGGTCTCCACATGTACCTCGGATCATCCTGACATGACGTCAGGCCACGGCGAATCGGAGCTGGGAAACTTTGCGGACTTCTCTCCGGAACAGTTGGCTGCTGATTTGCGAGCCACTTTGAAGGTGGGGAGCGCTGGGTGAAGGGAGGCCCTGCCTAGGGGCAGCCGCAGAGGAACCTCGCAGTCAGGTAACTTGTGGAACCGGATAAGCACTTGGGAGAGAGTTGTGTTGATTTGTCGTACTCTCGGGGTGACCTTTGCAAATAGAATGTGCGGGCCCACACAAGATGGTCTGAAAGTCACCCTGGGAGAGAGTCATTTTGGGCCTAAAGGGTTTTTAGGCCTGCGAGGAAGGCTTGAGTTTGACGATTTCATATTTTTTGGGTCTATACGTTTAAGGTTGCATGGAATGGGAGAGGTACCATTTGTGTCCACCAAGAAGTGCTCACATGGAAATATTAAACAAAATGTTGACTGGGAAAACCATGGAAAACCACCAATTAATCTTTAGGACCCAGTGACCATAGCCATGGAATGCCATAGATGGCCGTATTGCTTGTGTTGGCGGACGCCAGTTGCCACTCTTGGAGCGCAGGCAAATGGCTGTGAAGGGAAGCGAGTGGCATTGGTTGGGCACAGCATGGGAGGGCGAATTGCTATGCAGCGAGGGACTCAGTGTCAGCTGCAGTTGGGTCATGTTGGGTCATGATTCCCAGGGAGCTGTTGGTTGTTTGATGTAAAACTTTGACAAGGCAACTTTGACCATTATGAACCACTAGTTAGCCATCAACATGAGGAATTACTCCCATCATGGTTGGATGTTATTGTTGATTGGATGTCGCGAGAACTTCGAACGGCAAAGGATATCTCCTAGGTGCTGTTGATGACATACCCAGGTATGCTGCGGCCTATCCGGAAGATCTCAACTTGCTGGTGATTGAGGATATGGTGACCTGTCACGACAGACTCTGGTCGTCCGGTTATCCACCAAGATGACCAGCCGCCCATCCATGGACAATATCATTCATTAGAGAAACCAGCTCTTTGGGACAAGATGTACAGACAAATAGATCTGATTTCTGTAGCCAGGCCCTTGCTATGAAACTATGATTTTCAACCGCTCCAACATGTGGTCTATCCACAAACGTTGCTTGTCTAGCGCGAGAAGATACAACAGCTGCTGGCGATGTGATTTCCAGAGGTGGCTAGTTTCTTGCATTGAAAACCACCTCATGCGTTGGAGGGGATGCATATGTTGGTTATGTCGAGACATTGCAAGCGATTCTTCGACTGCTTGGAACCACCCATCAGCTACCAAGGACTGCGTCCCTCGCACCTATTCCAAGATTGAAGGAGAGGAACTCAAGAGATACCAGAGCTTCACCAGAGAGTTTGAAACTTCAGCCCCTCAGCTCTGAACTGAGAGGATAGATGTCACAGGAACGGCTACAATTGCTTGATGCGGGAGATTTTCGGTCAAGCCAGTGGCTAATTCCAGGGAGCTTGCTAGATTCTGTTTTGAGAGCCACTTCCTTTATGGAATAGTTTGACCCTGTTTGACTACATTTTACCTGTAGCAAACAGGCCATTCTAACCAGCTTGTTCAGTTCTAGATTCACTACCATGAAAAAACGTTGCCATTCCATGAACCATGATGAACCCGCTCCTAACCATTGTTACAAGCATTATGGAAGACATGGATGGATTAGTTTAACAGATGTTGGGGATAATTTTTCCAGGGTTCATCAGGAACTTCTTGCCCCTATTAGTCCCTCTACCTACGTTCATTTTGCATAGTTTAGTTGCCTTTGAACGCCATGAACCATGATAAACCACCATTTTTTGTGATTTCTGCATTCAGGAATCATCAATGATCTATTAGCCCACTAATAATCAACCATTAATCGGCCATTGCCAACCATGCATTGCTAACCCTTGTAATGCCTTTGCACCTGCCACTGTTCAATAGCGCACCGTGGACGTCAGGACATGGCCAAGAAGTCGTTGATGACCTTCGGCCCCTGGCACTGAGTCGGTATCCATTGCTTCGTTCAATGATGGCCTTGAAAAATCCGAAGCTCTTGCTGTTCTAGTTTCATGGATGGTGGTATCCATTGTCATCAACAGCTTTCCCATTCTCCGTTTTGGATGGGTTTTTTTTGCGTGCTCATGAATACGTCCATATTTGTTAGTTTGAGTCTGGTGATTCCCCAGAAAGTGAATCTCCCATGAAAACAAGATCCGGGAAAATCAATTGGGGGGGCAACACCCCGATGATCCCAAAACTATCATCTAGGGAAACCAAGGGTTTCAAGGTTACCATTATGTATAATCTAAGTTTTTAGTAACGGGAGACCCATCGATCTTTAAACCCCAATATTTGATGGTAAACTACCAGCTAATGGTTGAACTGCTGGTGGTCTATGGCTTCAACTTGATCTAGGATTCCAACGCCAGTCATGGGGACCAGCCCTCCCAGACTACGATGCTGAGAGAGTCGAGAGCTGGTTTGCCGAAGCCGCTCCCCGCGTCTATGAGAAGGATGGGAAAGTTTGGAGCTGCATCAATCCCTATGCCCAGTGACTTGGTGGCAGGGAGAACTGGGCTCAGTTGTGGAGATTGCTGGTTAACAGCGGAGCTTTCGTGGATGACCCGCCCTGGTACTGCGGTACTGTTGTCTCCATGTGGCCGGAATGTTAGGGTTTCTGCGTGCTTAACTATCGAAAAAGATCGTATTGTGGTGGCTCAGCAGATGAATGGATAGTTGGATGCATCGCTCCAGAGTGATGCACCTCATGAATCATGATCTTGATTTCGGGGCGACTGGCAGCATGCTTGAGATCTTCATCCCCTTTCTCAGGTACTTGGCCAGGCAGACCGTTCTGAATTCCACTCAAGGCTGGGATTGGTGTTGTGTGCATCAAATCTGAGAACCAGCCTCTTGACAAACATTGCACATATTTTCAGGTCTTTATCCAATCAATTGCATCTAAACACGCGGCATTTCTACATACATAGAGTCTATAGATAGTAAAGTGCATGTATGTATAGAAATGTATGTATATTGTGTGTGGTTCATTTTTCTTGCTCCCTGTTCATCCCAGAGGACAGCGGAGCTTTCAACAGATCGCGGCTCTGACGATCTCGGGGTCCTGCGCCTACAGCGTGCATGTTTGTGTGGCTGGCGACCTGGCAACAATGAGCAGTTCGACTGAGGGTCCTGATGTTGATCCGTTTGTGAAAGGTTTAGCATGGTCAATGTGGTTGCGATTAGGTGGTTCAGACGGGTTGATTTATCCCAGTTGCTCCATGTATGGTATATTTGCCATTATTTAGTTACATTTGGGCAATTTTATGGGTAAATGGTAGTATATAAATATAGGTAGATATATCATAAATGGAGTATGTGGCTATATTGTTTGCGGGTTCATTGGTGGTTGATTGTTGGGACCATTGGAATCCATGAGCTGGGAATCCCACTGCGAAGGTCAAATGGATCCTCAAGAGTTTGAGGGAAAAAACAGTTTGCTGTTCAGCAGTGTTTGTGTCTCAAACCGTGGAGTACGACCTTGGAACCCAGTCATGGTCAACATTTATCTACCATGATCAATTACATAAGTTTTCATACAGTACCATAATAAGCTATTAGCAACCATTACTAGTCACGTGTGACCACCGTTGTTACCCATCAATAAATAAGGTCAATCATGGTTAAATTTCAAGCACGACGTCGGGCAATTCATTAATGCAAACAACCATCCGACATTGATGATTTTGACATCTCTAACACGGATCAGAATTACCACATATTCCCACATCACCCTAGCATCATTGAAGTACATTGAAGATGTTTGGTTTGTAACATACATGTGGTGCTAAAAACTAAGCAAGAACAACCAAAATCAACATCAGATCATCATCATCATCATCATCATCATCATCATCATCACCATCATCATCAACATCGTCATCATCATCATCATCATCACCATCATCACCGTCGTTGTCAATGTCATTTGCATGTTCATATGTTCATCATCCTCGTTTTGATTGTTCTTCTCGTCCTCATCATCATTAGCGACAGCAGCATCATCATCGGCATCATCAGTTTTTGTGCGGGATATCAATACTCTGTAAGGATCGTAACGGTATTTCGATGAAGATCTCCCAATGGAAAACAGCTGCGCATCAACTGAGGCCCAGGTTCGCGGGGCACAGTTTGTTCCTGGGACAAACTTCCTGGTGGCATACGAGACATGGAATCTGGGGCTGAAACTCTTCAGATCCAAGAGATTCAAGAGATTCAGTGCTGGCTAAGATCTTCCACAGATCCAAGATCCAAGTTCTGATTCTTCGAAAGGCCTGGTTTTCATCAAGATCATTTTGTTTGGACGTTGATGGCAGTTGAAAGCCAGCCAACATGGAATTGCGGGGGCCAAAAGATTGCGTGGACGCTCAGGAATCAGTTCTGCCTTCGCTTCAAGTTCATGAATTTCCGCGAGCTGGACATTCCATTCACAACACGGACGGAGTATGGGCGAGTGTGGTGGTGTCGGAGGGTGCGATCGGGCCGAAACCCAGAATGATGGAGACATCTTTCACAGCATTCAAGTCGGCAAACCATCCAGCACCAGTTGTCGGATGTTGTCGGTAGATGATGGTCCCTAGTTTATCTCATGATTTGCAAGGATTTCGATGATATGTTTAGATTTCTAAAGATTGTGACCTGACTGGCAAGCACATTCTGGACCACCAAGCAGCTTGCGGTGGCTGGGCCAAAGACTTGGCGAAGTCGCCAAGTAAACTCAGTAAAGTCCTGTACCCAGCACCAACAAAGTGTAGCCGCAACAATCCCACCATGTCCCAATCCCAGACAGAGCAACCTCCAGGAACTCGAGAAATTTGCGGATCTCTTGGAAGCTTTGTTAAAGAAAACAATGAAGACATAGATGTAGCCAGCGCAGCAACGCAGCAAGACAAAGCTCTTGCAGCATTGGGCGCTTGATCAGCGGATTGGTTGATTAAAAATTGTCGTGCTAAGAACCTGAGGGCATTTGAGGGTCCAGAACCATAGGCCTGATCCCCATGGGCACACGTGGAGTGCGGAAGAAGTAACTTCAGTCCGGTGCACCTCACTTAACATCGGAATCATGCCATGCACATGGCGTCATGGCAACACCTATGCTCTACGATGTCAAGGTGCCCAGCGGCACACACCCATGAGACAATGGCAGCGTCCCCCGCAGGTGCCCGTCACCGGCTACCGAATTTATGTGGGCGGCGTCGACCAAGCGTATACGTTGGGCCTCAGTGGATCCATCGGCCTCCATAGCCTGGGACCAGATCCTCCTGGTGGAAGATCCTCCTGGGTAAGTCCAGTGCAGTTGAGTATGTTGAGTAGGGTACCATCACTGGTAACTCTGTAAACAAACTCATTGGGGGCTGGTCATATCACTTTGGACGGATACCTCTCAGCATCACAAAGTTTGAGACAACAAATCGGTCCTTTCGAGTCTCCATTGGCCGATGTTGATCGCTGCCCCTTAGGACCTGGGGCGAAACTAACAGCCTCACAACGACGCAATTCGTGGATCGCTTGCTGGCAGGAGGCGAGTCGCGATGACATCGCAGACGCGGCATTCACATGGCATTTTACCTCTACGATCATTGAATCCTAATGAATGACAACTATATCTACTATAGTCATGTTACAGTCCATAGTCATTACAATCATAAACAGCAATAATGAAGCATTAGAATCATAAGCACCATTAGGTATCATTAAGCATCTAAGAACAACTGTAAACCTGATGATATATTTCGTAGTCATAGTACGAGGAGATGGTCGCACAAATTAGGCATGAGCCTATGAATAGTAAAGGATAGTCAGAAGGAGCTTGTCAGCATTGTTTGACTTACTAAGGATTGGAAGAAGAGCTATACTCTAATTATCACGAATCCTATTCAGAAATCCTGAGGTACCCCGAAATACAGGTAAACTCATGGGAGTGCTAGCTGAAGCACCTCCCCAGTAGTATCAAACAGCGGGGAAGCCTTGGGCGAATCATCACTGGGAAACCATGCAGCAGTGGCACAGCTCGCTGTGCTGGGCTGCTGTTGATGATGCCGATCGCTGGACTTGGGCTCAGGAGCTGCGATCATCAGAGTCGTTGTGACCTTGATTTTACTGTGATCAAGTTGAATCAATATGAATCAGGTTGATCTAGTAGTCTATATTGATCTACATTGATCTATCTTCATCTATGTTGATCTATCTTGATCTTCTTTGTGTATTATCTTTGATTGTGTTCTTTTCTGTTTTCTCTCCAGGATGACGTTGGATTGTTGCCAACATCATTCGCAATCTAGAGAGAAACACATGCGAGGCCATGACACCAGATTTCTTGGAAGCAGTTCAACTGCCAGCAGTTGTTCAAGGCTGTGGCTGTGGTGGTACTGTTCAACAAGTGGATGGCACACAGAAACAGCTGTCAAATGGTACTGAAACCAGCGTTGATCTATCCATGGTTAACACGCAACCTCCAGCGCCGCTTTGCCATGCGCCATGCCTTTAAGCAGCTCTTGTGCCTTTGGCCTTTCTTGAGCCAGGCGTGGGGTGAAACCAGGGATTGTCCGGCTCAGGAATCCCCAACCATGCACTTCAAAATAGTAGACGTGGACAGTCATCAGCATGGACCATGATTATCCATCCTGAACCACCATCGAACCGTCATCAGTAGATGAATGGGAGACAGGTGGAATTGTGCCAATCTTGATGTTAGATCATCTATTGATTCGTATTTCTTTGCTCTGCCAGCAACAGGAACATAGACCGACGCAAGGCTCTAAGAGGCGGAATCATATTCATCCATCAAACAGACACATCTACCTTGACCCCCCAAACTGCCCTTCGCTAGGGATTATGATGATAAAGTTATATAAAGTTTAATGATTTTTACAGAATTTATACATTATAATGATTAATCATGATCGATCAATACCAATTATTGTGGGGACTTTCTCTCATCTCTATAGGGTAATTGAGGGTCAAGGGATGGTCAAGGCACATGAGTGCTGATTTTGCGCATGTCGCGAGGCAACAACTTCTACAGACTGGGACTATGCGCGACAGGTCTCAGAAAGGGGGGACCAGTTGTGGTGTTGCGACGGCCTTGGATCTCGTGCCGGGGAAACAAGGAAGAACATCAAAAAGATGCAAAAAGCGATTTGGAAGGAATTGATAGCAGTTCTTTCACAGTGCATTCTTTTGCTGTTGCGAAAAGCTATTTTGTCCAGACAACTGAAAACTGCAGTCGTTTACGTTACAACCAACTTATTTTGGGAAATAATGATGACTGAACATGACTGAACATGACTGAACCCTGTCTCCAGCAGCCATAAACCGCCAGGGAGACTCCTGGGGCGACCTATGTCAGGGGCACTTCCAGTCGCCTATAGATATCGAGCCCAAGAATGCTCGACCCAGTCACTGGCTGACAGTCCGGTCGCATGGGTAGCATTGCATTGTGCACGCCTGGCAATTTAGACACGGAAAGGCAGCCACGTACTAAACATATTTGCACGAGATATCATCGAAAGGCAGACAAGTTTCACTTTGGCATTGCTTCGACTTTGTACCCAGGTGTCTTGTTTTCGTCACGGTTTGCATGTGTTTTGCCAATGTCTTTCTTGACCTACTTCACGTTTTTTGGTGATGCTGATAGTGTCAGGGGGCTCCAAATCAACTATGGGACCAAAGGGCTCGTGGCCAACGCTTTATTTAATCTTGACATTTGAACTCTTCCGGTTCCTTGTCATTGAAAAGAAATATCCCACTTTCTGGATTGATATTTGTGGCTTCGCATGGCCAAGGTGATTTACAGATTCGATTGAACTATTCGCCATGGCGAATAGAGGACAGCATCCCCTGCTGCAGAGTCTATACTGCAAGACATTTCCATCATAGATTCTTTGCATACATCTCCCAAGGTGCCAGAAGGCATCATGAAGCTTCAACCAGCTGTACCAGCTCCTGATCAATCGAGGAACGTACAATCTCAAGTTTTCTACACAGAAATGTCCTACGTACCCAAAGGCTCTCTGACGAAAACGATTGGTGTGTTTGTTTATTTGCATTTGCGCCCTGTGAACAATATGGTCACTGGCCAATTCATAACCAACCATTGGTAAATGGTCTAAAACAAGTCATTATCAGCCGGTACTGAGAAACAGGTGACCAACCACTTTGTGTATCAGACCTGTACTTTTCGGTTGAAATTGGCAATTCGGTGGAGAGATCTTTCTGATCGTTGCTTCGTGGTTCTTGGAACTTGCTGCAGGATGTCAAGGAAGGCGGCATCGAAGACGGAGTGCCTCGCATACGCTTCAAAGAAGGGCGATCTCCTGGCAAGGCCCAGACCGACCAAAGGTTTCGTCACAGGCGAAGCAACAAGAAACAGACCTGGATAAACCATTGGCATATCATTGGACCATTGGCTTGTTGGCACTAGGAAACAGACATTCAACAGACATTCAACCCGGGCGTATGTGATGAAGCTTATCAAAGCTGTGTGGTTCATTTTTCTGCCTGATGTATACCGTGAACATCTTCGAGCAGCAAACAGTGAATGCACCCAGAGTATGGAAAGGTACAAGAACATATTCATCATACGTGGACCATTGTTGGAAAGTAAGTTTTCATATCCAAGCAGGATATCAAACTGTCATGTATTTCATGGACCGCAGTCTCAGCGCACATCATTGCACGGGTTTTCACCTCGAGAGCAAACAGATCAATGGCTTGAAACAATGGCGATGGCACAAGGATTTTCAGAAAGATATGGTGAATCTGACCATCAGAAAGATGTGGTAAAGCTGTACAGCCAAACAGCCCATGGAGAATGTTTCTAATCAAAGGGACTGCTCAGGAGTAGCCAATCTGCTTTCGTGATCTTTTGTGCAGGTGCAAGTGGGCAATGGCTACCACGATTTCGACGAGTACTTCCTCTCGGCGATTGAGGCCAGTTGACGACGTTACGAGAGGAGATGAGGGAACCACAGGTTGTTGCCCATTTGGTTACACATCAAAGTCATCAACAAATTTGTTGGTTTCACACCAAGAATGACTAGTTCTTGTGCAATCCCTTTGGTACCCCATTTGTTTTTGCGGTGGCTATGGGTATTTGGGTTGGGTTTGGTTGCTGGATGCCATGTCCAAGACTTCAACATGAGTCGCAGGTTCACGCTCCCAGCGAGCATACACTGAGACAAGCCTCCTGGGCAATGGAAGTGCAATTCTGGCATGCACTGCGCTCAGTCTCGTTTGAACAGCTGTGATGCAACAAGATCATTCTGCCAAAGTCATGAGAAATTTGGTTACAAACCATGAGCCATGGATAGCCGTGGATAACGATGAATTCATATGGATTTGTGTTGTTTCTGAGCTCCTTGTTAGCTCCTTGGTTGGCCATGCAACTCACCGGTCCCTCCAGGAACTCCTCTCAGCTCCTCCCAGCTCCTCCCAGCTCCCAGGAACCCTCGCCCTTGTCACGCGCTCGGGATCTGGTGCAGTCCGCCCAAAAGATCTCGGAGGATTTGGACGACGCCTCCAGCCGCGTCGCGGCGCTACATCGCGCAGAGGCGAGCGGCAGCACTCAGCAAAGCACCACCATTGAGAGTTTCGAAAGGTGATGTGTTCATGATGAGAACACGTAAATAAGACATCCTAATTATCATATATTAGATCTATTGTGTTTATATATGTAGATATTATGTTGTGATTAATTAACTATATGATATATTGATATTGTTACATGTGCATGTATACATAGAATATGCGTATTCATACACATCTATTTGCACAGATAGCGATTGTACACCTAAAGTGATTTTGGGACGGCTGGGCTGAGCATGCCCATGATGAATGAACAGTTGTAGCTGCTTTGGGCGAAAATCTTTGGTTGGGGAATGGCGGACACGATTTTCCTAGATTGACTTCAAAAGAGTTACGTATTCAGGAGTGGTATTCTAGCAAAACACCTACGCATACTCACATCCCGACATTCATTTCGGGATCTAAACATCCGATGAGAAACAACCATCAAGCACATGAAGCATCACTACAAGTAGCAAGTATGAGCCATTTATTAGCTGTTGTTAGTTATGACAAAGCTTCACCCACCGTGACTCATGGTCGCCTAATCATCGTTTATTAATATAATGTAAGCATTTATTACCCACCAGTAATCGCTTGTTGCTTACCTCTCGCCCGTGCTCGGCATCATCCATCATGATTCAAGCATCAAAAAACACTCTGAAGCATTATTGACCATGATATTAGGCATGGTGAACCATATCATTGACCATTATCAGCCACGACTATATATGAACCACCGGCATCATCCAATCAGTATGAATGACCGCAAATGATATGGTCAATGAACGGTATCAGTAGTCTGGCAACGAATCCATTACATTAACCCTATCATTATCCATATCATCAACCACTATGAAGAGTTTGTTGCTTACCTGTTGTCAGTTCTAGGTCTCAGGTTGGTGGCACTGCACCAGGCTTCGCTGCGCAACCAGCTGGATGGTCACACGGATCCTGCCTGGAGTGATCATGTGGGAGGCAGCGCTGAGGGGCTGTTGGTTCATGAATTGATCAATGGTCAGTGGTGGGTGTTGATTTTGGTAAATCAGTGGTTAACAGCAAATCATGGCTGATGGATGCTGATGGTTTGAAATAAGTTGATTAAGTAAGCTTGATTGGCCTGGTTAGTGCTGGATTCATGATGGACAATCATGCTCACTTATGGCAATGGTTCGTGCACAGTTGATGGATACTGATAGGATGATAAACCAACAAAAATCCGAGATATATCAAGTGTCGCAGATTTGCCATGGCCAGGTGTTCGTTAACTTGGGACACACATCCAAGTATGGCGATCCCAAAACGTGTGGCAATCCCCATGCCTGTGGCAGCAGGGAGAATCCATGGAGCCTGCCGTGAGCACCAGGATACTGGAGCTCAAAGCAAGCTCTGGATTGGGTCGATGCAGCCAAGGGAGACGTCTTTGCAGCACCTTGGACGTCACAACTGGGGGAAGGCTTCCCTTAAGGCATCAGTAGGTCTCCGAAACAAGGGCATGGGTTGATTGTTTGATCAGGATGGACAAGCTGAAGCCCATCATCAAGTTCCAAGCATCCACAGTCTAGTCATCTGTAAATGGTAGAGTAGTTCACAAGTCATTCCCAGTTTATTTGCTCAATAGCTGGTGATTTACCGTAAAAATGGATGGGTGATTGATATGATCTTGGCCAAGCAGCTATGGAGCAGGTCTGGTATCTACCATCCACGGATCGCAGACCTCTCAGGTCACATCTCTTTTGAAACAGGATGCCAAGGCGGGATCCCAGCTGCGCTATGGTCAGAGGAATGTTGCTGTTGGCAGTGGTGGTTTTGACCAAGCATTGTTCGGCTGATTGATCCATTTCTCCGTGTATTGATCCATGAACTATCAAATATCCAGATTACAAATTATTTGGTCAATGATTTGGTGCCATCATGCTGAATTACTGCCATTGTGGTTGCTTATCCATTGATTGCACATTTCTGGTTCATGATTCCTCGGGTATCCACCTTTTGCAGCTCAGAGTCAGGTTGTCCTGAAGCATGCGGACATGTTGCAGACTGAGGCGGCAACTGGTGGGGTCCATCATGGGATATCAATGGACACTTCTTCACATCAAGATGCCGAGACTGGACAAGGCCTAGGGAAGCCTCTCAGGTACCACCACTGGACCCATGGCTATACTTGTTTCATGGACACATTTCTGAGTCCTGGCGAAGTGCCAATCTTGAACGATGCTGAAATTGCCGGATTTCCTTTGGAACAGGTAGCCATCGTTCTTACATCCCTCATCGATCCTTATTGTTGATTCTTTGTGTTCCTCATAGACCAACTGATGCTTTACCAAGTTGCTTGGCCGACCTTGTTACGGCCCTGAAAAAAAGGGTTGATGAAGTCAGGCATGACATGTCCCAGGTGAAGGATGTAGTGGAGGCTCAGAACCGAAAGTATGCTGGTCATCGAGTGGTTGGCGCCTCAAGGGAGATCCAATGAACCGCTTGGGGACGTACTGGCAGGTACTGTGGAGACCTGTGGAGTTGTTATCCTTAAAGAGAGTCACAACGAGATCCAATCTCCTGGGAGTGAACGGGTGGTTGCAATGGGTGTAGGCCACAGATACGCAAAACAGCTTATCCAAATGTTGGATTGCTGAAGTAATTTGGAAGCTGACATGTTTGGAGGCACTCAAAGCCCAAGCGTATCATTTCTATCAGTTTAGTATTTGGGTGCTTCGAGGAGTTGGGAAGCCATGCACAAGCACAACCCCTCTGATGAGTAGCCAACTGAGGTCCTTTCCATGTTTGTGCTTCGTGCCTCTCCTGTATTTCTGGGAGAAATGAACGGCACTGCGACTGCCTTGGTCAGGCAAGGGGAGAGTTTGGTGGAACCAAGCAGCAAGCGTCGGCGATGTGGGCTTCCCCCACCTAACACTATCAAAGTCGATGTTTTGATTGGATCAGAATTATGTCATCATGGCATTCCACTTTGATGAATAACCAGAAATCATGGCTGCACTTCAAAGCTTCGTTTGGATTTGGAAACCGTGCGTGGTTTTGTTTGTGCCATCAGCTGTGGCGCGACGAAGGTGGCTCCACAAAGCTTTGGCCCTGTCCAAGGCGAAGGTGCAACTGGCAAATGAGACTGAAGGGGGTGAAGGAGAGGATTATCACCAGTTTATCCATAGAAACCTTAGAGACTTAAGGAGGTGAGGTTTTCTTGGATTCTGCGAATCACTAGCTGTGACATTTACAATTTTCAATGACTTTAAGTATGTCAAGAACCACGACTCCTTCCATGACAGATTTTGTCATTCCTGTGCAGAGGGCCGGGCGATGCTCATTCTGTAGTGAAACCAACAAGACAATAACCAAATCCCAGCAATCCAACTGACAGTTGGACATATGAACTACCATATGCTAGCAGACAAGTACATTCACAGGACCCAGCTTTGACCGACTCGGCTGAACAGGACTCCGCGCCCCTTGAGTTGCAAGCAGTGCTGGGGGCGCATTCTCATGACAAGCTCTACAGTGACCTGGCATCAGAGATGACCTGGCAAGCGAAGGTGATCAAGAACTGGCGGTTAGGGAGCGAAGCCAGGAGTCAAGGTACAGAAGCTAAAGGGGGAGCCAAGTGATCAATAAGTCTCCTAAGTAAGTCTCCTATGGAGCTAAGGAGAATAGCCTTTTGAGGGGGCAAGGGGCAGCGATTTGGAGCTAACAGGAGTGCCCTGACCAAATGGTAAGCAATGGTTGATACTTGGCAGCTAGCGGTTAATGGTTCGTACGCAACTGCTCGTAGCGGTCGATGGTTCGTAAGCAACTGTTCCTAAATGGTCAAAGACAATATTATCAACAAGCAATGCTCATAAGCGATGGTCCATAATCAACTATTAAATATGATTAATGATTAAGCTTTAGTTGCTACTTGTACCTATGAAAAGCAATTGTTTGGGACTTAGCCATGCTCGATGGTCCAAAAGCAATGGCTAACAGCTTCATCAATCATTCATGGTCAATAGGTAATCAACGATGAATGATTAATAGTTAATACATCTTAATACTTGATTGTCAAATGGCCAATAGCCAACATGTCAATAGAGTCGATAAGCAACGCTAAATAGCCAAAAATTAGTGGTTGAAAGCAAATCTATCACTGGTAGGTAGTTTGCCTATTAATAAATAAACCTATCAATGGTTGTGTAGTCAAAGAGAAGTTGGTGACAATAGTTTCAGGAAATGTTTTCTAAGCAATTGTTGACCAATTGATAGTTCATAGCCAACTGGTAATGATAAACACCTAATCAGCGGTTAATGGTCATTAGCCAAGTATTAATTAGTTGATCAATGGGCAAGTGTCAAGAGCGAACTACCACAGTACTAGTTCATCAATGGTTGACTATAGTAGTTCTCCAATTCTATCATCTCCCGTCACTTTCCAATCTTGTTTGGAATCAAGTTTCTTTAGGGTCTTACTTCAGAAATAGGTGATGTATTCTCGCCTGGAAAAAAAGAAGACAAAACACACTCTCCCCAGTGTCAAGTTCTCCCACCCCGGAGTCCTGTGAGTTCACTCCCAGGCATGCGTGGTGGGAAAATCGACCTGGGAACCCCCTCTAATTGGTGGTTAAAACAAGGGTTGATTTTAATATCAACCAATGGTTCCATTTCTAACCATCAACCATTGATTAACCATCAGTGTGAGTTCTCAGGTTACCACTAATCATCAACCATCTAAACAGATCTAAACGCAATTGATTAACCATTCACAAGATACCAACCATGGTAAATTGACTAATTGTTACCCCCGTTGTGAGTTCTCAGGTTACGAAGGCAGCGTGCCTCGACCTCCTTGCAGTCCCAACGTGCGGTGGTTTGTGCTAGGCGTCGCTGAAGCACCACGTTTCTACCCTGCAGGTTTTCATGGACGTAGCAGGTTGGACATAGTAACTAGCTCCATTTCCAACGACCACATGTGTGATTCATATCATTTCATATCATTTTATATCGTTTCATATCTGAAAATTTGGACTGTTGGTTTGTGCACCTGGGCGCCTTCGTTTTGTTCACCTCGGTGAGAGAACGATGAGTGGATAACTAAATCATGAAAATGAAAAGATGCTGCAATTCATTTGTTCAAGTCTTCCTGACGGAAACATCATTTTTGTCCAGTGAACTCAACAAAGCGTCGCCTCTCTTTAACTTGACCTGTCGCATTGACCTCAGAGTAGGGTTGTCCATGGTTGATAGTGCAACCCCAGGAACTACCACCATGGCCGCCCAAGAATGCTGCAGGTGAGCCTCAACCTGCAGACATCAAACAGTTTGGGTCTCCAGTGGGGGCGGTCTTGGCCACGTGGCTGGTGGCCCAAAGAGCCAAGGCCATTCGAAAGGTCATGGCAGTTCCATGTGATACATGGAGACCTAGTGGATGATGCCGATCATAGAAATTGGACTAGAAAATGTGTACGGAATCGTGTCAGTTTGAAATAATTGTCACCATGTCGTAGAGATTCGTGTTGTTGATCCCTTGATGGAACAAACTGTTCGGATGCGGGATCCCTATCAATCTCAATGTTGTCAATCCGTATGTTTCTATGTCAATTCCTAGCATTGCAGAGTTAAACTCCTAGAAACCTTATATTAATCCTGTGATATAATCCCTATACAACCCCAATCCTATCAAAATGCTTGCACACATTGATAAAATCTCCATATAATCCATGAAATTTACTCCCTTTGTGCTTATTCCTCTATGTTTCCTATATAATCCCCATGGATTCCTATGTGTTTTGATGCCACTCTCACGGCCACCGAGGTTGTCAGTGCTGTTGGAGGAAACACAGCTGGCCAACTCCGTTCATGGCAATGCCAGACAGGCGATGCTGTAGAAACTGCTGGGGGTGCTGGTCCTTGTCGCCATGCTGGTAGCTGTACTAAGCATCCAGCTGTTCGTAGCCCACCAACTAAAGGGGTACCATGACCAACCAGCTGGAGAATCCCATGGCTGCTCCTATCAATAGGGAAATCAACCCCACCTATAGGGGTCGTGAATGGACAAACCCATGTTGATTTACCTCAAATTTAGATTTATTTATGTTTTACCTTCTAGACCGCAGCTATATATGCAGATGCACCAAGACACATGCCATGTTTTCAGATATTTTTGTATCTTGACAGTCAGCGCTCAAAGCTCATCTTGAACGCGAAAACAAAAACAAAAAGCATACTTGCTTTTGAAAGATTCCCCAAACATTAGATGGTATAATCTGATGGTAGTAACATGGATGCCACAAGTCATGCCATGGATGGCATGTCTTGGAAGCCGCGACACGGGATGCCTCCTGCTCCCGCCAGGTACAGCCCTTTGGCCCTTCGAGAAGGTTGGGGGTTGTAAGGAGAGACGCTGTGAATTCATGGGGAGAAGATAACAAACCTCGCAACTGACATGGTGAATGGTAGGGATTGGTAGGGTATGGGGATACAAGAAGCAACTGAGATGGTGAATGGTATGATAACTGGAAGCAAAAAGGTGATGAAAATGGTGAATGGGATAGTTATTGTTGATAATCATGTTGTGACCATCACTAATAAACAACAAGCAAACGGTTTCGTCTAACCTACAGAATGGTAGATGGTAGGGGATATAAACCAACAATAACTATCGAGAACGATCAAGAACCATCAAGAATCATCAAGAGCCATCGCCAATCAAAATCAAGTATCAACCATCATGGTCGTGCTTTTTGGGCCATAAAAGAGAATTCCGCGATACTATTGCTGAAAGTTGCTAGTGTTTCCCTTCCCAAATTTTGAAGCGATGTAATGCATCAGAACTACAGATGAAGGGCTGGATTGAGGGTGGATTGGGACAGCTTGTGCTACTTGCGTTGGACATTTCGCTACCATCCAAGCCAGGCTTCACTCCGTGGCGATGCATTGGCAGGCGCCAAATGTTTTAGTCAAAAGATCAAACAGCGTCCCTTCTTTCCACAGCTTCAAATCGGAAGATTCCTTACCATTCACAATCATGAAGTACAGATGTGTCATGTCTCACTGATGTTCTTGTTCTTGCTATGGTTGTTGCTGTTGCTATCTTGCCAAGACCCATGCATTCGCAAACCATAGATCTATTTCATTGCAAATCACCTATATATAATATAATATAATATAATATAATATAATATAATATAATATAATATAATATAATATAATATAATATAATATAATTTAATAATATATATATATATATATGATAGCTTTTTTCATTCACCATAGCTGCATGCAGCTGCTCCATGGTGCGCTCAGGTCTTCAAGGCTCCAGTCATTCCTCAACAGGAGGCCTTGTCACCTGAGAGGCCCGATGGGAATAAGCGTAGGGCAGCCATGGGAGCAGCCATGGGAGGCTGGGAGTTGTTGAAGGATTGTACTTGGTTGGTTCATGTTGATTCATGTTGATTCATGTTGATTCCATGAACCAGCTAGTCTACATTGAGAATGCAACTATCGACCAAGTTGCGGACGCATTGTTTTGTGAGACTGAAGACTCTCCAAGTGCCTGCCTAGTCTATAGCCATCTAATGTACTGGCACAGCTTGGGCCTATGCTGAGGCTGTGTCGGGATTTGTTGCTTTTGCTGGAGTTTTGTAGGTTGCCAACCTGCAGCGTAGGAACTTCGCATCATACGTGGGTGCAATGGGTGCATGCTGGGGCTCTGCTGGGGCTCTGCTGGGGCTGTGTGGAGATTTGTTGCTTCTGCTAGGGTTGTAGGTTGCCAACCTGCAGCCTAGGAAGGCAAGCCTATTTGCATCATAAAGCATCATAGGTGGGTGCATGGGTGCATGCTGGGGCTCTGCTGGGGCTGTGTGGAGATTTGTTGCTTCTGCTAGGGTTGTAGGTTGCCAACCTTCAGCGTAGGAAGGCAAGCCTATTTGCATCATAAAGCATCATAGGTGGGTGCATGGGTGCATGCTGGGGCTCTGCTGGGGCTGTGTGGAGATTTGTTGCTTCTGCTAGGGTTGTAGGTTGCCAACCTTCAGCGTAGGAAGGCAAGCCTCTTCGCATCATAGGTGGGTGCATGGGTGCATGCTGGGGCTCTGCTGGGGCTGTGTGGAGATTTGTTGCTTCTGCTAGGGTTGTAGGTTGCCAACCTTCAGCGTAGGAAGGCAAGCCTATTTGCATCATAAAGCATCATAGGTGGGTGCATGGGTGCATGCTGGGGCTCTGCTGGGGCTGTGTGGAGATTTGTTGCTTCTGCTAGGGTTGTAGGTTGCCAACCTTCAGCGTAGGAAGGCAAGCCTCTTCGCATCATAGGTGGGTGCATGGGTGCATGCTCTGGCTCTGCTGGGGCTCCGTGTGGATTTGTTGCTTCTGCTGGGGTTGTAGGTTGCCAACCTGCAGTGTAGGAACGCAAGCCTATTCGCATCATAGGTGGGTGCATGGGTGCATGCTCTGGCTCTGCTGGGGCTCCGTGTGGATTTGTTGCTTCTGCTGGGGTTGTAGGTTGCCAACCTGCAGTGTAGGAACGCAAGCCTATTCGCATCATAGGTGGGTGCATGGGTGCATGCTCTGGCTCTGCTGGGGCTCCGTGCGGATTTGTTGCTTCTGCTGGGGTTGTAGGTTGCCAACCTGCTGCGTAGGAACGCAAGCCTATTCGAATCTTAGGTGGTTGCATGGGTGCATGCTGGGGCTCTGTGTGGGGATTTGTTTCTGCTGGGGCTGTGTGTGGATTTGTTGCTTCTGCTGGGAACGCAACCCTATTCTCATCATAGGTGGGTGCATGCTGGAGCTATGCTGGGGCTACTGGTATGTTAGGGCTGTGTGGGGATTTGTTGCTTCTGCTAGGGTTGTAGGTTGCCAACCTGCAGCATAGGAACGCAAGCCTATTTGCATTATAGGTGGGTGCAGTGGCATAGGCAGCGTGTTTGCTTTCCCGAGCCTGGGAACTAGAGCCCTTGTTGTTGAGATGAGAACCACCATGACCCACGAGGTTCTGATGGATTGCAACAAACACGATTGGTTCTATAAACCAGCACAACTAGTTTCTATTGCTCATGCCGATGACTTCCAATCGGAGTTCGTCATCACCATTGATTGACCAGTGTTTGCGGGCGACCATAGCTGGCAACCACAGGTAACCAGTAAGCCAACAGAGACGATGGAACAGCAACCATGAATGAGTGTTTACTATACGTCGTAGTGTCACTCACCCCTGCCCAACAATTGTTCTTAAGTCCTTGGCTCGGCCATCATTGGCGCAGAGTCTCAACCAATGGAGGCAGAAGATGATCTTGATCGAGAGATATTGCAAGGCTCCAGCCAAGTGGGCGTGGATCGAAGCCGATAGTAATCCCATAGTTACCAAATGATTGGTTGGGTGACTAATAACTTTTCATATAGGGTTGAAATCACAGCCAGTGAACTATGCCAAATAACTACTTGTGCTTGATATTACTGTATTAGCAATTATAACCCAATCTTATGTAAGATTATAGTGTATGATTCCATGCCAATAATCGATATATGAACCATGGTCAACATTGTTGCTGAAGCATCGGTGATGGTCGTCCAGGTGGCATTGTGATCATGGCTTGGCACACAACAAACAAAGAGTGGCAGTTTGGCACATTAGCTGAGTGGCATTGATTTTGCTTTTTTTCTGCTGTGTGTGCTTGAAAATTTTCCTGGTCCGAATGCCGAAGACAAGACCAAGAATATTGGATGAGTACCCATAAATTCACCCACAAAGATCCATGCACCCTCCCAACTGGTGGTTTGCTTTGGTTAGCCGCAGCTAGCCGTAGTCAAGGGGTGTCATGGCATGGACAGCCCGTACGCTTGCTCAGTCGCTTCACCACCACGCCATAGAAATTGCCATGGCAGTTTCCAAGCTTCGTCAGCTGCTCCATTGCTATGCCACTATGCCATGAAGTGAGCAGCTGGTTGTTGGTGGAAAATCTACGGAAACCCTTGGTGCTTAGGCAAGGTAGATCAAGGTAGCCATTGTGATGGCAACCCACCCTGGAGATTTACCATTCGGAATCCTGGTTGTGAATCATCGTGAACCCATTTTTGTTGAATACCCAGATTTCCTGCAGATTTCGCACCAATCAAAAAAACATGTCTTTGAGTCTTTGAGTTGGCCATTGATCTTGCCGAATAGCCACGATTCACCCTGTTGATCGACCACTATTGATCAGTCGATGAGTGAACATCACCCTGGTTCTTGACCATCAGTCACAGCAGCTAGCCATTATCTACCATGCATTCACCATGATGACCACATGGTCTACCCTGGTGGTCAGCTGGACGCTGGCGCCAGGTCTTTGTTCTTTGCTCCATCTTCTTGATCTGCACTCCGTGCCCACTCCAAGGGATGGCACCAAGAAAGCCATGGCACCAGCGTTGATAATCATGAAAGAACCTGAGTCAGTGACAAGTAGTGACAGGGCTTGAGAGTTGGTAACCAAAGGTTCATTTTGCTGCAAGTGTATTAACCATTTCTAGCCTTCTGTCAGCTTCTTGGTCAGGATCGAACTAGACCTAACGAACACTGAATCCAGAAGCTAGCCATTGTTGAACGATTCTGCTGCAATTATGAACCAGCCCAACATATCGCTCAAAACTGACCAAGCACATCTTGCTTCAGGTTCCTATAGCTCATTATAGCTCCTGTATCCTTCCAATGCCTTTTAGCTGGTTGTGTCCTCATTGACGCTGTTGGCAGTTCCCCAAGATGTTCTCATTGGCACAGGCTGCATTGCAGCCAGGTTGGTCTTCCGGTTGCACAAGAGTTGTTCCTCTGAAGAGGAGGAGGCGCCAGCTGGGGGATTCGGAACGGCCGAGACTCCGCTAACGTGAAGAATGCCAGGCATCAATCGTCGACTCACCCTGGTGTTCACTGTGATGTTCATCGTTGTAGTCACTCTTGTCAATCAGGGAACCTTTGTTACCCCCATCTTCAGTCACTCATCAGCCATGATTTTGGTCCAAGAGCTGGATGTTCTTTTCCCGACGTGCAGCGCGAGCCCAGGATGACGATGTCGACGGCGTCGCAAGCACAGCCTTGAATTTCCAGGCTCGAAGAAACCAATGGGTTTGGGTCAGTGCTGCAGAGATTTGCCCACAAGTATTACCATCGGTATGTCTGAAAGAAAATGCCTCAAACATTTCACAAGTATGAGCTAAAAGACTAGGTCCATCATGGCTGGCTGCTCAAGACATCCTGCGGAGCAAAGCCTTGTGTTCTACCCCCATCCGCAAGAATGGCGCAACCCACAGTTTTTTGGGGGTACATCATGTTACATCTCTAGCTCCTTTGGACTCAGCCAACAGCAACACCATCAAGGCATTGCTGCTGGTCCATGAAGAACTACTGTTGTGGAAGATGCATCAGTTGCAAGATTCTGTGGATGGAACCAACCGCCAACCAACTGCGATGTAGATTAGTGAACAACAGATGAACGCCGTGAAACCTCAATTGTGTGTGTGTGTGACCTTTATCAGGATAGATCAATGGGTGATTCATCCACAATTGCGAAGGAATGGTGGCTTTGTCAATGACCATGATCGATCCCGCTTACCTCAGCGGACAGGTGCGCAACATCACCCTTTGTCCGCATATATGAGGTATCCCATGGTATCCCCCTGTCACCGTGCACCTAAAAAAGTTGGCACCCTGGGTTGCCATTTGCTTGAGGCCACACCAAAGAGGCGAGGGCTGATGGAGTTGAGCGCTGCACGATGTCATTTTTGGTGGTTGACTATAATGGAGAATAATAGTTACCAACCACCAGAAGATGGTGAAGAATGGTTATTATTATGATGATTGAATAATGATGATTTTTGCCAGAACATGGTGTGTTTCTCAAGTCACGGGGGAACCCCCAGCTCTCATCCAATTTCTTAACCATCATTATTGTTAGTGATAAACTGGCTATTTGTTGGGTCCCCTAATTTGAGAAACCATTATGCACGTTAGGTGAGAGCTGCGAGTGTGCTACATGGTGCTTTGCATTGTATACTTTTGTACGAAAATTCACGAAATACCACTGAGTGCCTCAGCAGTTTTATGGTATGATGTAGAGATGGGGGAAACAAATAATGTTAAACTATAGCAACTGTTCCGATGGTGCGAGATGACACATGAATCACACCAATCAGAATCTACATAATTACTTCAATCACTTGCGCGGCCTGACCAATAAGAATGTGCGCTGTGGCTCTTAAAGATGTGATCAAGCACATTGTTTTGTGCTGAGCAGAAATGCAACCGGTTTCGATCCGCCGCTTTTCTTTCAGCCGCACTCATGTACCACTTCAAGTGGATTGCCCATCATTTGTACAACTTGCTTTAGCATGCTTGTTGGGACTGAAGTTCTTCAGAAACTCAGAACATTGATGATACACATGGTAAAACACAAGGAATGCATGAATCTGTTTCATTTGTATGAGCGCATATACAGCAATTGTGATCTGAGTTTGGCTATCTTCATACGGTATTGACTTGTTTCAGCTTGTCATCGTTTGTTCGAACCGAAGCTGTGCTGCGGTGGAATGGAAATCTTACGAGCACAGACCAGAGCTCATCCAAATGCTGTGCTCTTCTTTGAATTCAGTTGCGTCATTTTGCGTTTTCAAAGAATTCATTTTTGATTTGCCCTGTCATTTTCAGCCCATTTCCCTCAGCATAAACATTCAAAACATCGCAGGATTACATTGCCAGTGGCAAATGCAAGAACTGACAACAGAAACTGTCGAAAGGGTCAAGCAACTGGAGCCCTAAGACTGGGATCCATGGGATCGGAATCTCGGAGAGATCAATGTTGAGCTCCCAGACATTTTGGTTGATCATGTGACCCTCCTTAATCAAGGCTGTGTGGTCATTATTGGTCTTATGAAGTTGATATGGATCCCTGACAGGTCCACGATGTTTTTCATATGTTTTGGTTGATGATCAGTTGATCAGATCAGTTGGCTATAGCTGGATCATAATACCTACCCTGATGGGTCCTTAGGGACCGGGATTGGCTGGGTCCTTGTCTAATTCAGAACTGCTGGGATTGGCTGCTTGACCTCAGCCGCGCCGTTGCTCCAGTGCGCATTTCAATGCCGCGGAAGAAGGACAGGTGCGAGACCTCGGGACATCGGAAACACCAGGGTACGTTGCAAAAGCTGTGGTTGATCATTGGTACCATCAACAACAGTTGTAGTTGTATCATCCATCAGCCAATAGCCAACCATCCAACCATCCCACCATCCCACCGTCTAACCATTCCTCGGGCCATCCTTCAGTGGCTGCGGGTCAACAGATTGTATCGCTGGTGAACTTCCGGAAACAGCAAGAAGGGATTTGTCTTTGGAGGCTTGCCAGTGCCTCATTATTTTGCTGATTGGTTACTTCTGATGGTATTGAACATGGGATTAAAATTGTGATTCCTGGTGATTTGTGTTCACACGTGTTCACCCGAAAATTCTGAACAGATCCCAAAGTTGCTAATGTTGACAACCAGTGGTGGTTCTTGCTAATAGGTGTCTATAAGGGGTGTTTACCCACACGGAACCTATCAACCAATTGAACAAGGTAACCATGAACCTGTCAACCTTGATAGTCAAGTCATCCTTGGGGATGCCTTGGGTGCAACCAAGGTGTCCTTTCAGCCGGACCAACGAGATCTGATGTTGGGGAACGCGGACTGAGTGGTGCCATTTGGTGGCCATTGACCATCATTGACTGCATTTGCTCTTATTTGTTTTGAGCAGGTGCACCCTCTATATACGCACCAGTATTATAGGTGATGGTGAATTTTGGCAAGGATGGCAAAGCAAAGGAGTGAGTTTGTGAGGTCGTTTCTGTCGCACGGGCGTGGGTGTGCTCCACAACTGGTGGTTCCCCCTGTTTGGCATGTTGGCATGGATCCATAGTCATACTGGTTGTGGGTCGAAAGCCCGTACCTCTGCTGAACACCCATGGTCCATGAACATCCCCCAAATGACCAATCTAGTCTTTGTTGGTTGTCCTGGAGGAATTGACATTGCCTGTTGCAGCTGGAGTGGCCTTGCACAACGATGACGGTTATCACTGGACGTGTGTGTTGGCCAGATTTACCTGCGAGCAAAACTGTTTTCCTACACCGTCACATGTATCTATCCCACGAATTACATCTGTGACTCCAAAAAGACCGCAGGAAATACGTCAGTTTGGCAGCGCCTTATCTAAACTTCTAAATTTGAAGTTGGACATATCACAGCCACGCTCAAAATTGCATTCGGTAAGAATCGCTCTTGTGCAACTTTTTGTACAATCCCCACCCAGTTTATGTTTTGACTTTGCCAATGAAAGAAACCATGGTATGATGATTGTTTGAGGATGTCTCCGGTATATCCAGATGCTTTGCAGGGATGCTGAACCTTAGAGGTCAGGCTTTTAACCAATGGCCATTAGGTCATTAGGCCAACAGACGAGTTAGGTCAACCAGTGGATAGCCAACTAGTTGGATCAACTGAAGCATGCTTTGTTGTTCCTTGGCCGAAAATGGCACTGCAAGCCCTGCGACTCGATTCGCGAAATCGTGATCGACATGTAGCAACGCAGGTAGCCAATGAGGGGCAAAAGAAGCTGCGACATTGGAGACCAGTGTTTGGCTCGTAGGTTTGGACAGGTCGCATTTGGTTGTGGGAAATCCACCAAGAGCATTGCTGTACTGACAGGAATAGAAGCTTTACACCAGCAAGAAAGAGTATAAGGGACAGGAGCAACCAATTATACTTCACTCGGTACGGTCTACAAAAGTTGACTCATGTCCATTGAGAAACTGCATTCTCTGTTGGGTCAACCGAGGAGCAATCAACCATATTTTCATATCGCTGTTATTCTTTACATGTGTGAGGAGATAGAAGAAGGGGAGCTCATCATCAATAGGAACGATACAACAACTGTTCGATTGGGAATGATTGGTGTGTTGCTCTATCCTTTACCCATGAGTGGGGGCTCAACCATGGCGATATTTGTAGAAGGCACTCAGCTCTCATATCACACATGAAGTTCATGATTTGTGCACCCACCAAGACGGAGAGTTGAACATGTAGACTATAGATTAGATCAGCCAAATCATGGGGGGAACAACCCGCTTCCGAAACGGATCTAGATCTCATTTGGTACCCAGAAAGGTCTTGTTTTGTTTGTTAGTGGCATGCAGCATGGGGGAAAACTCGCCACAGACCTGCAGGGAACTGCTGTAATCATCATCCTCGTCATCATTGTCTTCGTCAGCTTCATCATCATAATCATCGTCGTCGTCGTCGTCATCATCATCATCATCATCGTCATCATCGTCATCATGAGCATTGAAGAAATATAAGAAATATTTGGAGTCCGGAGTATTCTGGGATCATCTTTTAGACACCTGAAACAAGGCCCTCAACTGAAGTGACTCCCCGGGTACCCACCGGTGACTCAGTCAGTTTGATAAATGCGTCCAACAGTGTTCAACTACCATCCTGGATTAGAAGCGGAGGTGTGAACGTGCCCGCTCTTGCGATTGGAATGGACCCCAACTATTGAATTTTCTGGGATGAACCTCTCAACACTGGAACTGGGCGATCAAACATATCCACATCCCTGATGTCAATATAAGATCAACAACAACTTTCCAAGCAACATCCCAACGGCTACACTGGTCTGTGCATCATACCAGGTTTTCATTTCAAACAACATGTGCTTCCATGATTATCTGGGTGATTTCAGCTGACTCTTCCAACATTTTCAAACTTTTCAGCATTTTGCACTTTCCTTTGCACCACGATGCGCCGCACCACGATGCGTTGTGGGCTTTGGTGGTGCCTCTTGATTTTAGATCATGGTCTTGGAGAGGTCCCAGTCCAAACTGAATGGCAAAGGCAGCTGTTTCAACAGGTGAACCACACAGCCCATGGGATCTCCCAGCAGTTCCACCAGCAGTTGCTACATCGCTTGGACCGCGCGGATGTTCGTGGGCTGCTGGCCAGCTGTTGCCCTGAGCTCGCGCAGCTTCCGGCAGAGGCTCTAGCGAAAGAACTGCGGACAGCGCTGCTGACTGCGGAGGTGGTGTCTGGTTTCAGCAGCGAAATCAATGGATCGCTGTTTTCCTTCTCGTTGTCGGAAGCTGAAGAGGTCAGGGAATATGAGAATCTCTGGGAAGTCTGGGTGAGAAATGATGGGGAAGTGGCAACTACACATGGTGCTATGGATTGGTTGGAAACTTCATTTTTCGGCTTCAAAGCTTTCAAGGAGCATGCTCATCCGAAGAACAAGCTGGAGGCCCGAGAACGAAGCGCTTATTTTATGCTGAACTCACTGCGTGTGGACGCGGGATCTCCGCTCTTTGGAGATGTCTCAGTGGTTCTGAAGCCCAGCTTCGCTCATGCCACAGCCATCATTTCACCCGTGGACTCCGGTAGCTGGGCTGGGTTTTGTAATGGCAGCTATCCAACACCCAGGCCTAGCTATGTACATAACTGCAGCGCCTTCCCTGGTCACCAGGGCTTGGGCACGTTTCACGCTTTGGACCATTTGTTCGGTGCCAACGAAGCCTATTGGACCACACCTGATGCATTTCTGCGCCCCTTGGAGAGGCTGTTAGCATCTGACGATGCTTCCACTGCTTTGAATGGGAACGACTTGGTGCGATACTTCGAAGTTTTACCTGTAGCACAAGTGACTTTTGCAGATGTGAAGTTTGTCATTGCCGATTTTCCCCACCTTTTTGGAACTAAGCGTGGTGGTCGAGTCAGAACGTGGTGCCAAAGAAATGGTTGGGTTTTACTCTGGTCGCTGGGACTGAATGTGGGTTTTTCCACCAACTACGGCTATCCTCACTTCTGGGATGTGTTCAATACTGGGCCCTTCAGGACTAGACCCCGCTTGATCGATCCTGAATTCTTACGCACCTGGATGAATATCAGCAGCTTTGTTTTGGACGTTTTCAATCATTCGTGGCGGCAATTTGAAACCAGACGTACTGCTGCACGTGATAGGGAAATACCTTTGCAACCAATCGAATTTCAGGCTGCGTGGACAGCATTGGTGAGCAAGTTGTCAGATCTACAAATCTCTCCTGTGCGAGCACACTGTCATGATTTGGATCTTTGCATCGGTGTAACGAGCAGAGGATGCCTCTGCAAGCCGGAAGTGCAAGTTCGAACTGAATCTGCGATCATATGATGCAAAGACTCGCGGGAGAACAGTTGATATGGCGATCAACGAGCAAAGGGAGTATTGTGAATATGACTATGGGCATTTCAGACTTATCATCCAAACAGTATCCTGTTTAATGATGAGACAAGCCTCAAGATACCCAGGGCTGTCTGTAATTGGCATTAATCCTGGCACCGTGCTATTGCTCACCGCCCACAACCGCCAGCTCCCAAGTCCTAAGGACTAGTAAACCAACAGTTTCAATGATACCAAATCCATCCTTTCCGAAGCATCTGTATGGTTGCTGCTCCAGTCATAGGGAACCCCCCAGTTGTCATCCTTTATGTAACCATTTGTAGTAAGAAACCAACCCTTTCTTGGGGTTCCAAATGGCTTGAGAAACCACCACTGCTGGTGATCCCCTCCTTGGATCGCCGCCAGGTAGCTACTGCTTCAAGGTGGCGGCTCTCAACTTCGTCACGGAGACCAACGCCTTGGATGATCAACAGCAGCGATCTCAGGGGGAAGTGAAGAGCAGCCAGACAACCGAGGGAAGAAACAAATCCAAACAGAAAGGGCTTGGAAGAAAGGCTCCGATATATCTACTGTAGTAGATGCGAGTAGATGCTAGTAGATGCTAGTAGGTCAATGACCGTGCCTTGACATTGCTTTTTCATAGCCTTGGATGTAATGTGGTCCATGTACTGTTCCCAAATCGAACAATGAGCTTGGAAACCAAAAGGACAAAAGTGAATGACAGATCCTGAAAATGTCATGGTTCTCAAAAATCATGTTTTGGATACCAGCTAGAGGTCAGCAGAATTGGTCGTTGTCAGAGTTGGAAACCATTCATTTTGTAGGAAGGGCTGAAGATCTTGATGCCTATGAGCACAGAAGGTCCATGAGTACTGAATTGGGATGGATTAATTTGCTGCATTATTACTTTTATTTTAGGCTTGACCAAAGTGAAACGTGTGATTAAGAAAGGGAGGGTCATGCGAACAATCCTGGGAGTAAGCCATGCTCTTTCGTTGATGAAAACCCAGAATTAATAACAGTGAATTTAATAATTGGATGCGGGATACCATTTTAGTATTAAACCCTGACTTTTGGGAGGATACCCCCTATTCACTGAAAATAGGGTGTACCCCATTAACCATTTATAGTTATAAAACCATCCAGGACTTGGGGGCACCCCTATGACTTGAGAAACCACCATGTGACATCCATGACGATGTCAGCACCAAGGCCACGTCTCAGCGATGCCGTTTGCGGCCATGCGGCGCAAACGCCGGACCCGCCAGGTGGGGGCCGTGGCACTGCCGCGTTTCGAACAGGCAACCACTACTTCGGGGCGTCACATCATGTATGAATATACCAAGGATGTACCTTGGATATAGCATGGATACACCTAGGATATACCATGGATATCAACATCCTCAACCGTTACTGAGCATGATTAGTCACCATTCACCATCCAATTTATAGTATTTGTTGGAAGTCAACCATGGTGCAAGTAATCTAACATGAGGGCAATGTTGTCAAATCGAGAGTTTGCATATATCGACTCGATGCTATCCTCTTACAACAAGGATCTTAAAAACCAACATCTTGTTCGGTTTGGGGTCACCCATTGGTTGTCTCGGTGAACAATCCCGCTGCCATGTCATACCACGAGCATCTTGAGCCCAAATCATGGCAGGTTCATTCCAACGTCAAACATGTTCCGCTTTGAAACGTCGAGGTGCCATCTACTTTGCCTATCCTGCCATCGGAGATATCAAGGCCATGGTGGAGCTTTGAGTTGTTGCTGAGATTCCGGCGTGAAAGAACAGAAAGGCCCAAGGAGTTGAGAGAAGATATGTCCAACCATTTTTTTTTCGCCAACTGGTGTCTCGTGGCCTTGGTCATGTTTCTTTTGGGTTAAACTGCTCCCATGTCAGCCTATTTGTCAGTCCCTCAGAAAAGTTGCGGAGTTCATAGATAGGTTTGCTGATGCAACAGCTGGTTGGTGCTGATGTTTTTCTTTTAAGCGCATCTGGGCAGTTTGGATCTTCACTTGTTTGGCGTGATGTGGGGTACTCTTGTCCTCCCAAAATGGTGATGATTGGCTCATCATGTTGACTACTCAGCATTACCCAGTAAGTAGATGTAATTAGTGATATTGAAGTGTGTGTTTCCTTTACTAACCAGTACCCAGATCTACCCAGTATATAGTGATGTTAAACCCTGGAGCATGTTGGGACCACAGGGGACCCCACCCATGGATGTTCAGGTGGATTTCCCACCCAGCTTGGAGAACGGTGGAGTGGCGGTCCCTTGGCGTTGCATGGGCCACCCTGGGGGGTCAGCTTGGATCCCTGTTGTGACCAGCTGATGAATTAGCGCTGAAGCGGTTGAGCAACCTGTTGGTTTTGAGGGATCTCATTTGTTGCAAGGACACGTCAAAGGAATTGAACATGAAATTGAACAATTCTGACTCAGAATGAATAGGAAGGAAAATAGAGGCCGATTTGGAATGTTGTATGCTTCCAGTGAAGATCGGTTGTAGATGGCTACATGTTAGCTTAGAAGCTGCGCCGAACGAGCTCCTCCCAACCCCACCAGCTTCCCAAACATCACAACTGTAACTGAGGTGGACCTGTACGAGGTGTCCATGAACGAAAACAGCCAGGGATGGACCGTGGTGCCATGGCTTTGAACAGTGGCTGGGGGGCCATGGGTGTGCTGACTTTGGGGGGTTGCAAGGGTGCCTGGGTGGAGCCAACCTTCCTGAGATGAGGAGTGCCTCAGTTGGGTGAAGATGAGGTACTGATGAACCCAGTAGAAGCAAGTCACAAACTTTAAAACAAAGAGGTATGTGCAGCCAAGGAGCACAAAGATGGTGGATGTTTCCGGCCTTGTTGGAGCCAAACATGCCCAGCTTGGTGAGGGATTCCTGGCCAACCTGTTGGTTGCTCAGCAGCTTCACCACACAGTGGTGAGCAGTGGCTGAATCACGAGCAGGGTCGTCATAAGCCGTTCGGGAAACATTGTTTCACCAAGGAGGGAAACCAACTCCGAGATTGATTAACCAAGGAAAACAACCGAGCAACCAACTCACAATGATTCAAAATTAGTTGATGGCTAATGATTTTTGTTGGCAAGCTTAACCATCCGCCATTCCTACTGCAGCATCAATGACGATCACTCAAGCAGTGCTGGTTGTTGGATTTCTACCCCGTTCTTGGTCATTGTTGACCATCAAAAGGTGACGGTTAAAGACCCCCAGGCTTCAAGTTCAGCCACTGAGTGGTGCAACTGGTCGAACCTAAGATTTGTTCAATTCGATTGAGCTGATCCACTGCAACATCATTATGTTTGTGCAAACATTTGCCAAAACAAGAACAGGTCCAAAAGTTAGAGCCAATCATCATCATCATCATCATCATCATCATCATCATCATCATCCCCATCACCATCACCACCAACATCATCACAACCACCACCATCGTCATCGTCATCGTCATCATCATCGTTGTCATCATCATCATCATCATCATCATCATCATCATCCCCATCACCATCACCACCAACATCATCACAACCACCACCATCGTCATCGTCATCGTCATCATCATCGTTGTCATCATCATCATCATCATCATCAACCACCACCACCACCACCACCACCATCATCCTCATCATCATCACCATCACCATCACCATCATCCTCATCATCATCACCATCACCATCACCATCATCAACCTCACCACCATCATCATCGTTACCATCATCATCATCATCAACCACCACCACCACCATGATCATCATCATCATCATGATCATCATCATCATCATCATCATCATCATCATCATCATCATCATCGTGGTCATCATCATTATCATCATCATCATCATCATCATCATCATCATCATCATCATCATCATCATCATCATCATCATCATCGTCGTCATCGTCATCGTCATCGTCATCGTCATCGTCATCGTCATCATCATCATCATCATCATCATCATCATCACCATCACCATCACCGTCACGATCACCATTATCATCATCATCACCATCGTCATCGTCATCATCATCATCATCATCACCATCACCATCACCATCATCACCATCACCATCATCATCATCATCACCATCATCATCATCATCATCATCATCATCATCATCATCATCATCATCATCATCATCATACTTGTGATTTTTTCAACAAGTTTCTGGGTGTAACTTGCAGCATGTTGGTGACACTGAAAGCATGGGTCAAAGCCCTGGGGTGGATCCACAAATGAGATTGTCATAATTTGTTTCGAAGGACACACCAAGTTGCAGTACATGTGATGCTTCATCCATGTCCCACCCAGTTGGTTTTAACTCGAGTGTTATAAGTTGCTCGTTGTGTGGGATCACCAAACTGTTGCCCTGGAACCAGCCAGTTGTTGGCGATGAACAGCTCAATAAGTGGCACCCAAGTATTGCCCTAGAACTATATACATATAGCTTTCATTTAACTTTATACAACTCCAATTCCTATAGCAACTTCGTAGGATGAAGCCCCCAAAGGTCAACCCCTCCCAGTCATGTAGCTCCCCAGCTGCGCTGTGAGGTGGCGACCAATGCTGCCACGGACTTGTCCACCTTGACCCAGGGATGTACCAAAGGCTCGGGAGACTACCTCTTTGGGCTGAGGTGCTTGGGTATTTCTATATGTCTCATAGGTAACAGTTCAACTATGTTCAACTCATAGCTGGAGATTCTGGAAATGTTTTGGATGCCACTATGAACCTTGTCACTGCAGTGAGGTTTTGCTTCTTTGGAGTCCTATGAGTTTTGTTTCGGCTGCGAGTTATCCCATTGCTACTCTGGAACCTCTACGGTCAGAGTTTGATTCCTTACATGGACATGATGCAAGATCTTTGGCATCAACCCACCAGAATCGTCGCTCAATGTCGCTCAGACATTTTTTGACTATCCATGTCCATGGCATACCGTTGGGATGTCACTCTTGCAGTCCGATTGAATGATTACATCGGGGGTGTCCGCGAAAGGGGGCTACCGTTTCTGGGGCAAGTGTTTGGCTTCCAAACATCCAAACTGATGGTTAACTGCTGGTTAACTCATGGTTCAACCATGGCTATCAAGGGCTGAATCCTGGTTACTAAACGGTTGGTAACTGGTTAAGAAAACCTGGCCCCATGGGACACTGGACTTCGCACTGGACTTCCCCCGAACGGCTGAGCCGATTGAGGCAATGACGTGAAGTTCCGAATCCGAGCACGAAACGCCGTTGGCTGGGGAAAGTATGGCACCGAGGCCGGTGGGTTGGGTGAATCCAATAGAACCCACTAGTGGTTTACCACATCATCAGCCATCT
Organism: Symbiodinium kawagutii; assembly: GCA_009767595.1. NCBI lineage: Eukaryota > Dinophyceae > Suessiales > Symbiodiniaceae > Symbiodinium > Symbiodinium kawagutii. The sequence continues at coordinate 49,770 of VSDK01015010.1, forward strand.
CCATCGGACCATCTACTATCGCTATATAGCCATTTATGATGTTATTGGCCACTAGAATTCACCAGCATTGACCATTGGGAATCATCATGAATGATCAATTACCATGATGAACTATCATTAAATATCCTTGATTAGGAAACCTGTTAGGCTCTGTATGTTTCTTGCAGTTTGTTTGCAACAGTTCCCATCAGACCTAAAGTAGAATATTCCAACAGTATGATAAGGACTGTGTTGTTTGATCGGTATAGCTTGGTGGTTTCACAGTAGTCAAACGGCTTCTCCTAGTCTTTTTGAAGGTTCTTGATTCCCTCGTTTGGAGTAGTTCTAGGGCGTCACATATCGTTTGAACAAAAGCGTCCAAATGGTGCTCTAGAAATGTGCCCCTGGAGAATTTCTTAGAGCGACGTCGTATCCGAGCTGAGATTAATTCTTTGCATATTAGATTTGAGAGAGCCTATGAGAGCCTGCCGTGGGGAGGGAGTACCTGAGAATATGTAATTTGTGCTTTGCGAATTCTCAAAAAAATCACTGTTGGTATGATGTTTTCCACATTTTTTGGTGAAATTGTTCATGTCCGATAATAGTTGTATTTTAATATATCACTCTAAATTCATTATCACTTACCAACGCTCACAGAACATGGTTCACATCTTATGTTCTAGCCACTTTTTGATTGTCAACTACTTCCATGGTAACTAGACGATCTCAAAACTCCTGATGAGTCAGATGTGCACATTTCTTTGGAGTGCCATCATTTCTTGTTGTTTGCCTACCTTTGATCATCAGTATATACGTTCTTTTCTTTGCTTGGGGGTTCCCAGATATAGTCTTTAACTCAATGCAGCTGGGGGAGGAGTTGTCTTCTTGATTTGAGCGTGCCATTATGACCTTGCAGGACATCATGGTGATGACACATTGATGTAGTGAAGGATAAACCAGACCAAGCCATTGTTGTTGAGTTTTGTGGCGAATCACGGTGAATGCTTCCCAACCAAGAGCTTGGTGGTTGAGAACCTTGGGGTCCAAGCAGTGTCTCTCTTTGTTTCAATCCTCGCAGTGGTCTGGACTTTGGCATGTGCCACTTGTGCAGGTGACCACGGTGTGTGCTTCCTATCCCGCCAAGTGGAGCGCTCAGAAATCGAGACATGCGGCATTGTAAGGGGTATATCAATATGGGGGTCTCTTAAAATGGGGGTCCCAAAAAATGGACAAGAGTAGATGATTTGGGGGTACCCCAATTCTGAGAAACCACCATATAGCACTCCGAAAATCTTCAAAACCATCACAAGGTGGACCTTTTTGTGGTGAAACTACATTTGGTTGAAGTCGTTACACAGGGAAACTGCCTTTTTTGTGGGAGGTTACCTTCCATGTAGCGCCATGCCCACATAGTAGTTGCTTGACGTTGCATACTTGGCTTGGCGGGAGCTGCTTGGAGATGGGTTCAGTGTTCCAACACATTCTTGAAGCAATGCAGTTGGATAGTTTGGTTGGACAAATGTGATAATGATATCATGATACCGATGACGATGGTCATGGAATATAAACTATGATTGTGGATACGGCATTCATCATGTTTGTGATGACAATTATGACGATTCTGATGACGACGAAGACGACGACGACAACGACGACGACGACGACGACGACGACGACGACGA
>VSDK01015010.1:57523-141089 GCA_009767595.1 Symbiodinium kawagutii
CCATTTTGTTTGCCCAGGGTCCCTCAGATTCTTAATTTAAATAGCGCTGGATTTTGCAACATCATGTGTTGAGGGTCCCTTAAATTCTTAACAGATTCTTGTTTACATAAGCATCGGCAACCATAGATATGACTTTGTTCCACCATGTTGTCCTTATACTGAATATTGATTTTTAGGGGTTCTCATTGCTGATTCACCCCTCACAGGTCATCCAAACACGATTCCATGCCCAGTCTTCCATTCCAGCCCCAGCAAGCAGCAGCACCAGCAACAGCGGCAGCAACCTGAAGAATGGAAAGGCCGTGGTGCAGGCCGGGTGCTGAGGGACGGTTCTAGGGCCTGAGACAAACTTCTGGGCCGTCTGTTCTGTTTGGGGCTTTCTTTGGGCGCAGAGGCCGCAGAATGCAAATCCCGCTGGTTCTGGAGCCTGGGACAAGCTTTTGGGGGAGGCTCATGGCCGAGGAATGAAGGAAGAAAAAAAAAATTTCGCGGCCTGAAAAGTTTTTTTTGTTTTTCTGAGGGTTGGGGGCTGGACCCCCGCCAGGTCTTCCAGGTCTGTTCTGTTTGGGGTTTTCTTTGGGTGTAGCGGCCGCAGGATGCAAGTCCCACTGGTTCTGGAGCCTGGGACAAGCTTTTGGGGGAGGCTCATGGCCGAGGAATGAAGGAAGAAAAAAAAATTTTTTCGCGGCCTGAAAAGTTTTTTTTTGTTTTCTGAGGGTTGGGGTCCCGACTCCCCCCAGGGTCTTCCAGGTCTGTTCTGTTTGGGTTTTTCTTTGGGTGCAGAGGCCGCAGGATGCAAACCCCGCTGGGTCTGGAGCCTGGGACAAGCTTTTGGGGGAGGCTCATGGCCGAGGAATGAAGGAAGAAAAAAAAATTTTTCGCGGCCTGAAAAGTTTTTTTTTGTTTTCTGAGGGTTGGGGTCCCGACTCCCCCCAGGGTCTTCCAGGTCTGTTCTGTTTGGGTTTTTCTTTGGGTGCAGAGGCCGCAGGATGCAAACCCCGCTGGGTCTGGAGCCTGGGACAAGCTTTTGGGGGAGGCTCATGGCCGAGGAATGAAGGAAGAAAAAAAAAATTTTCGCGGCCTGAAAAGTTTTTTTGTTTTCTGAGGGTTGGGGGCTCCACTCCCCCCAGGTCTTCCAGGTCTGTTCTGTTTGGGGTTTTCTTTGGGTGCAGAGGCCGCAGGATGCAAACCCCACTGATTCTGGAGCCTGGGACAAGCTTTTGGGGGAGGCTCATGGCCGAGGAATGAAGGAAGAAAAAAAAAATTTTTCGCGGCCTGAAAAGTTTTTTTTGTTTTTCTGAGGGTTGGGGGCTGGACTCCCGCCAGGTCTTCCAGGTCTGTTCTGTTTGGGGTTTTCTTTGGGTGCAGAGGCCGCAGGATGCAAACCCCACTGATTCTGGAGCCTGGGACAAGCTTTTGGGGGAGGCTCATGGCCGAGGAATGAAGGAAGAAAAAAAAAACTTTTCGCGGCGTGAAAAGTTTTTTTTTGTTTTCTGAGGGTTGGGGGCTCGACTCCCCCCAGGTCTTCCAGGTCTGTTCTGTTTGGGTTTTTCTTTGGGTGCAGAGGCCGCAGGATGCAAACCCCGCTGGTTCTGGACCCTGGGACAAGCTTTTGGGGGAGGTTCATGGCTGAGAGATGGCAAGTGAAAAAAAAACTTTTCGCGGCCTGAAAAGTTTTTTTTTGATTTTCTGTCGGCCAAGTTGCTTTTCAAGTGTGATTTTCCCTTGAAGCAATGCTGGCTGCCAAAGAACATCTGCTCCGCCACAAGCCAGGCAGCAATGATTGCCTTGGAGAGAAGGCAGAGCAGGCGCGCTCCTGGTGAAGTGGTGTGGCTGACAGAAACTGACTTGGAGGAGGCATGTTGAAGACTTGGGCACGCATTGGTTTGCTGCAGCTGTTCCTGTCACAGCTCGGCAGCAAGCATGATTGTCACAGCCAACCTTCAACATTGACAACCCCAAACGCAAGAACAACACGAAGAATAGCAACAACAACATCATCAACAACAACAACAACAATAACACAAGAAAAACGACCGTGAGTATGACTCACGCCTTTGCAAGGCGTCATGGCCAAGCGGACGGTGTGCATCGTGGCTCATCGTGAGAGTAATCCTTTTCAAAGGTTGCTGGGGGAAGATGAGCTCCTGGAAAGCCTGATTGATGAATATGCTGCCGGAGTCGGGTTCGATTCCAAGCACATTATCATACACCAAGACCATCAAATCATAGCTAGCAGGACAAGCAAGGTGCAGGACTTCAACCACATTAATGAGGTCGTGTGGTTGGAGGCCATGCTTCCCCTCGATATGCACATTCTTAGACTGGCTGCCGCTGCAAGAAAGAAAATGCCAAGCAAGCGTCTTATACAGGATTTCTTTCAAAGCCAAGCGCAGAACGGCCAGCTTTCGAAGATCGCGTTGCGGGCCGTTTGCTCTGAAGATAATGAGTTGGTGGACATGGACATTTTCAAGAAGGTCTGGAGTGATCACTTTGGCGAGACCGACACCGTGGACTTGCCAATGCTGCAGCTGTTCGCACCTTGGCTTGTGCACAGTCTGTCCAGTTGCAAATCCACCGTGCATTGCCAACTTCATGTAGAGTAATTTTCTTGCTAAAGTTATTTCTTGCAATATTCGATGTCCAGAGATCACCGGAATGAACTGAATGAGTTTTGTTTTCATGCATTCTGGTCCTGCCTGCTGGTAGAGTAGTGGCTGCAGAAAGGTGACTTGTCCGCTGCAGGTCTTGGAGCACCTTCAGTGCAACCACCAAATGGTGGTTTCTGAAACGGCGGATCCCAACAGCCGCACTGTGACCACGCTCAAGCCAGGAGACAGGGTTGAGGTTGTTGATCAGGAGGAATGTGAGCATGACAAGGGCATTGTGCCTGGGACTCTTCTTGGCTGAGCTGATGGTGAGCCCGGGAGTAGTTGATTGATGGATGGCTGCTAAGGGCTAGCAATGGTCATCAACCGCAGTGGTCAATATTAAGGCTGGTTAATCATAACGATTTTGTGTAAACATTGGTGATGGCTGAGATTGACTTTCTGTGACAATTGCTGATACTTGCGTGTGCCCGAAACCGTGTGTGAGCCAACCAGTCTTGACCAAGGTGCGAAAAAAGATTGCTTATGGTGATTTCGAGGGCTATGTTACTTTTACCGTGTTTGGAATGTCGCAGTTCAGACCAGTACAAGTCCACCCATTGGCAGCAATGTTGGATGCTGACGCGCTGTCAGAGGCAAGATTAAAAGCTCTGTCTGAGCACATTAAGCAAGGGAAACAGGAGGGAAAGATGAAGAACCTCAGCAATCTAGGCTTCCTTGGGAAGCGCGGTCGGCAACAACTTCGAATGGCGCAGGAAGGAAAGCCGTCACCGTCAAATCCTGGAGTGAAGCCAGAGAGGAAGCGCAAAGCTGCAGCAAAATCACCTCCAAGAGAGAAGCCAAAGGGCCAGGGGTCAAGAGGGCCTCCAAAAGGCTCAACATACCGTCGAGCAGCGGAGAAGGAGATCAAGTACTACAACTCATCAAAGGCGCCCCACCTCTTGCTGCCGAAACTATCATTCGCCAGACTGACAAAGGAGATCTTGTGCAGCATTCAGGCCGAGAGAGTTGAGCCAGAACCACTCAGGTTTTCTTCTGAGGCACTTGAAGCCTTACAAACTGGAGTTGAGGCGTTTGTGTCCGGCCTGCTGGCTGATGCATCGCACGTGGCTTCACATGCAAAGCGGGTCACCGTTTTTGCGCGGGACATCCGTTTGGTGGCTGCTTTGAAAGGCATCGAGATGTCCAAGCCCCACAAAAAGGCTCGTGCAGACCCTGCTCAGCGACGGGCCCGGGCAGCAGCAGAGCGAGCGCAAGCTTCTCAGCCAGCAGAAGAAGCGGTGTCTCAGCCAGCAGATGGAGCACACGTGCCACCAGCAGATGGAGCACTGTCTCAGCCCGCAGATGGAGCACCTGCGCAGCCAGATGGAGCACTTTCTCAGCCAGACCCGCTCGCCCAGCAGATGGAGCACTTTCTCAGCCAGCACGAGCAGTTGTCTCAGCCAGCAGCAGATGGAGCAGCTAGCAGCAGCATGGAGCCGTCAAAGCCAGATGAGCCAGCTGAGCCGGGAGAGCCAGATGGATTGGTGGAAGGGGCCAAGGATAACGTGCCGGACGTTTCCTGAAAGTTGCATCCTGTGTGTGGTGGAGTTGCCGCGCTGACTGCAAGCAAAAAATGGTTGTCAGAACCATGCCAGTAATTTCTCCTACCGCTCGCATGTCATGAGCGGAAGGGAGGTTCGGGATTCACGAATCTCAAGGATGTCCAGTACGCAGCACCCCAAAAAACAACCCTAATAGACCTACAGCGTTGCTTTTTGGGAGTTTGCTTAAGGTTGAAAATTGGAAGATCTTATGGTCATGACTCAACTCACAATTAGGGCTGACAGCAAGAACGTCTGTGGTGGTTCATCTCTGGTTGTTCATCGCTGGTGTTCATAGTGCCTGAGGTAACATACATGTGGCCGGCTCAGAAAGTAGTAATTCCCATATCATCCACTATGACCTGTGTATTTATGAAGCCATCCTGGGAGGACCCTTATGTTCATAGATTAATATATTTTGGTTGTAAAGTAGTCAATTTCTATGGGTGGAAGAGAAGGTACAATATTAGCAATTATCACTTACCCAGGTTCCTCCAACCATTTGCATGTGAGCTGAAGGAGGTTTCGGAATGCCAAAACTCCCCGAAGAGGCGAGTAAGCCTGTCCCCCCACATTGCAATAAACATGTTTTGTCGTAAAATGTTCGATCTCTATGAGTGGAATAGAAGGTACACCAATTGCATGATCACTCATAATTTGCGACTCATGGTTTAGCCAGTCTTCATTTTTGCTAGCCACAACTACCAAAGCCAGGACGGATCGCCAACCGTCAATCAGTCATAACGTCCATCGCCGCCATTCCCAGCCCTTCGCACGGAAGGTGTTCACCTTCACTCGAAGCCCGGCCGGCAGGTGCGCGATTCGTTGGGCTTGGCGGGGGCCTTTCGGGCCCGAGCTGGGTCAAGCAGTTCACCAACCATTATTAACAGTGATGAAACTTCTATCCTGAATGGGTGATCGCGGGGGACGATAGCCAATGGTAATAGGGGATACAATATTGTAAAACCAGCTGAACATGCTTCTGGTGGACCAACCCGTAGTGGGCAAAGTCTCTCCTTGGCCCAAACACAGGGAAACCTGCAAACCGCAACAGCCAACACCTGACACAAATAGGGCTGGGCTCATCTCGGAAATCCTGGTTTGTAGACTCCAAAGATCATGGCTTCCAGGAACATGTCCAAAGCTTATTATCACCCCAAAATGTAAGGGAACAGCGCACCGTATGAGTTTCACAGGACTACAATTGCATTTTGTGGACACGGTTGTTCAGGAAATCCCGGATGAAAAAAAAACTTTTCGCGGCCTGAAAAGTTTTTTTTTCATTTCGGCTTTGGGGTTTGGATTCCCATGATCAGAGCTTGGATGATTGTTTCAAGGCACATTACCCACAAATTTACGGGCAGAGCCCCCCCGATGAGCCTCATAGGACTACAAAGATCATGGCTTCCAGGAACATGTCCAAAGCTTATTATCACCCCAAAATGTAAGGGAAGGGCGCACCGTATGAGTTTCACAGGACTACAGTTGCATTTTGTGGACACGGTTGTTCAGGAAATCCCGGATGAAAAAAAAAACTTTTCGCGGCCTGAAAAGTTTTTGTTTTCATTTCGGCTTTGGGGTTTGGATTCCCATGATCAGAGCTTGGATGATTGTTTCAAGGCACATTACCCACAAATTTACGGGCAGAGCCCCCCCGATGAGCCTCATAGGACTACAAAGTTTGACAAGGTTCATCATGGAAGTTGCGGATGTCAAAAAAACGGCTGACCTGGCATGCCTTATTCCTGTGTGTGACAGAAAACCGTTGACTGACAGCACAGTCCAAGCTGAATCTGTGACTGTGTTGGCTCGTGGTTCAAGGCGCGGAGACTTGGAACTGGTGCCGTAGTTGGCCATACATTAGTTCTGTAATGGTTTGTAGAACTGACAACAGAGCAAAGACAAACACCACAACAGGTTGAATCAATGCCAAGACTCGCTATGCAACATGCACGCGCGCACAATATGTATACACATACAGATTCCAGAGAGTGGTTTTCAAGTTAAATGCCCATAAAAGCAGTAAGTGGTGACTTTGCATCTCTGGCACGCTTGATGCAGATGTCAATCAACGTCAGCGATGATGAAGACGTGGATCCTTGGCGCATCCTGTCAACGCCCGACAAGGCTGCAAGTGCTTGCGTGACAAGCCCGGTTGAAACTTCTCCAAGTCCTTCACAGAGCTCTCAGGTGTCTCTTCACCGCTATGCAACTTCTGCCTGGGTGAAAACACCTCAGGGAAAAACATATCCAGTCACAGGACCTTCAAGTGCTGTCCAGGACGAGCTGTTGCCCTTTGCATGCCGATTTTGTTCCAAAAGGTTTGGCGCAAGTCAAGCCCGAGGAGGTCACGAAAGCACTGTTCACAAAGTTTTGCTTGCAGAAGCTCGAAGGGTGGAAGGTTCTGAGTTCTGGGAGCAGGTCATCCGCAAAGCGGAAACCACAGGGAGCAAAGATCAGGAGCCTGAGGAGGAGCTTGAGCACGAGCCTTCGCCCTTGCAGGAGCTTGTTGTTGACGATGAGCCTGCAGTCATTGATTTGGAGGACACTGCCAGCTCCCTTCCAGCCAAAAAGAAGCGAAAGGATGGCTTGCCAAAGAACACTTGCGGGTCAGCCAGTCGCACGAAGCACAGCTGGATCAAGAAGTCAGACACGCTCCACCACCTCTGGAAGCTTCAGCATGATGGTGACAGCAACCCTTTTCAGTCCACTGCAGAGGCTATGGGGGTGTCAGAGTCTTTGGTATCTGCTTGGAACAAGAAGAAAGAAGCCATCCTGGAACAAGCAGCTCATCAACGGAAGGATGCAATGTTCGAGAAGAAGAAATTGACCAGAACATCTCTGTTTCGCAAGAGGACAAGGCCAGAGTGGAAGTCTTTCGAAGAACTTTTGGCGCCTCTCCTGGAACAGCGGCGCCGTGCCGGGAAACGCATGGGCACAGCATGGATTGCCCGCCGTGCGAAGCAGCTTCTGGATAAGAGGGCAGAAGATGGCCTGCCGCCTTTGCTTTGGAGAGGCAAGGAGTTCCAGGCATCCCGCTCTTGGGCAGGGCAGCTGGCCATGCGGCTGGGCTTCCGGTATCGGAAGGCAACATGCAAGCGCACAGACAGTCCCGAAGAAGCATCCAAATCCATGCGGGTTTGGCACCTCTACTTCCGTGCCCTTGTGCTCCGAAGGGCCCAGACTTTAGTCAACCAGCCGCTGCAGGCTGCTGAGGACCCAAAATGGGGCGCCTTTCCTCCAGCTGCACGTTTCAACTGCGACACCACTGGATTGGAGTCCTTCATGTTGGCCCCTGGCACCTATGCAGGCATCAAGGAGCGCAAAGACAAGCACATTCAAGTGAAAAATCTGGGCAGTAAGGACGGCAGACGTGTGGCATCCATCCACCTCACTCTTTGTGGGGATTCTGACCAACAGATGCTTCGGCCCTTGATCGTGTTCAAGGGGAAGGGCAGAGTCTTTGACAGAGAGTGCGAGCATTATCATCCAGAGGTGAAAGTCATGTTCCAGCCAAATGCATGGCTTGACTCTGCCATTCTGAAGAGATGGTACGAAGAAGAGCTCATACCCCACAAGTGCAATGTGGTTGGGCAGCACAAAGCTTTGCTGCTGCTTGACAATTTGGCAGCCCAACGTGATGCTGAGTGCTTGCAGCTTTTGAAAGACAACGGCATTGAGTGCTTCTTTGGGCCTTCTAAGCTCACCCACCGATGGCAACCCGTTGACATGGGATTTGGTGCTCATTTCAAGGCACTGGTATCTCAGGGGCTGGAAAACTATCTTGATGCCAATCCAGATTTCGCTGACAACTTGGAGCATGGCCGTTTAGATGCCAGAGCAGAGCGCATCTTGCTCAGCCAGTTGGTTGGAGAGGCCTTCAATGAGATCTCGCAGGCCAAGTTTCGGAAAGGTCAACACCGCTACTTCGAGAAGACAGGCTGCTTGATCACTCTGGATGGGTCAGACGACCATTTGATTCAGATTGAAGGTTTGGATGGGTACAAGCCGTATCCCGCTTTTGGAGCCTCAGTCAGGTTTGGTGGAAGCCGTAGACAACAACATGGTGACGATCCTGACGGGCAAAGGCCGGGCCACTTTGCCCATCACCCAGCTTGAACTCGATGACTAGAGAACGATACAGAGAAGATTAGCATGGCCCCTGCGCAAAGGATGACACGCACAAGTCAAGAAGAGATCGTGGCGCATTCAAGGCCAGAGGAAAATTTTGTGCTGCAGCAAGCGTTTGTCGAAGAGCGCCCATGGACCCAAATCGAACCCATAAACAACAGCAGCTGCCAGTTCTTGCATGCTCTCTTCAGGTACCTGTTGTTGTTGTTTTTGTTGCTGCTGCGGTTGTGGGGTGGAATTTAGATGCAGTGCGCCTGTCAGGTGGTGGAAGCCTTCTTCGCAGGCCAGCCATGGCGTGTGGATGGATATGAGCAGGGACGCCCCCATAATGACTGCGGGCTGTGAAAGGGGTCGGCTGGAAAAAAAAACCTTTCACGGCCTGAAAAGTTTTTTTTTTTAATTGGACCCCGGGGCTTGCTTCCCCTCAATGTCATCCTGCTCGTGGCAATGAAAAACAGACAAATAAATCATTGTTTGCTGGTTCTAAGGGTGTAATTGACAGCCAAAACCCCCATAATGACTGCGGGCTGTGAAAGGGGTCGGCTGGAAAAAAAAACTTTTCACGGCCTGAAAATTTTTTTTTTATTTGGACCCCGGGGCTTGATTCCCCTCAATGTCATCCTGCTCGTGGCAATGAAAAACAGACAGATAAATCATTGTTTGCTGGTTCTAAGGGTGTCATTGACAGCCAAAACCCCGATAATGACTGCGGGCTGTGAAAGGGGTCGGCTGGAAAAAAAAACTTTTCACGGCCTGAAAAGTTTTTTTTTTACTTGGACCCCTGGGCTCGATTCCGACAGATAAATCATTGTTTGCTGGTTCTAAGGGTTTAATTGACAGCCAAAAACCCCATAATGACTGCCGGCTGTGAAGGGGGTCGGCTGGAAAAAAAAACTTTTCGCGGCCTGAAAAATTTTTTTTTGATTTCCACCTCGGGGCTTGGTGTGAGCCACGCTTGTACACCATTGCCAAGGCGAATCGCCCCCAAATCCTCCTTGATGAGCTTCATAAACGACAACATTGGGGTGGCTGAAAACCACCTTGATTGCCGTTGGTTGACCATGGCAGCTGGAGGCTGATAATGGGTTTCAATTGATAATGGTTAGTACTGGGTATAAGGATGGGTTTATGATGGTTGCTAGTGGGCTGCGTTGTGATCACGGACAGTGACATGATTTACTGGTTAATTTACTGGTGATGAAGGTGATTGGATAATGGTCAATACTTGCTGGCACTGGTTTGATGAAATTGTGAACGGTGGTTGTAGTTGAGGTTGTGATGATACAGCGATTTTATGGCTGTTATGGTAGGATCGGTTTCGTCCTTGACCGTTCCCCAACTTAAACAGATCCTTGATTTCACGGTTGGACGAGATCCCTGCTGCCTGCCAGGCGGACGAGCCAGCAGAGCGATTTCGTTCTGCCGCGGCGCCAGCTGCACTAGCAGCAGCAATAACTGGACCATTATTAAGAATTTAGTCCCCAAAATGAGGGTCCCTCAAATTCTTAATCAAGCAGGGACAAGATGCGTATACACTTATAGGGACAGAAAAATATCGAGCCCCTCAAATTCTTGTACAATAGATTCTTTTACAGCATATGGACTGTAGTAGTAGTAGCAGCGTAGTAGTAGTAGTAGTAGTAGTAGTAGTAGTAGTAGTAGTAGTAGTAGTAGTAGAAGAAGTAGTAGTAGTAGTAGTAGTAGTAATAGTAGTAGTTGTAGTACACTATATAAACGATAGAAATCTAACGTTTGACAAGAAGCCCGACACGTTAGTTTAGCGGATATTTGCGCCAGCCCGATTTGCGGATGTAAAACCAGGTTTTTTTGAGTTGCCATGTTAGCTGCCTTCACTCCGTGTTTTTGGTGCGTAACATGTGTCTTGCTTTGCATTGTTCCCAGGAGTTCCCAGAATGAGCTCAAATTGAGAATTGCCAGGTTAATATATTTAATAGATGGATTTATAGCCATGTTAGTGCAGGCATTGATTCTGACATATAACCAATTGCCACGTTCCTTGGGATGCACTTTGTCGTTTTTGGACACGTTTGATTTAGGGTGAGCAATACTAGTAGTAGTAGTAGTAGTAGTAGTAGTAGTAGTAGTAGTAGTAGTAGAAGAAGTAGTAGTAGTAGTAGTAGTAATAGTAGTAGTAGTAGTAGTAGAAGTAGTAGTAGTGGTAGTAGTAGTAGTAGTAGTAGTAGTGGTAGTAGCAGTAGTAGTAATAATTGTACTAGTAGTAGTAGTAGTAGTAGTAGTAGTAGTAGTAGTAGTAGTAGTAGAAGAAGTAGTAGTAGTAGTAGTAGTAATAGTAGTAGTAGTAGTAGTAGAAGTAGTAGTAGTGGTAGTAGTGGTAGTGGTAGTGGTAGTGGTAGTGGTAGTGGTAGTAGTAGTAGTAGTAGTAGTAGTAGTAGCATTAGTAGTACTAGTAGTAGTCCTCGTCGTCGTCGTCGTCGTCGTCGTCGTCCTCGTCGTCCTCGTCGTCCTCGTCGTCCTCGTCGTCCTCCTCGCCGTCGTCGTCGTCGTAGCAGCAGCAGCAGCATTTGCAGTTGCAGTTGCCGTTGCAGTTGTTGTTGTTGTTGTTGTTGTTGTTGTTGTTGTTGTTGTTGCTGTGGTTGTTGTTGTTGTGCATTCCCGTTAAAGTTTCAAATATATCACACAAATAATGAGAATATTTCCCACTTGATCAGTAACCATCAAGCATAAGATTTTAACTAAACATCATCAACATGTTTGATTGTTGGTTATTGTGGGTTCTTGGTTCCATTTCTTGCTGGGTGATCTCCAGATCGTGCAGCCGCACGCTTCGATCAGGCCATGGCTCCGCGCGACGAGGAGCACCGCAGCCAAGTCATGGACGCGGTGAAGCGCTTGGGCAAACGATGCATCGAGATGAGAGGACACAGGGTGACCACGCCGTACCAGGCGCGGTGGGGATTGCCATGGGGAGATCCGTGCACCCGCATAATTTTACTGTACCTTATGCTGAAGTATCGACCTGTTGATTGGATTTGATTGCATCATTGGATTTTCATGATTTCAGTATTTTGGTCGATGGTAACGTGATGAATGCTGATCTTAATGAGAATATTAAGCTCATGGAGACGGGTCAAAAATGCATAGTTGAGGGACCGCTAAATGCCGCTAAAGCTCTCATTTTGAAAGGGTAGCCAAGCTGTTTGGTCATTGAACATGTTACATCGAGACCAGCCATTTGTAGGCTGCACGAATCGCACTGTTCAGTCGTGCAGGGATAGATAAGCGGAAGCAGAGCTCAGTTAACCCCTCAAGTCAAAGCATATGTCAAAGTCGCAAATGGGAATGGCAAACTGAGACAAGATGTCACTACCGTTGTGCAAAAGCCTTCACCAGCTGGGATTGAGAAACCTGGCAAATCATATTACCAACGCCAGATAGTGGTGGATTCTCTCAACAGTGTCTCCCGCTCTGTAGTTCTCATCATATATTTGATCAAAACTTCAAAGTTCGCTTCCCTTTGATCGTGGTCAAACCCTTGATAAATTGGTGATAGCATCACAAACTGACCCGAAAGACAGCCATTGGCTGAAAGTGTTCCTTGCCCTGGTTGTAAGTTCGTTCATAAACCCTGCAACCTATGATAGGATTGATTCCACATCATATTATCATGATATGTCATGATATTTCAGTCATATAGATTTCAGATGATTGGGTCTAAATGCTATGTATAAACGAATAATAATCATATGGCACTATTGGTATAACTATAGAACAATACAATTCATACAATAAATTGTCATACAATATTATTATTATGATTGCTATGTTATTTGGCAATGACGAATGACTATAAACCTATGGTACAGCTATCATAGCTATTGGCTTATAAATATCACGAGCATTCTTCCCATTCCCGTTGGTTTGATGCGCCAGGAGAGTTCCCCGGAGAAGTGGCTCAAAGGTCGTTTGGCCCATCTGACGCCGGAAGATGACCGCGAGTCCGTCCTGAGGGCCCTCCAGGAGGCCATCCTGGAGATACAAAGCTGAGCTGGCAGATCTCATGGGAGCTTGCGTTTTCTTTGATTCTTTGGATTTGTTTGGCACATCATTTCTTGATTGTTCTGGGTAAATGATATCCCGTTGATTGGAACCAATGGCAGCCAGCGCAGCTCTTGGTTTTGGCATTGATCAGCTGCAATCTCCGGGGTGGATTCTTAGCGACGGATCACTGATCAGGGCGCGCGATGCGTAGAAGTTCTTTGCCGCAGAAAGGTTGAGCACAAGTGCAACCAATCTGATAAGGCTATGACTTAGCCAGCAATACTGATCGTTTTGGAGTGTTCACATGGAGTACAGGGCTTTGACGCACAACTGTATCATTTTGTAGCGGGATGTGGCAGCTGGGAAGTGATATTTTCCCTTGGGTTTCTGGGGATAGCTCTTGCAGATAGGAAATCAGATTCATTTGGGGATGTCAAGAAATGGTACACTCACCAAATTCTGAATGGTAATAAAAAGGGACGGTTGGCAGGTAGCCATTCTCTATAGACAAATCATGACGAATCCATCTTCATCTGTTTGCCATCGTCGTTTGGCGAGCCATTTGCGAAGTGAAGGCTTGCTCAGCCCTTGCCCAGACAGGCAAAGATCGGCAAAGAACAATTATAGATATGGTCATGGGTCCCGTCAAAGAAGGTGGAACCTGCTGGTTAGTTGGTTGATAAACCATTTGAAAAGCTAGTCATATCTATCGTGACTGGCAGTTCCCTTAGTAATCTTCACTAACTCAACTAACATCAATGAAGCAGGGTTTTCCACTTTGGACCCATGTTCCGGAAGCAAGTTGCTTCCAAAATTCCTCAGCATAGAGCAAGAACTCGTTCACCTTCAAGTGAAGGAAATCGCACGACTGACTGCACTGCTGGATGCTTCCAAGATCTTCCAAGCATGTGCCCCCCAGAACCATGGTTCAGGTGTTTTGCTGTTGCTTGCAGAGAGTTGTCAGAGTGCTGACGGCAGGCATCCTTTTGTAGTTTGTCTGATATTAGCCACAGATTTAGCTTAGCTTAGAAAGTTCCGCTCTCCTGGCAGAAAAAAGGGCTTTGCTTGGTTCTGGTAGGTCATTCATTTGAAGCAAAGGTTTCTTGACATACTTTGATTGTCGAAGTCAATGGACACTTCTTGGACTCTCGCAGGATCAAGTCTGCTTGGCAGCTGTATGCAGCCGTTAATGGTCCGTTTTGTGCACTATATCTACCAAGCAACATTTCCAAACATTGTGAAGATGCCGCCCTCGCCAGGAACTATGTCTGATACCATCCGCTTCATCACCGGAGCTGCCCTGCAAGTTGAGGTGCGCAAGTGGACAGCTGGGGCCTGGTGCGCTTCGGGGATGTGGGATGTGCTGCAGTGAGGCCTATCACTATTGGTTTCTGGTTTTAAGCTTTTTTGTTTCTTTAGGAATTATTGCCAAATGGCTGGTTGGTTGACAAGCATGTGTTTCATAGAGGGGGTTCAACCACCAACCAGACAATAACCAGATTAGGATTCATTGTCGTTTTTCCGCTGGCGTTACACCAGTCGATGGAGGTTACAAAGGCCGAATCATGAGGATTAAGCACATGGGTTTGTTCACGAACTTGTTGTTTTGGATAGCTACCCATGGTTTCCCTCAAGAAGTTCAATGAAAAACCGATATCCAATAGTTGGAGATTTGGGTGGTTAGAATTCTCGTGATTTTGGGATCTTGGGGGCATACCACCCTTTAGTCAACACCTCCATGTCAGAGCTGCGTGGACGCTCCCTGCAGGTGGCAGCAGTGAATCTGATGGCTGGCCCGGCATGTGATGCAGCTGGGGCTGGGCCGAATCCAGGATAATCCTGGTTAGCTTGCCAGGGGATACAGATAGATAGATAGATAGATAGATAGATAGATAGATAGATAGACAGATAGATAGATAGATAGATAGATAGGCATACACCCAGCTGGTTAGGATATTGATATCTTGTTTTGAAACCAGATTATTGGTTCAACACGTGTATTTCATCCAGGACCGAAGCCTGTATGATTGCATGATCGATTTCTTCCAGATGCTCACAACATGTTTTGTAGATTACTGGTTTTTACCTTTATTATAGGTCCATTTGTTGCTTGTCCTCTCCCCATGTTTTTCTTTTGGGATTGCGCTTGTGCACAATCATTCTATTGCTAATTGTTAGTGTAGCATCGCCACTCATCAAATAGGTTGTAATTATCTCCCATGATTCGCCATATCTCACCAGATAATTATCCATGATTAACCAGCAATTTCTCATTCATGACAGAACGGTCAATCATGGTGAAGTCGCCATTGTTTGTCAATAAACCATCATTAACTGTTGATGATCA
The DNA here is from genome assembly GCA_009767595.1 of Symbiodinium kawagutii. Lineage (NCBI taxonomy): Eukaryota > Dinophyceae > Suessiales > Symbiodiniaceae > Symbiodinium > Symbiodinium kawagutii. The sequence continues at coordinate 72,214 of VSDK01015010.1, forward strand.
TCAACAGTTGACCGTTAGCAATGCTCCATATCGAACCCATACTTCATAACTTCATCACCTTCTTATCTATGATGAATCCTTGAGAACGCTAAATCCAATCCACAAATACGCCTCAACCAACCATTTTCATAATCAATCATTAATCAACCATCAACCATGAAATAGTCAACCCTTCACCGGAAACCGATCTTTATCCATATGGGTCCAAACTTAGTAGTGAAGATCAAAGTAGCTTGTAGATGTTCACCCCAATTGAAAACAAATGTGGTACCATGGATTTTAACTCATAGCCGTCATAGCCATTCCATCGATTCAGCCATCTTCACCCATCATTTCCAGATATTGCTCGATGCCAGGCCGAACAGCATTCCTTGCCCGGAACCAGAAGCGATACCCAGGCGGATCCCATGGACTGGGGGCCGTGACGAACCAAGTGTGGGAAAGAAGTCAATACTTGGGATGGAACCCATCCGATGGGACCCATCGGATGAAACCCAGTGAATTTAGGGTATAGGGTAACCAAGCAGCAGTTGGGGAGCTGTTCTTTTTGGATAGGTTTGAGTGTGAGAATACTTTAGAACGGTGCAGAGTGGTTTGAATCTCCATGTTGCACAGCCAGGGTGAGTGGAGAAGACCTTGAGGGCATGCATGACCACAGGTTCCTTTAAGTCGGAGATTAACGGTGGTAGTTGGGTGTTCACTCTTCAAGAATAACCTCATCATATCGTTTGAGAAGGTGTTTTTGCCTTTATCACTAGGACAACGACTGGACTATGTGTATGAACAGTGATCCGAACAAAAATCATCATGATTAAACCATTACATAGCATTCTGAATAGCAGCAATGCTGATTATTAGCCATTACTGTATTCGTCATGTGGATGCACAATAGATTCGTGTCAGCCAAGGGCCGCAGATCAATAGCCATGCAGTATGAAAATATATACATACTTTTGTGCATAATCTTGTGATTGTAAACGCATGAAATAACCGTATCATTTACACATGCTTACATATCCATGCATGATAAGTTTCCTGAATTTGTATTCGTATATCATGTCATAGATTGGTGTTGTTTATCACCTATGCACACTAAACATCTGACTTGTAAATGTAAACCAACTATACATCAAATTCATGTAACTATCATCAAACAGATTTATCTTCAGATAGGTGTATAATCTATAAATGTGCAGGATGTCATGTCATGATCGACTGCCACATGCCTCTATTCAGCATGCCGCAGATCTACTATGCAGCGGAGCTGTCCACAGCACCCACCAACATCAACGTTGCGGTGCCTTCCGGGTGGAAGGAAAACACAGGAACTTAAACAGCCGTGAACCATTAATGGTTCAGGCCGTGCTCGGTAAACGGTTGGTTGATGGTGGTTGATAGCCATTGAATAGTGGTCCATTGTAATGCCTGTATAAGTCACAAAGCGCTTAATAAGCATTATGATGTGATGGCTAATAACTATTATTATTATTGGTGGTTCAATAGTGCTTAGTAATCATTGTGTTAGTGTTAAGAACGTAGGGGTTAGTAGTGGTTGAAAATTGTCGACAGTGATTAATAGTGAAGAATAACCATTGTGTAGTGATGAGTGGTTGCTTATTATAGTTCTTGGTGGGTATCATTCTCCAATGGCTCAATAATGACAGCCATGATTCTACCAATATATATATATATATACACCCACATGGGATGTTATTAACCAATACTAAATCCACGGCCATTAGTCAGTTGTGTGTAATTCAGTGATATCCACCATTACTCAACTAGCTTCGTGGTTGGTGATGGGACATCCAACAATGAGAAACACATTTGGCTGTTGGACCGTTGGGGATGATAAGATATCAACAAGATGCTTCATTTGTTTGAAGAGAACAATTTCTTGGAGTGACTGACCATCGCTTATCGGCGGTCGCCACAACAGGGATATGATCACACCAGCCAGAGGCATCCAGCTGTTTGTTGCTAGGAGCTCACCATCAATGGCCACCCGCAGCAGGTTTATGACCAATGACCTGTGTAGGGATGACCAATGACCTACCAATATGGGTATGCCTATACTCATGGGTATCCGCCCACCAAACTCTAATGATCATTAGTCCACCGCAAGTGTTGTTACAATGCCAAAAGAGTGAGGTCTGGCCCAGAGGACTCACGCTAAACTGGGCCAAATGTGCTAAGAGAATCCTCTTTTTCCAATCGTCAGCCCCAAAGTTATGGGCTTTTTCATCCTGGTTGGCCCCTGATTCGAAGTTGCGCAAACAAACTTCCAGTTGAGCACGCCTTGTGATGGCAAGTCCTATATTATAGCGTCCCAATTCCTTTCAAGCCCATGTTTGCTTGCAATGATATATCAGCGCCGGACAGATTGCAGTTGCAAGTTGCCACCAGCAAACGGTTGCTACCGTGGTTGATAAGTTAGATCTTGCTCGGGATCTTGGAGAGTTTAGGGTCCAAAGTACTGGATCTTTGGGATGTTGCTTGCCATGACTCTTCAAATAGCGGCTATCCATGAACAGGGCCATTCCGAACCGTCCCAAGAAAAACCCCTGGAAATTGCAGGGGCTAAACCTGACGTGGGGTGAAGCCCAGTGTCCAAAGTAGGCTACCAATCAAAGCACACACCAGCGATGCTTACAGCTGACGTGCAATCATGATATGTTCCACGTGTATACTTAAATCTGTGAATTTGACATCATCTAACATCTAGTCATTTGCTCATCCAACATCTAGTCATCTGCATTTCTATAGAAGATATTGATGTTAACATATATCTAGATTCAGATCAAGTCATACATCACTCACCATCGAATCTCTTCCAACATCACATCACCAACACCATCAATCCATGAGTCCCAGCACGTCTGTAGGCCTCCACCCTGGTCTCCGTGACCGTTGCGTGGGACGTGCCCTTTGACGCTGGGGGTTTGCCCATCTTGGGATACAAGGCAGCTGGGCTGCTGGGCTGATGGATGTGTCACGATGAACCACTGGGTAGCCACTTACCACCAACAAAAAACTGTTTAATATAGTGATTTGGATGCCAAAAGTTGTGAGATTGGCTTTCCCACGGGTGCTTCATGATTGTTCAGCGACATGCAGGTGTTGAGGCAGAACGAAACCGAATACGACTACTCAATTTATGTTATCTTTGCTGTAGGACCTAGGAAGTGGAGGAAGGTTGAAGGAATTGAACAACTTGAGTACATGCATTGCCATCATTGCCCATACAAATGATGGGCGTGCTTCACATGTAGAATGGAAGTGAAGTAGAGTCAGAGATCAGCCAGTTGCACATCCTTTCGATGGTTCGACATTTGAATTCTGCAGGAAGACCCCAAGCTGATTGGTCGCTGATGAAATCTGAATATACCTTGGTTGGTTGCACTAGGAGACCCTCCTACCTGGTTTAGAAGGACCTGTAAGTCATGATGATTGGATGGCTTCTCGAGCCATTTGCGCAAGGATGCTGACCTTCTTGGTCATCATTGACTGTTCAGCACATATGCCATTATTAGCTGTTGTGAGCTGCTATCAGCCATCATCAGGCTTTGTTAGCCCTCCACAGCTGAAAGCACCAGCTCCTGTCGAAAGCCTGGCTCAGGTTTACATGGACGATGCCTTGGGTGGACCTCTTGTGGAGGAGTACTCTGGCACGGCCACCAGTTTCCAGAAAGTCGGCTTGGCCACCGGATACATCTACAACACTGAGGCTGAACGATGGGAAGAATTTTTGGTAAAGACCATTGGACCCAAGAATCAGAAGATTCGAAGTTTAGGTTCTCAATTTCGGAGCGAAGACCTTGGATAACTGGGGTGAATCAGTTGTTGCTGGGATAGGTTTGGAAGAAGTCATCTGAAGAACGCGGCTAGACAAAGTGCCTGTTGACACTGGAAGACTTGCAACTTGCAGCGAAGTGTTTGTTTGTGTTCACATGTTTTACCCAGTTATCCGTGTTTCTACTCTCAATCACAGTGGCCATGCGCATTGGTTGCCTCTCTCCAGGGGATAGCTGCCCACCACAGCCATGAGCCATGAGAGAAACAGGTTCTTGTTTCGGGTTAAGCTGTCTATAGCAACTAGGGTTAACTTACAGGCAGGGACCTTATACATTGAAATAGCTATACTCCATGCTATACTCAGGATGAGAATAGCTATGACCGCCACATCACGCTGGGCAGCCGGGGAAAAATTGCAGCACAGCTGCACAGGTGAAGGCCTTCACCGCCAAAGGCGAAGGCCTTCCAGCGGTCGTCACCTTAAGCACCGAAGTGCAAGCGGACTTACGGTCTCAAGGTTGAGGGTAGGGAAGATGATGGTGGTTGATGATGTGAATCGTTCTGAGGAATGATCAGTGCCAAATACTGTAGGAGCAATAATCCAACCCACAAGACTCAAAAGTGCAAATGCTTTCTCGTTCTTCTGCAGGATGTACCATTTTGCAAGAAACAGCATCACAGGCTTCTGGAAGGAGGTAAACATAGGCAAACATTAGCAAACTGTTTTTCAATCTCGACAAACAAAACTGTTTTTAACTCCAAGTTTGTTACGTGGAGTTCACATGTCACATGACCAATGTTGCCAGGGTCACCTAGGATGTGAATCCTGGACGCTGAGGTGATCAATGTGTCGCCCTGCAACGAGCCAGGCGCAAGCGCAGTCAGTGATTCAGGTTGCAGTTTTACACGATTTTTAGGGCCTTCGGCCTTCTTCTCTGAAGGATTTGAAAGATACCAGTGGTCTGATTATTGTTTGCAGGAAGGCTGGGTTTCCCCACAGGGAAGCCACCTATTGGATCGGACTGTCCATCCATGAATGCCAATGAATCCACAGACACCTGAAGTTTGATCTTCAAGCTTGCAAAGCCACCAGTGACGGGCAGGGTTGCCTCGCACTGCGGGCCCCGACCTTATCATCTCATGACTCATGTCCACACTAAGTTCGTATCACCATGGCTATGAGTAAATACCAACCGAAGATGGCCAGGTGAACATCCCACGACAAAGACATACAAAGACATCCTTTGGACAATGACAGAATGTTCACTACGGTACTCGTATCAGGGTTTCGATCCGGCCCATATGTCATATATATATATATATATATATATATGAGTATATGTCCATTCTGAATATATCCACTCCTATGAAGGGAGCGACCAGCATGGCACCGTTAAGCAGAAGGGGTAGCCATCCAGCCATTTGTGCGCAGGTAGTGTGGGCAACCTCCGCGTGTTGCAGCGTTCAGGCAGACTGGACACCGTTATAGCAGCATGTTGGGACACGTGATTTGTGGCTGTCCATCCCCACAGAATCCAATATTAATGGTAAACGGTCAATAGCGGCTATCATAGTGGTTGTTAATAGCTATTCTTGCATATTCTTGCCACTATCCCCACTAGCGATAGTATCCCCACTTAGCTGTGATATTTGATGGGTGTAGCCATCATATCCAAAGATGAACATGTTTTGTTGGGCAAGCAATCACATTTGTGTTTATGCGATGGGTAAAGCCACTAGAATCGATACACTGTACAACTGGGAGGGTGGCTTCTGTGAAATCACACATGAATTCTGTAATGGCGAGAAATCGCTACCCCAACTTTAGTCAAGGATTCGCTGCCACAACTGGGTAGATGGCGTCCACTAATTGCTTGCTTTCAGTGAGGAACCAAGGCAACAACCAGTTTTTGCCGCTTTTGGGTTCGAGCTTCGCGGGACTTGATTCTTGTCATCAAAATGTTACTCCGGAAAGATGTAGAAATGAAACTCGTTACTGTTGCCCCAAATGTGTTGGCTGCACCAACCCATGTGGCGAAGGCAGCCTGGTGCAGCTGGGTTGGGATGCTCCGACTGACACCGGAGAGTGCCCTATCCTGGGCTACACAGTGCCTTGGCGAATGGTGCTGCCCACCCTGGAGCAGTTCTGTGCACATGTGAAACATAGGGTGGGGAGGCTGGCGGGTTGGCGGGTTGGCGGGTTTGAGGCTGGTTGGCGGATTGGTTGGGAGTTGGGGAGGTTGGTGGGTTGGTTGGGAGTTGTTGAGCTTGGTTGGTTGGTACCAACAGTCCGGAGGGCAGCCTGGTGATGGTGATGTACGAATCGGCCCGTCCAGCACATAGTTTGCGTGTTGCATGCTTCAATGCCATAGCATCAATGAGTAGGGGCCTCAAATGGGCCATAGGGTGATTCTCAGGATGCCAACTTTTTGACATTTACTTGAAGGCGTAATGCCCGGATGCCCTGTGGGCACCAACCTGCGCGACCCTCCCTTGTGTTGGATATATACCTTGATATGTCAGGTCTCACATATCAGGTAAAATTGAAGGTCGATCGGGATTGCGCAGAACAGCAACCCAGCTGGATGACAGGGCAGAACTCCCTAGCTTTCCCAAGCCTTACGCGCTGCCTGGCGCCCAATGTGACCAGGTCATGGCCGGCACATCAGTCGCCACCTTGGCCAAGATTGGTTCCACCTCCTCCGTTTTGGAGACATCCTTCAACTACGTGTGCGCAGCCCCAACTGCTGCAGGATTCTGATGGAGAACCGAAAAAGAGCTGGAGATGGTTGATGATGGTGATGGTTGTGGGCATGGCGAACATAGATGCCTGGTTGTACCACGTATTAACGTATATCAAATGTATGTTTTATTTGGTTGGTCTCTTGAAAGTTGTGATTCACATGACCAGTACTATCACCACGTCTTCCCGCCAGAGCACATGTCCCTGAACAACCTGGATCACCTGACAAAGACAGCTTCATTTGCTATACTCCAAAGATCTCCACCTTTATTGTAGCATGAATAGAGTATGTGCACATACATTGACATGTGTACATCCATCAATATGTTCATGGTGTTTCATTTGTATCATTTGTAAACGTTGAAACCGATTAAGCTTCTGAGCCTATGGTGACACAATCTCGCTCACCTGGGTATTTACCGCGTTGTGTTTGCAACGTCGTAGTGCCCGTTTCTCACGTGGCTGAGCATGGCCAACCTTGCGGATACCCAAGGCCGGCGAGTCCTGACTTGGAATTCGTGTTCCGCGTCTTGGCCGAGAACTTCAAAACGCAAGTGTCGGCACGGTGGCCCAGAGCAAGGCCGCATGTCAGAACGGCCAGGGAGGCACACAAGGTCAATACAATATGAAGATGTTGATGAAGTGTTGATGGTAGTTGTATGCTCCTTAGCAATACTCACCATTGCCAGCGAGTCATATCCAGTCAAAATTCTGCACTTCTGGTGATTGAAACACGTTGAAACCCGCCAAGCAGGATACCAAGTTGTCCAGGATGGCTTGCTCATCGACAGTATCATTCCTGCATCTCAATCAATTCCATGACGGACTAATCCACACAGACTGCAACCAAGTCCAACAATATGCGAGGTGGCCGAGTAAGAACGATATGATCCATCAACCATGCGGAGTGTTATCCAACAACAATCTCAATTGTTGTGTCTATTATTGCCCGTTGCATGTATGCTAATTATCTTTAATCAACAACAAGTTGCTTGTTTGGCTCTTGCGCACTGACTTCCGGAGAAATTTTGGAGAGTTGATGTCCCATGTATTGGTCTTCCAGGGTTTGACTGGATCAGGCATGAACAGCATGAAGCCGCCATACTATGTGCATCTCTGACAAGTTGCTGATCCAGAGATGCTTAAGGGTACAAGTCACTCCAAAATCTACATTTGACCTTTGACACAGTTGGCATTTGAGTTTATAGCGTAGTTGATGGTTTCAACCTTTTCATTGGTTATCTAGCCACAATCTGCTCAAAGATGGTCAACCCACCGGCTTATAACCTCCTTCCATTTGGAACCATTTTTACTGGCAAATGTTTGTTATCCAGCCGCAAGTACTGAGTCAAACATGCTAAACCAAAAGCGAATCATTGTTCGTCATGAGTGGATAGTTGGTCAGTCATAAGAATTCATATACGAATTCATACAAGAATTCATAAGATGTCCTGTAATATCCATGCGCCTTTCAAACTGCTTGTGCCCAGCCCGAGCCACACCGAGGGCAGCTTTTCGGGCTCTGGAAGCGACATCTATGTCATCGCTGCAGTTGGGGAGCCCTCGGAAGTGCCAACAAGAATCTCCAGGAAGTAGTGATGGTTGATGATGATGAATAATGGTTAACGATGATAAATGATACTGTACTAAATGATGGTTGATGGTTAATGGTGACTATATGGTTGATGAATGTTGATGATGGCAAAGATCTCACAAGTGATGGTTGATGATGCTTAAGCACTTGTGATTTAGCTGCTTAGCATTGGTTAATGATGGCTGTAAGTACTACTGTAGTAGTGTTTTCTACTTGGTCAAATGATGTTTCACGATGGTCAATAACTGGTTATTCAAATGGCTAACAATGGTTGATGAGGGAAAAATGACGGGTAATCATGGCTGATGATGGTTTGTTGATGGTTAATTTGGATTCATGCTTGATTATTGTGGGTGATATCACACCCTTGGCAGTTTATGGAAGGGGTGAAGACCTGTAGCTTGAAAGACGCCATACAGTCCATAACATCTGAAGAACATGTTCTTCAAACCAACCACCCAAATGATAGATAGATGTTTCTACTATCCTCTTGAACCTTTGGAAATCATCCGGTTACTGCTTCTTCACAATGGTTGCTGCTGTTAATGAGTTAAATTAACGGCTAAAATGGGCCGTAAACGGCTGAAATGGCTATGAATCCAATTTTGAATCATCCAAATGAGACCAGGAATGAGATCCAAAATGGGATCCGCCTGGTCTCAGGGGCTTGTGTTCCAAGGCCGCCCCTGATGCTCCCACTGACCTGGCTCGGTCCGGTGGATCCTCTGGAAGCATCGGCTTGTTGGGGCAACCCAGGGACCGGGGCTCCATGCTGCAGCATGTTCAGTAGCAAATTGTAAGCTGATGATTTCACTGGTTTAGTTTAGCAATCAAATATGATACGGTTTGTAGGGTTTCATATGATTGAAATTTGGAACCATACCTGGATGAGAAAACCTGTGGCAACTTAAACCGTTCAACTTCGAAGAGCTCTGAAATGAAGAGGCCTCAAGTGCATGGTGAGCGATGAGCCGTGATGAGCCTAGGCTCCTACTTTCTATAGAGGCCAGGTTCTGGTGCTAACCTGGCACTCGGTTTCAACAATTCGCATTGAGGACATGGACCGTTCCAACCAACGATGGTGGCTCGCCCATCACCAAGTACTATGTTCAGCGCAACGACGGGCCTGGCATCTCAGCTTTCGGCAGTTCCTTCCACTCAAACGGAACTGGAAACTTCAGCTTGATGACTTGATGCTGAACAATAAACACGACGAGCTATTTGAGCTATGTGAAATCTCTTGAAACGGATTTTTGTTAGTCTCTACATTGGATCTAGTTTCATCTCTTGTTTGTTTGGAGTCCTCACGAGTCCATGGATGGTATCCCGACAGTTGACTGGATCCTTTGCTGCAGCATTTCAGCTGGGACATTTGTCCTCATGTGCTCCCCAAATTACTACGGACGGGGAAGCTGCAATCCACGGGCGTGCAGAGACTCTGAGATAGACGAAACGGGACTCTGAGTTAAGCTGGGCATGGTTTCAACCTCACATCTGTGGCAGTACCCATGATCGTTTAGCACCAGGTAATTCATGTCCAATGACCCCCAACCATCAAGGAAGCATAACATAAGGTGTCAGTTCTTCTCAAGCTGTGCTTCTTCCCAGACAACACCAATTGTGAAGTATTATTTCGTGAACTTGTTGGGAGGATTCCAACTGTTGAAACCACCAAGGTAACCAAAATCAAACTCCCCCCTGATCACATCTGGGTCTTTCCACATCACAAAATAACCCTTGTGTTTCGATCTCAACCAGCATTTGACCATCCACCATTAGATTGAATACTGTCATAAACCATGTAGCATGCGTGTCAACCGCGATCCAAGTCACAAGCAACAAGGTTGGCATATCCCAAGAAACAGCCGAATCCACCCGCCCCTGCTGGGCTTGTGCCGCTCCTCCGGGCGCTTCATCAGTGCCATGTGACGTCGCGGTATGGGATGCGGCGATGTCCCAAGTTTCGATGCGGCGTGTGGATGTGCCCTGGCGCTGCCCTGGCAGGGCCCCAGGGCTTTGCCAAAGGATGGCATGGCATCATTTTGCGTCCAACATTTCTCAATTGCTACGCGTAAGTGTGGGAGCACGGATAACTGTGCAGGCGTAACATGCGTTATCTCTGTGTCTGTGTACATGTAGCCTACATGTACCACACACACACAAACAGTATAGCTATGCCTCATGCCCGCGACTACTTGCCAGATTTGGATAGGATCCGTTGCTTGCGGTCTATTTCTGACCACACGTTGCACATCTTTGGAGATGTTTCATTTTTGAAAGTGAACACATGATGAGTTGAGCCGTGATCGGTGTCACTGGTGGATCCCCGTGAAGCTCGGATGGGTGTGTATACTGACTGTAGCTGCGCCTCCTGTGCTGACTGAGGATTTTTTTTCTGAACTTTTTCGCTTCCTTTTCATATCACGTCATGTCGGTCTTGCTGGTCATCTATGCCACGGATGAATTTGGTTTCAGCGACAAGGCTGCTGGCGCTCTCTATGGTTGGTGGGGAATCCTGTCAACCATTTGGACGAGTATTGCCAGTATTTTCGCAATTGAAGCTTGGCCTGCAGGTTTGGTGGCAAGTTTTGGGTTGTGAGGTTGTGGCCATTTACCTGCTCTACATGCTCAGAGTCCATCCTTTGGCCATCTTAAACTCGAGAGTTTGACAGATACTCCCACTGATACTGTTGTTGAGACAGCTTTTCCTTCCACCGTTCCAAAAACATCACGGCCACCATCCGCCACACCATCCCCCACACCATCCACCACCACTTGTCCAACCTCCACCTCTTCAGGACACGGTGGGGAGCAAGCGGACCGCGATGTTCGCCATTCTGGCGATGATGACGAGCCGTGCTTTGTTGATCCTGGCGAGAAACCCTGAGAGCTTCCGCTTGAACATCTTGATCCTCTCGCCTATGGCTGAAGGATTGCTGTTGCCCGTGGGGTCCTTGGGGAACGCATGGGCGGTTCTTGAGTAAGCTTGCAGTTTCTTGGGGGATTTGGATCATTTTGGATCTAACTAGATTGCTTCATTTTGATTATGGCTCCCATTTGCTAGTAGTATTGCCCCCCATCACCAGCATTCCAATTCTCTCAACACAATGATTGCATTCCTTGTTCTGAGGCTTCACAGCGAAGGTACACTGTCAGGAAATCTCGCTTTCCAACATCCGTGCTCTCCTCAAGCCACCCACATGCCTGGTTAGTGTTCGTGTCACTTTTAAGAGTAGCATAGTAGAGATGATTGGGATTTCATGGGCCTAGTTGCCTTTCCAACTGAAATAGTCGTTTGGAGTGGGATAGTTAACCACCATCTACCTCCCATGTTCAATATTGACCAGTATTGAGCACTATTTGCCATTAATGACGCTTGAAAATCATGACTAACCCTATCAAATCAATACCACTAACCCCTATCAAGCACCAACAAACCACCATCATCCAGGCTGCGCCATCATGGGCCCGACCGAGGTCTTTCTGGTGGGCCTCAAGCGGCTGACGGTGAAGGAGGAGAGGCCCATGGCCTTCAGTGTGAACTATGCCCTGCACAACGCAGGTTCCACAGCGGTGGGTGAAAGTTGAGCATCCACGGACGGTGTAACTGGTGGTTGGTAGAACTAACTACTGTAGGTTGGTAAAAATCTGCTAAGTATTCAAAATACTTATTAGTTATAAGTTGGTAGAACTAACAAACGAACAGAATGTCAAAGGTCACTAACAAAATATCGTAAAATCTGATTATGCCTACCGCTATAACTTATAACCACAATTAATGCCAAATAACTCATGGTTAGAACTAGTGGTTGTTTTTTGCTAGAATTAGTGGATATAATGATGGTTGTAACCAACCAGTAGCTGATTAGAATTTATGCATGTGAACATCATCATCAATGGAGTTGTAAGCAACTAGTGGTTGTAAGCTACTTACCAGACTTAAACTTTGCTACGAAAGATACTTAATTACCAATGAACAAACAACTGATTATTTGTTATCAATATAGATAATTACTAATCATAGTGGTGGCTACAATCAATGACTATGACTACTAGTTGGTTGTAATGCCATATTTTATTGCCCAATACTGATGTAGTGGTTACCAACCAATGGTTATCATTGTGAAAAGCACTGAGCCTATCTCTGAAAATGTTTAAAAAGATAAAAATTAGGAAAAGAATAGGAAAACCAAAAGGAAAAAAATAGGAACCTTCATTCAAAAAATAAGCCAAAATTAGGAAAAAAAATAAGCAGAAAATAGGAAATAGAAAACATAATTTAGGAAAAAAATAGGAAAAAATTAGGCAACCATTAGAACAAATTAGGAAAAGATTAGGCAAAAAAAAGGCAAAAATTAGGAAAACACAGGAAAGTGAAGAAAATGAATGCAAAACCGTCCATTTTCTTAATTTCCTGAGGGAAATTAGGAAAAAGTTAGAAAAAATAGGCAAAAATTAGGCAAACACAGGGAAAGTGAAGAAAATGAATGCAAAACCGTCCATTTTTTTAATTTCTTGAGGGAAATTAGGAAAAAATTAAGCAAAAATTAGGAAAACACAGGAAAGTGAAGAAAATGAATGCAAAACCGTCCATTTTCTTAATTTCCTGAAGGAAATTAGGAAAAAAATGAGGAAAAAATAGGCAAAAAATAGGCAAACACAGGGAAATTGAAGAAAATGAATGCAAAACCGTCCATTTTCTTAATTTCCTGAGGGAAATTAAGAAAAAATTAGGAAAAAATTAAGCAAAAATTATGAAAACACAGGGAAATTGAAGAAAATGAATGCAAAACCGTCCATTTTCTTAATTTCCTGAGGGAAATTAAGAAAAAATTAGGAAAAAATTAAGCAAAAATTATGAAAACACAGGGAAATTGAAGAAAATGAATGCAAAACCGTCCATTTTCTTAATTTCCTGATGGAAATTAGAAAAAAAATTAGGAAAAAATTAGGCAAAAATTAAGAAAACACAGGAAAGTGAAGAAAATGAATGCAAAACCGTCCATTTTCTTAATTTCCTGAGGGAAATTAGGAAAAAATTAGAAAAAATAGGCAAAAATTAGGCAAACACAGGGAAATTGAAGAAAATGAATGCAAAACCGTCCAAAGGGAAGAAAATGAATGCAAAACCGTCCATTTTCTTAATTTCCTGAGGGAAATTAAGAAAAAATTAGGAAAAAATTAGGCAAAAATTAGGCAAACACAGGGAAAGTGAAGAAAATGAATGCAAAACCGTCCATTTTCTTAATTTCCTGAGGGAAATTAAGAAAAAATTAGGAAAAAATTAGGCAAAAATTAGGAAAACACAGGGAAATTGAAGAAAATGAATGCAAAACCGTCCATTTTCTTAATTTTCATTTTTTTCCTATTTATTTTCTAATTTTGCTCCTATTTATTTTCTTTTTTTCTTTATTTCACATATTTCTTGTGTATGTTGTCTTTTCTATTCTTTTTCTATTTTTTTCTTAATTTTTGATTTTCCTTGATTCTCAGACTTAGGCTCTAACACTACTCACAAGGTTATCACAATAGTTGCGACCGATCAGTGGATATTGATGAGCAACTCAATAGCTAATTGTTCCAACAATCATAATCACATCGACAACCAAGCAAATGATTATCATAATGATTGTTTTAGCCACCTAATAGCTCCTCAATGGTTATCAAAATCAATGTTCATGCATATGACCATCTTCAAGAATCAACAACAAATAAAGAAGATATAGGTGTGTCACCAAATGATTGATGATTGGAACATATAAACTAATGATGAGGAATGGAATGATGTACCAAGTGATGTTCAGAATTCATGGTGGTTGACAACGGTGAATAACGGTTGCTGATCCTTTGGTTGATGACTGTTATTGGTTCATCATTTTAGATTACCATTGACTCATTGACCATCATTGATGTTGGGTGATAACCAAGATGTGATGGTTAATGGACGTCCTTGCTGGCTGTACGATGACGTAATTAACGCTGATGCTTGACAGTGTTGGGTATCAAGAGCTTTAAAATGATAGGGAACGCCGGGAACGCTCGTAGATTTTTGATCAGGAATATGAGCATGGTTTTGCTGGTTGCTGGGAGATTGATTGCTGCTGAATGATTTGGATGGTTCTGGAAAATAAACAATATAGACATACCTATTTTGGTTCCTGGAAGATGCCGCAAAGATGTGATAGCTTGAATCATGAGCTGCAAGCATTTCATGACAGTTCCCCAAGTGCACTCGCTTCGCGGATCCCATTTTTTCAGCTGCCAGGTGGTGGCATAGCCGATGTGGTCATCGACATCTTCCGAACCTGGCAGGTGAAAGATCCCAAGGGTTTCGTGGAGGTCTTTGGATCCTTTGCCACACCAACTCGCGCATGCTTGGTGCTCACAGAGGCACCGCCCACCGCCCTGCTCCGATCCATCAGAAGTTCTGGAGGACGATTGGTCCGATTGTTTTGAGATCATAGGGAGCAGAGTCCACCACTTTGGGTCTTCAGGTGGATCTTTTGGTTCACAATGACTTTGAAACGATGGGCAGTGTGGTTGACAGCCAGGTATATACCCCTTGGACAGTTTGACATGCCCAATTTGAGAATCCCAATGCTTTGTCGTGGCCAGGTAATCTGAGCAGGCTAAACATTAGATGCCTTGAACCAAAATAGATTGAGTAGGAGAATCCATGAGAGTCCCTCATGTGATACTTAGGATCGCCGCAGTCGATAATTGATCCCATGTGCTGGAATTATAATGGTGTCTTTGCTACAGCTGGTGGCAGAAATCGTACACAAGGTGGTGGTTGGTTTACCCTGTGATTACAGGATTTCAACCGTGGCGATTCATTTCTTCGATCAAAATTACAAGCTACCCACTGACTGAAATCTCTCCATGTCACCAGGCTGCTCTGATCTTGTCCTTCTTCTTGGCATGTTGGCTGCCAGCGGCCTTGTCGACTGATCTGACGTGTTGCAAAGAGTACGTGCCCTTCGAGGACTGGCCATGGACCACGGAACTGACCATGTTCATATGGCTATGCGTCGAGGCTTGAACTATCAAGTTTGTGAGAGAATGACCAACGATAATAGGGAACACAATGGTGAATGATGGTGAGGGGTACAAGGTATTGACACACAGTTTTTTTGTTGATGTCATGACAGCCAATGCTAGGGGTACCAGCAACATTTGTGGACACATGTGGACAGCCATGTGCTACGCACTAGGGTGCCATGTTGGAACACCTTTGGAGGAGGACGAGAATGGCGAGACTGGCCTATCCCCATCTCTCACTCGAGGACCTGGGAGCTGGGTCCCACCATGATGAACTGTCAGTATGAAACCCCATGAAACGATCTTCTGCGGGGGTTTATTATGGGTTTATTCGGTTTATCATATTTTATTATGGGTTTTCGTTTGCACTTTTACGGGAATTTATGCAGAACATCTGTCAAGAGGTGGTTTTTGTTGACATCTGCCGGATGGGCCCAATGAAGTGAGCAATGACATGCAATGACGTCTTACTCAACACGGGTCTCGCTGTCCAACCATGCAAACCTTTGCCAGCTGCAATTTGCCCAGTTGGCTGGATTGAAGAAGTCATGATGAGTTTGGTAAGAGAACGCCAGCAAAATGGGGGTGGAGGTTCCTGTAAATGGCATGCCCGGAAAAGATTGATGGTTTACTCACATGGGTGTTTCTAAAACTAGAGGTACCTCCAAATCATCCAATATTAAACATTTTAGTAATAAACCAACAATTTTTGAGGCCCCCTATTTGGTACCACTTGGTGACACCAGACAATTTGATCAACCAGCAACTGGCAACACTGTGCTGCTGCTTCGCAGAGAACTTTGCCCAACATCAGGACGTTCTCTGCGGTCCGCCATGCGCGAGAATATGTCAATTCTGCAGCCCGGCTGAACCGAAGATGGGGGAATGGATTCAAAGGATCTAGATTTTGACGCAATCCTGTGATCCATCATGAGTAGCCGCAACTACCCAGCTGTGGACTAGTGATTTCGAAGAGTAATCAGTGAGCTGCAGGAATACTTCTTTAGTGATGAGTTTGCACCTCTAGATTTGGGACATTGAATTATTGTGAATTATTCATTTTGGAACAATGTCAGATCCCTTCGTTCATAAACCATCCCTAGTTTACCTGCTTAGTAGCTGGTGATTTGTCCCCAATAGCAGGGTAGTTTATGAGCTGCTAACATGACTGAAACGGACATATGTGAAGATAAGCAGAGGTACCTCTCAGCGCCTTGAGGCGCTTTGGTCTTAGACAATGCATTGTACCTCATGAGGTGGTGTCCAAAAAACCTACCTATCCAAATACCTGGTAGAATTGATCACCAATATTATATCTTGGGTTCGTAGATTCTCCCCTGCAGGCTTATTCCACCATGATCTCACGATTGCAGGTGCTGCTGGTCATTTATCCACGATCATCAACCATGTTTGTTGATTGGTAACCATCAATAGTCATCATGAAGATGAATATATAACCCACGACAAAGTGCATGATCAATAGCTTGCGATTTGTTTTATCCGGAAAATGGATTTCCCACGAATATCTTCGTTTTGTATCACCCAGTATGCACCATCACTAATTATTTTAACCCATCATTTCATTGTTATGGGTTTCATTGGCAATTCCAACCCTAATCAACCATAATATCAACCAATACCTTGACCAGTCTATTGACCATTGCCATTGACCATTGCATAAACCTGATATTGACCATGATGAATCACTACCAAAATCATCCCTTCTCATCCATGTAACATTGACATTCATGTGTATAAAAAAAATCTAATTATGTCAAAAATCCAAACAATGACTTTGCCAAACAGTATGATTTTTGGCCCAGCTGCAGCATGTTGCAGCTTCTTGAGGCGCCACCGCGGCCTGTGGGTCGTGGCTGCTTGTTCCACCTGCTTGGTGGGAGTGAAGGCCCAGTGGCATCACATGAACGCCACCATGCCCAAGTACCTCGTGAGGGAACTGGGCGAAGATGCGACCTGCCTGCAGATAGGATGATGCATGGGTGGCTCAATGATTAATGATGATGGTTGACCATGGTTGATGATTGTTGGCGTTTAATGATGGCTTATACTGGTTCAAAATGGTGAATGGTGAATTGATGATGACTAAGATTGGGCAGTAATGCTTGGATGATGTTCCGGTGTTGGTCGAACTGAGCTTGGTTGTGAAGAACCAGCCATGGCTGGCAACTTCTGAGTGAGCGACAGAGACGGTGGCAGTCGGGATTAATCCAGGGTTTCCTCAATTCCTGAGATGCCCACATGTCTGAATATCTCACCGAACGGAAGCAGTAATATTCCATGGCTATATTATTTGTTTGTTTGTCAGCAACCAGTGCATGTGATGCCAGTGATATATCCAGACCCATTCCAGCGGCTTATAATCAGCCATGACTGGGCATAGGTTTGATACACTGCCCGAGATTCAGATTTGTTTAGACCTATCGCAGTCCTGGCTGACAATTTCGATGATATTTCCCCAGCCCTTGCAGACATCCAAAGATTGAAGCAATGTGCATAGCCAATGTTTGATGCCGTTGCAAGTTCCAAACAGTCCAGTTCCAAACAGGCCAAACAAGTGCCTGCAGCTGGCATCACATCCAAAGCGGATTGGAACCGTTGCAACTTAGCATTACATCACTCCAACAGCTCAGGCCCCTTGGGGAACAGTGAACAGCATCAACTACTGGATTTGTGCGTTGCTTCCTCCGCTGGTCACACTGATCACAGCTAAATGGAGGACTTGCAGCGCGCAACTTCAGATGGTCCTCGGGTCTACTGATGGGTCTGTCCACCACTGGGTTTGCCACAGAACATGCAAAAAAACGCTAATTTTGTATGATTTTGTTGCTCAGCTCTTTTCACTGGTGTGTTACCACAATCATGAACAACTTTGCTTTTGTTGTCTTTGTTCTGCCACCACAATCTGCATTGTATCGTATGCTTTGATGTGGCATCCAGGAACTTTCCAGCGATCTTCCTTGGCAGTGCACCTTGGCTAAATACCCTACAACCAAGCAATGGGTCCCATATGGGTGGTTTCAAATTGATGGCTATGGCTCTTGTAAACTAGCTGGGTCAAGGAGGATGAGATGATTGTGGGAACTCAACAGGCTGTTTAGATCCCATCAGTATGACTGGAGATAGGAGATCGTTAGCTGTTGCTCAGCAAAGAACCTCACTGTTTTTTCCATTAGATTTTGCAGTTTGAAGGCGAACACATATCTCTATAGAAACAGCCAAACAAGTGGAACATTGCATGACATGGCGCCATGTTTTCTGTAGGTTCCCACTGGTCCCCACTGGTTCCCACTCGTTCCCAAGGGTTTCTCTTTGAATATCTCGGAACACCGGGCAGGTGGTGATGTCTCTCTCACCGGCCTTCATGATCTTTGAAGTCTCGGCAGGGGCCCACAGAGGAGCTCTGGCTCGGCTCACGTTGAGTCTGACAGCCGCATGGGAATTCGATGGGTGAACAGAAAATATTCACGAAGCATTGATGGGATCACAAAATGAAATCCTACAGTATGATTGATTATGATTAGCATTTCATAATGATAATCCTCCAATCAGATTGAATCCCAGCGATGATTACTCAATGAATATCTACCGAGCGATAATCTCATCAGAGTCCCATGCGGTCTATGATGAAAATCGACCCACTCCAACCTCCCAAGTGCGTCCCATGGTGACTGCCCCGCAGCATCCTGAGATCCGAGCCACCTGTGCCTGGCTAGCGACCATGAGTGTGGGCGAGGCGCAGGGGGCGGGCTTGGACTGGTGATGTGTTCAGTTTGTTGCCTGGTGAAATGTCAAAATGGTGGCCATCATTACTGCATTGATCAGTTATTATATCCACCAATGGCTGATATGGTCTAGTGTTAGCTATTATTGGTAGGTCATTAATGATCATTCTAGCCATTTTTGTTGCTTGCACATAGTTAATTACAACCATTCATAGCATTAACCAACAATGATAGTTTCAGGAAAGCTCAGGAGGACTGTAGATTAGATGCCTACGCGGATCAGACATGATTAGAACCATCAGATGGATTGGATGACCATCCTGTTGCAGGGTTGGAGATGAGTTTCCCTGTTTGGTTCATGCGAAGTCAACATTTTCAACCAATCACTGAACAGCATTGCTGCTAAGCAATCAGTGTTCATCACAATTGGTGAAGAAGTGCACACTCGGACACCGCCATGGTGTAGCGCTTGCTTCAGATGTTGATACTCTGCCTCCTCCAAAAGGGGCAAAAGGGGGGAACCTGGGAAGCAGAGAGGAGAAGAAGAAGAAGAAGATGTTGGTACGCTGGCTGTAGCGATGCCCAACTGATCGAAGTGGCTGGTATGTTTGACACAAAAAATGCCAGCCATTAAGGTGATTGTTTCTGTATGCCTTCTCGAGATTTGGACATGGGAACGGAATATCATCTTGGTGTGTAGACGCTTCACCGAACCAAAACTGAAGAACTGCAGGTTGTTGGAATGCCACTGGTCCAGTATTTTTCAACTGTTTGCTTCATGTTGAATCGTTGCTGGTTGACAGTGCTGAAAAAGTTTGCTAATGCTAGATCCATATTGAGAACTAGGTAACCCTCCTTATATTTGGGATAAACCACCAGCTATTTCGAGTAAAATAGGGGAAGTTAGTTTATGTAGGAATTGATCTACCACTACCAGGGGATACCAACCACCCCACCAACCCAGTGAGCCCACCAGGGAGGCGCAACCACAGTGCTGAGGTGATTTGGAGCCCAAGGTTCAACACCTTCAGTGCTGATTTGTCACCGGATGGCAAGGAGGTGCCGTGGGCGGCTGTGGGGCGCATGCGGGGCATGATGGAATGAGAATAAATTAACTATACGTATGTAGAGGTGTATGATTATACTAGATATAGAGAGGGAGGTATATATTGGCTATAGGTATAGGGTAGAGGTTAGATTATAGGATGATGAGTGATGATAGGATGATTAATGACTATAGGTACAGGTACGATTATAATGTGATTAGTGATCAAAGGAGGATTTAGTATGATCAACCCATATATACAGAGGTATAGATGGCGTAGCTCGGCTACTGAATGGTAAACGATTGCAACACCACGTTACACGATTTATACTGTATACGTACATGATTTGTTCAAAACAGCACGCGTGCGATGTTTTGATGATCTTCATGGAACATGATCATGAACTTGGCAGCACTACTGTAGTGGTTAGCTCCCAAGGCCACGAACTGCTGCTCCATTTATTTCAGGGACATGCATTGAATCCACTAATTTGCTGGAGTCTGCTGATCCTGATGGGGACCAACCAATCATTGCTAGGATCATTTCTACTTGGACTTGTAATTTCAAGGGGATATCATCCGATGACAATCATTCTCGGGTGATTCTTGCATCAGATTCTCCAAGTCCTACTGACGAAGCTTGCCGACAGTGCTTAATTATTGAAGGTCAATTGTTCAATGTGGAAAAAATGGCAGCGTAATTAACACTGCCATCGATTGCTGTCCAATGGTTATTCTTGATCATGCTCAATTGAGCGAAAACAACCAATCAATGGCATCAATTTCACTATAGCCATTATGATAACCAATATGTCCTCCGGGTTGACTTCAAACTCTGCCCAGGGCATTTTCATGGTCATCGCGTTTACACCGCAGTGAAGGGCTCAGAATCTGCCTGGGTGAGCAGCGGGGATGGTCATGCCATGCTCCAGGCATCGTGATAAACGAACCAACAGCCACGAGATGAACATCCCAACATGGACTAGTTTGGGCATAGGATGTGAGCAGCTGGGGTAGAGGGTACTGACCCACAGCCATACCAAGATAGAGACACACCTCGCAATGGTTATTACAATATAGCAGCACTTGGCGTTGGAAGTGACTGCGTGGGGTTGATCGCTTTTTGAAGAGTGCGAGGGACCTTGAAGGAATTTGTTGCTCAGGGTGGGATGGACTATGAAAATAGATATTCCATGATTTTTTGTCAGCCAAGTTGTTCAACATCTGCCAGATCTTCACAGATCTCGCATCATTTCAAGACATTTCACGGTGCCATTCTACTTGGACACGTGCCTCGGCACAGTTCCAGCCGAGGTTTCTGGCGGGTCTTCCAACTGGTTGGATCTCCGGAATTCTCCTGGAGACCTACTGTCCAGATTGCCCCAGCTGTCGTTCCTTGGAGCAGGGCTAGCAGTGTCAGGGCTGGTAGGATTGTCTTGGGGGAGCAGATGGGAGTCACCGCTAACCATCATTGTTGTTGCAACTACAACAGGTCAAAAGTCATTGGTGGTTTTTGGATCATGATCGCAGTCGGTGATTGCGATATGTCCTAGGAACATTCATGAACATCACTATGAACCAACAATGATGCTGTTCGTATACTTTTTCGAACCCTACTACTCAGTACCAGCATTCTTAGCGACGCTTCTGTTGGTACCCAACGACTCATAGTTGTTTAACCCACGGCGTCCATCATGGTCACGCCGGTGCTCAGGCGAGCCTGGCACTGGTGCCTTCTGCAGGTACAACTGCCAGGTGGGGACTTCATATGGCATGGCATGTTGGTTCCAGGGTATGGGTCAAGGCTTTCAACATGCCATGGGACGGAAGTTCACATCCCAACAGCTGTGATGAGCAACTGGTCATTCGTGGGATGTGAACTGCTGGGGGACCAGGTTTTGATTGGCTCGCTTTGCTATTCAACATGGTGAATCATGGTTGGTCACAGTGATGCTCAACAATGGTTGGGCATGGTCATTATGGTCAAGAGTGACTCACAAGGCTAGTGGCTGATCATGGCTCAGAATGTTTGATTATAGGGGCATCCACAAATTATGTGTGCCCTCAATTCCCCAAGTCGTTGGCATGTCAACTATTTCGAGTTATGCCATTGGTGCGTGCGTGGTTGATTCAATTGAGTCATTGGCACATTTTGGTCTCAGTACCTCTTAGTGAGGTTTAGTTTGGAGAGGGGCTTGAAACAGGCTTGGCTATGAGTTTGCAAGCAAAAATGCATGCGCCCTGGTTTCGCCTGCAAGCCTAGCTGACTCTGCATCTTCAACAGGAATATACCCTACAGGGCCAGGCTTTCCAGTGTTTTGCTATGATTATTTCTGGACAATCCACAAACATTCATGCATATGAACAACTGATCCAAGGACATGTATGAAAATGTATTTGCACAGATGATATGTTCCATGTACGGACTATACAAGGACTATAGTTTGCATGTATTTACAAACAAAATTTTGGATTAGTCTGGATATTTGTTTATCCATATAGTTATCCATAGCTATCCACAGCTATTTTTCTTTGAACATTTTCATGTCGCAGATGTGTCATCCGCTTTGCCCATGGAGGTTCCAGGAAACCCAGTACCTTGCAATGCCTCAGCAGGCTGGAGGGACTGAAGATCTGACTTGGACCATGCAACGGTCAATTTCTGGTTGGAACACCATTGGGTTTGTCCATAGCCATGGTGCTACCTACCAACCATTCAATAAAAGCCATTCATATCTTCGCTGAGGGTATTCACAAAGGTGGATACTCATTTTTCGGAATGTTTGGGATTTTTTGGATTGTGTTGCCTTTGTGTGGAACTTTTTAAACAAGTTGGGAACTTTTGAGAATTGTTTGGAGTCTTACGATACCAGACCACACCCACATACCCAATGAATGCCCAAGCTGGTGAGTACCCACGGGGTCAAGAAAAATCATAATGGGGAAAGCTCTTCCCGATTGGCTACCGTGTGGGTGGAGATGTTGCTGGCCAGGTCCCAACGTGTGTTCGTCACACCAAAAGCTGCCGGATCCTCATGGGCAGTGTCAAAACTCACCAGTTCTAGTCTTGGACATAGGAGTCTATCTAGAGGGGGTCATAGACCAGTCTTAAGCCGAGTACCGTCTGCGAGAGTGGGTTCTCACCATATTATCAGAGGCTTTCACTATGTTACACGCGTGCTAATCAATCTATTTCAGAGACTGGGGCAAGGTGCGGAGAACGCCTATTGAATCTGTTGGCAAAAGATTCTGCATCCGTTCACTGTACAGATTGGATACGGCCGATTACATACCCTTGAAAGCTGGTCATGCAACAGACATGTTCCAGGACTCTAGCAACTCAAAGCGCATTGAATATCTCCCATGTATCGCGAAAACACTTCTGATTGGTCGCTTGAGGTGTTCAGTGCCTTTGGCCTTGTCGGGTACTTGCCCTAGCAGTTGTCGAGAATGTCAAGGGTGGGCAGAGACTTCCAATGGTCCAGTTCTCTGGATTTGGGTCACCATGCTGTCGGTGATCGGGCCCGTCCTTCTGCTGCTTCTACGCAGTACAGCCTTCGTCTCTTGGCAGATCATACGTAGTACCAGGAGTCCTAATGTTGCAGGTTTCCTTGCAATGCAACGGAAGATTTGGAGATGGTTGGGGGGTACCAGTATTTATGGAAGTATGGTATCGGTATAGGCATGTTTTTTGCTTCAGGATCTGGAACGGACTGGGGGCGTGGTACTGTGTTGCAGCAATTCATGAAGAGAGAGAGAGAGAATACCTTCAAGAGAGAGTCCTGAAGAATGAGGTTATTCTCTGACATGATGCAAGGGGATTTCGAAAAAAACGCAGAATCCAGAGATCCACTCGGCAACAAAATGAAACATTGTCACCACTCACCATACATGCTTTCATTTTCCCATACATCAACAGCAACAAGCTACCATTGTGATCATATGGTTCACCACAGGATAGACCTCACTATTGACAACATAAAGCTTGAAGAGTCGTCGCATGTGTCCCGAAATGGTAACTCGATGTTTCCTTCTTCTTCGTTGGATGGTTGTAGATCGATGGTTGTGGATGGTCGGAATCCATTTGTGGGATGCTTGGGCAAGCTGCTTGGGATGATTCACTAGGGTACCATCTCCAGGGATAGTTTCGGCCCCAACCATCAAACAGTGGCCGCCCTGTCCCGTTGAGGACACGGAATCTGCCAAAGAACTTGCCTACGCGGCAGCAGATGATGGTCGTGGTGACAAGGTGACCGTTGGCTCCGGAGCTGCCCAAAGCAGCTGCACTTTGGCGATCTGATCGACTATCAACATGTATCAGCCATCATCATAAGTTTATGATGTTTATGTAAGTTTCATAACTTGAAGAACTTCCATCCATAATCATGATTATCAACAAGTATCCACCAAGTTTAATCGTCAGTTGGTTGAGTTGTGGGGTGTTGCAATGTGGCAGCACTGCAGGAAGCCAAAGTGGCTGAGCAGGAGCCGTTGGAAGAGGAGGAGCGCCAGGCGTTGCCTAGCGACAACCAACAATCAATTTCCAATGAACATTCAACACCAACAATTTCCATGACTCAATCAACAGAAACCATCAACGACAAGAACGATAGCAATCAACAACAACACTAAGGGGGGGGGGTGAGGAGGAGCCGTTGGAAGAGGAGGAGCGCCAGGCGTTGCCTAGCGACAACCAACAATCAATTTCCAATGAACATTCAACACCAACAATTTCCATGACTCAATCAACAGAAACCATCAACGACAAGAACGATAGCAATCAACAACAACACTAAGGGGGATACTCAGCAACCCTAACACCAACATCTAGGCGACTGTCCCAGTCACCAAAGATCACCAGCAAGAAACGAGTGGTTTCATGATCTCTTTCAACTACAATTGTGCATGTTAAATGGCTCCCGCACTTTCGTTGGTAAAATAATTTGCTGTTTTTTTTTTTTTTTGTGTGTGTGTGTGTCAATCTACCCTTGGGAACTTGCTACGGAACGAAGTAAAGCCCAAGAACCATGGGAATCACCGAATCACATTCCCAAGTTAAGGCTAATGATGCATGTCTTTGATGACTTTCATTGCCCATAGACAAATTCTGAAACGGCACTATAGCTGTAAATGATATTAAATGATGGCATATGGAAGAAATAATGGCCCAGCTGCAGTATTGATCCAACCGCGATCGTCAGTCATCATCACACATTATACTTGATTAATGAAGCACCATCAGCAACCGTACCAGCCCCCATGAACCACCATCTTTCACCAGGATTATCCATCATTCATTGTTGATCCTGTGGCGAGGTCCGAGCCACAAAGATTGGGGCCAGCGAAGGGATCGAGGCGGGCACTGGAACTAGCCCCAAGGGTCTGGAGAAGTTTGGAACTTTGATCCGCCGGTGTCGCCAAGAATCAGTACCTGTGATTCAAAGGCGCGATTTGATGCAGAAACTCTGATAGCCAACCTCAGCCATGTGAAGTTCTGTAGTTGATCCAAAGTCTAGAGGCAGCACCCCCAGTTTTTCTACTGACGAAATGATGCCGTGTTTTCTTTCAGTTGCTGGTCCTGGGAATGTTGGGAGGTGGAGATGACCGCGCCACCGGCCGGAATCTGACAAAAAAGGAGCGCTCGGAGCTGCCATGGCGCTAAATTGCTAGTGGAGAATCTGCAAATCTTAAGCTCAAACCTCAATTAGCAACTTAGGATAGGACCTAGGATAGGACCTGGGAAAGGATAGGATTGAGACCTTAATCAGGAGAGGATAGGAGAGGAGTGTTAGGACAAGACTGGGCTTGGAGATGAGGGGAAGGGATTACTCGGAACTTGCCTAGCATCAGCACAGACAGGTGCCCTTGTCACAAGTAGCAGATGCGCAAGCACCACCAAGTGGATCCAAGTGGCACAATCACTGCTGCAACTTGGGTGGCTAGCAACCTCAAAGTGTTGTTCTACACCTCGTTCTACAGCTTGTTCAACCTAAATCTCTTGGTCCCAGTTTGTGGCACCGCATAGCCATAGCTGTACCTCCTAACCCCCTGCATCGCAGCTGAAGGTTGGGAGGAAGCACCTTTGTGGATGCCACAGATGGCGTGACCTATCCCACCACCAACACCTACACGGTGACCAGCCTCACCTTGGGATACAACTACGTCCTCAAGGCGTGTGATGGTGCTGCTTCATGCAGTAGGGCTCCATACTTCCCGTTCCAAAAGTTCAGTATCAAATATCATCAATGCAATCAGTTGCACGAGATTTATTCAAATGATTTCAAATGTATATTTTGACTGTTGAATGTGGGATCACAATGGCTATGCTGCGATGTGTTGATCTCTCCATGGTAACGTTGTCGCATCCAGGTGGCAGCTGTGAACCGCGTGGTGGACACCAATGCTCTCACAGACATCGTGCCCAACTATGCTGAGGCCCTGCGTCCGTGGCATCTCTGGGATCCAACGGGGCTAGGGAGCACCTCCATGTACCTCCGCGGTTGATCAAAAATGGGTACTGCCTGGTACTGCTCTGTTTTTTATTTATTTTTTTCGCACCGGGTTTGCTTCCCTATTTCAATGGTCATGTTGAGGATGACTCACTCGATGTGTTTCGCCAGTTGAGGATGGCTGACCCCATGTGTTTCACCATACCGCGAACCCAGCGTCAGATCCAACTCTATGCTGCAGCAGCTCCTGTGAAGCCCTGAGAGAAGCAGCGAAAGCGGGGGATTTTGCAGTCAATGATCGTCCTCTCTCCTTCACCACCATCAATCAATCAGCCATGACCCATTATCCATGATCATCATCATCATCATCATCATCATCATCAATCGTCCATGATGCATGGTTATCACCATCAATCAATGCATGATCCATCCTCAATCATGTTCACCATCCATCTGTTGATATGTCAAGCGAATTTTTTCCATGCCATTTTGGCCTCTGATTTTCACTGAGGATCCACCTGGCGCCCCTGCGGTGGTTGCCTCGACACGCACGCAGAGCGGGTCGGGCGGACCCAGCACCCAGAAACGGTGATCCGTTATCCGCCATGGTGACCCCATGGTTGAGCGCTGCCCTGCAAGAAAATCATGGTTAAATGGTTAAATATGGTCAAAACATATGTGGGTGATAACAGATTCGTGTTAATAAGTACCATAAAATACCATAAAGAAGTGGAATGCTAATGGATTGGAATGGATAACAGACGGCTATACCATGCCATTGTTATCAACAAGTTTTGATTCATCGTGGTTGATAACTGAGAGCCATGAGAGTTTGATAGGCATGGATAATTATTTGTTAATTAGCATTGGTAAGATTTATTGACCAGAGTGACTATGCTTTCTAAGATCACTACAATAGGCTCCGATTGCCAACAATGCTTAATAAACATTATGGCTCATGCTAGTGAATGGGCATCATTTTGCTCACAGTTTTCAATGTCAAAATCTCCAGGGAATTCAGATATATTCAGATTGATGATTTTCGCATATTTTCGCTATCTAAGATGCTTGGTGTGCACTTCGTCAGGAACGACGTCCATTGCGGCATTCTCAACCATGGGCCCACTGAAGCGGCCAAACACCGACAGTGGCTGGATCTCTTGACCATGGCTGCTGGATTTCTTCAAAAATTCCTTGACGAATTGCAACACCTAAATTAATTGCGTGCCGTAAATCACTCCAGGTACCACCCAAAAGTCCCGAAAATTCTTGGTCCAGCCGTTGCGCATCAATTACAAAGACCTGGTGATTTCAGAGCGAAATTCTTGGTCCCCTCCACCCCTCCATGGCTACCAAAGCCGTGAAATCAGGTTGCAGATCTCATGGACTCCACCTGCCAATTCGGGTGGATCTCAACTCCTGGGCTACAAGCTCTACAGGACCTGGCAGCTGTTTGGAGCTTTGCTATGGGGAACACCTTTCTCCCAAAAGCACACAACAACATGCTACATTCTCTGCAACAAACATGAGCTAGTCGGTTGTTGATACATTGTTGGTGGTTCAAAAACAGTGTTTTGAGATGGCCTATGATGGCCTACAACCACCCTACAACCACCCTTTTTGGTTCTCTTCGTTGCAGATGGGATTTTTTTCCGCGCTCGAAATGAACGTAGCTTCAGAGATGACAGGAACAATGGAGCCAACGACCCGATCAATATCCTGTTGTGGAACGGCCCGGTAGCTCAAGTGGTGCCTCAACATGTTCGAGTCTGCAGTTGAAGCAGCTCGGAGGGGTAGCACCAAGGTACCTCTACTTGAACCCGCTGAGTGAAGATAGCGAAGCCATGAAGCACTACTAGAATTGACTATGATCGGGAATGGTTATAGCAACTATCAATCATCATCAATCGTTATCAACCATAATATATGATGATCAAAGATCAATAATTGTTGAATCACATAGCATAGTTAAGCGTATATACTCAATAGTCTGAATCAACCATCAAATCACCATCCGTTTAGAATGATCAACCAAATTAACCCCTCCGGAACCATGAAACTTTGGTTAATCATTGGTTATTAATCTTCATATAACCCTTACATAATAATCCCTTATTAACCCCTATCAAGCCTCAGATAACCCTTCCATGCCCCTTCTACCCTTCTTGACCCATGAATCATCACCCATTTTCACCATCCAACGTCACCCCCACTCTTCTCCGATCTCAGTGCTGTGCGCAATTCCGAGGTGCAGGTCAGCCTCAGATCACTTCCTTCACAGTCACGGGACTTTCAGGTGGGCGGAGATGGCTGGTGGTGGGTGGGCGGACCATCACCAAGGGGTGGATTACGTGGTCAGAACCTTGGGAGGAACAAATGGTTGGTTAGATTTGGTTAGTAATCACTGATGGTTAACTACCAACAAAGGTTAGTAACAAATTTGGTTAACAAATGGTTGGTTACTAATCACTGAATCACTGTTGGTAGTAGTAACTGATTCTTACTAATCACTGGTGAGAACTGATGGTTGGTGCTGACTGATGGTTGATGGTTAAGAACTGATGGTTGAACTCTCACGGCTTTGCAGTGGTTATGACCTTTAGTAAGCATTAACATTAGTTGTTGAACCAGCTTTTCATGGTGTATGATATATCATCATCACTGAAGGTTAGCTCACAATCCCTGATGATGATTATCCATGATTATCCAATTGGTTAACATCCCTTCAGTTATTATCAACCATCACAGTTCAGCTTATTGGGAGATCGATGCCCGGCGGCTTCTTGGAGAAGACTTGGCTCAGGTGGCTTGATCTACAAATTCGCGGCCACTGCACTGAATGCAGCAGGGGAGTCGTTGCAGCCGAGTCCTCAAGGGGCTGGGGGTTGAGACATCAAGGGGGTAGGGGTGTTGGTGATTTTGGAACAGGTTAAATCAATTGTGCATTTGAACCTGATTTATCATCATGCGTGTTGAGTTTATCACACGGATATAGCTGCTATAGTTCAGTTAAGTTGTGAAGTTTGGGCCCTTATACATCTATTCAGTCTATTCATGTATCTTAATCAGCAATCATGCGAACTCATTGATAGAGGTTATGATCATAGACTTGTGGTAAGGGCGATAATGAACTTAAAGAACCAGCCATGTTTGATGAACAACGCCAGCTCTGGATGATAGACTGAGAGATGGGTTTTCGTTGTTGGTGTCAATTGCTATGGATCTCCCAGTCACAAACAAAGCCAGAGGTATATGATGTACCTAGCTTTCTTGGTTGTCATCAAAGAATCAATCAGCTTAAGCTGAACAAAGGGATCCCAGCCCAAATTTCAAGCTGTTCATGGAAGAATTCAACTGATGAATATGAGATCGAAAATGATGCGACTGTATACATCAGTTGTTTGACTGAATACTGTTGAAGATGATCAAGCTACAGCTTGCAGTGGACTCAGAATGAACTGGTGCCAATCCGTGCGTATCAATGAGGTCGATTCGCCCTACACACCACCAGAGGTTGCGAGTTTTTTCCCGCTTCAACTTGGTGCCAAACGGTGCCCAATCGATTTGATATTTGATTTCCCTATATATAATATATATACAGTATATATATATATATATTGTTTTTTTTCGCTCATTGAAAGCCATGTGGTTGGCTGGCTGCCTTGCGAATTGATTGATTGGTTGGTTGAGTGATCAATCCTTGGGTGGGTCATGCCACGTCACACCTTATTGTTTGGCATATCTCCACTTCTCCCAGAAGTGTTGCACATGAGGTCTGCAGAGACTCTTGTGCCGGGAGGAACGGTGCCAGCACAGAAACGCCGGCATGTTAAGCTCCAGTGGGAGCAGCCAGGCACCAAGACACTTCATCACGTCTAGAGAGGGATGTTTCCTACACAAGGGGCTGCACAAGGGGCTACACAAGGGGCTACACACGTACGCCATGAGCTACTGGATTCTCCACAAAACCATTTCAGTTCACAATGTTTCCTGCAAACATCCATTTTTGTGGGTGTCCTTGATGGGTCAGAACACACGTGACTGTTGCCAGGATGGATGCTTTGGTACGAGAGCCGGATGTCGCCCGCACCACCACGTTCCTGGACTGAGCAGGGCAGACTGATCACTGAGATGGGTCAGCTGGGGATGGGAATTGGCAATAATACTGGACTATGTGCTACCAAAGGGTTAGTGATTGGATATGATTGGTAATGAGGTTTTATGATGGAGAATGGCCAATGAAAACACCAAGTACCAAGTAGCTCAGAAAAATGTGGGGGAAAGCTCTGCTTTTCCAGCCACTGCAGAGGGAATTGCTTGACCTGCCATGTTGGGGCTATACAGGACGATCTAGCAAAGTCAAGATCCAGGAGCCTTGCTGTGATTGAATGATGGGGTTTCCAGATCTTGTCCTGACTGAATGGCACATGATGGCACCAAGGGTCTATGAATCTAGACATGACCTTCCCCTTCCCCTTGAAAACAAGCTATGGCTTTTAAAGATCGAGTCCCCAAGATACCAAGACTTGACAGCACCTGTGCTCCACTGGCCGGGCCATGGCTCAAGAAGATGAAGTTCATTGTTAGTGGCGATCTAGCTGGTACTTGATTCACTCATCTTTTTCAGAGGGGTTGAAACCACCAGCTACTGCACTCATGGGATGTACATGGATGTAGTACATATATTTAGTGACCTGCATTGACTTCAGCCATTCTCACAACGCTGCCTCCACCGACCTTCCCATCGACCCTTCGCTTGAGGTCAGTGGCGCTGGCCTGGTCTGCTCCCAGCAGTGATGGCAGTTCGCCGATCCTAGGCGCAGTGACCTTCCACAGCTCACGTGTGCTTTGACCTCTCCAGGCCCTTGGTCAGTCCACGTGGCACAGGATACCTCCTCGAATACGACAGTGGCGACTACACGGACTTCACCAACAGTAGGACGACATCCACTCCTTGTGACTTTTGAAGGTTTTGAAGGTCTCTTTGATGAACTTGCAAGCAAGCCACAACTTTTGGGAATGCAGGCTGTCTCATGTATGGAAGTTTGCATCATATGAGGATGTGTTCATGGCTGGAATTTGCTTTTGCGCAAGATACCTTGTTGTCTTTATGAAACGAATGAAGCATTTACTTGCTTAAGGATTTAGATGGCACTCGTAGGAGCAAGAAACAGATAACTCAGATAACCAAGTGGACAAACTATACAGAACATGTATGAAAACTGACTGTTGGAAACAAAAGTTCAGCCAAACCTACACAAGGCATTGGAAAAAGGAAGCAAAGAAGCCCGGACCCACCATGCCTCTAAAATGAGGACGTGCATCTATATTTGGTGTCCTTCAGTACAGGTTTGTCTTCAACCATTGTGGAACTGGTCACCAGGACTCCATTACAATCGGTATCTAAATGGGCTGGTGATGTTGCTTGAGATTAGGTAGTTGATCAAACAAGACTGAACCATTTCCTTCGTTAGGGGCAATATATGAAACTACCGTGTATATTCCCGATGTTCCTACACACGAGCTTTGTAAGATTTGTGACAGTGTGACATAGTTTGAGAGTTTTCTTATTCGCATGATCTAGCCACTTTGTCCAGTCTGGCATTTTGTGATACGTGACTTGCCCTGTGCCGTCAATTTGTCCTAAGCCTACACGTTGCAGTTGGATGATGTGACTTCACCTTACCAGATGTGACTTAAAGCTGCTTGTTTTCACAAAAAGAACAAACTTGTTTTCAGTGGCCACATTCAATGGGATCTCATGCTTGCGAGGACATATGACAGCAACACCTTCAACGACACGATCGACTCTCTGTGGTCTCAGACATGATTTCCAGAGGGAAGGGTCCGAAGGGTCAAGCATTTGTAGAGGCCCTTCTTCCAGAACTTTCCGTTGGCCACTTGCTCAAAGTTTAAACTCTCTGGAATATATGATTAAGACTGATGATTGTAGTCATTGTAAATTTGTAATCAGTAACAATAGCATCCAATAACAACACTCATTGGCATTGTTTGCCCTCGTGATATAGCGGTTCACAACCGGTCATGCTGCTGCCAGGCCCGAAGGAAAGTTCCTTCGCTTCGTGGTCTATGCAGAGAACGCCATTGGTTTGTCGCAGGTGCACTGCTGATGATTCGATGGCGGAGCTGCTGCTTTTGCTGCCCTCAAGTTGCACAGTTCCTTGCAACTTCCTTGTTTTTCCCAGTTCAGCGTCAGGAGATTTCCCGAGTTTTTCCGAACCTGGATGTGTTCCAACATGTTCAAAGAAGTCCACTGATCTTGTGATGACTTGAGAATGCCATGTTGGTAGTTGCTGTAAAAAATGAATTGAACAGGATGGTGGCTGATCATTGATGTTGACATCAATGATCAACCACCACGAAGAATCAACTATGGGATTTGTCGTTAAATGATTTGGAACAACAGTGGTGCATAGTGGTGCCCAAGTACCATGGTGGTGCCAAGTACCATTGGCAATTGGTGATCGCCGGTTGTATCCCATGGGTTCCCATGTATCGTTTCCGAGGTGAGTCCGGTGTACCGCACGCAAGTGTGTGCCTTGCACGGGACCTCAAAGCGGCTCCTGGCATCACCAGGGACATGGACATCAGGAAGGTGCAGATCCAACTTGTAGATGTGATGAGTTACATCTTGGGGTTCACCAGCTAAAGCAGAAAGTGTAGAGCACCAGTACTCATTAGAAGTCATCTGTAGCCCTCAAGAGCTGTTTTCCGACTGAGAGTACGCCCAAAGTTGCCCCCCAGGCATCCAAGGCCAAGGAAACGCCGTGATGAGGCCTGATACAGTGGCCAGCTTCACAGCGACGGAGCACACGGACTACTCAGTGAAGTTGGTTTGGACGCCACCGGCATCAACAGGCCTGGGCCATGTTAGTTAAGTTTGGCAGCTGAGTCAGTTGCACAGTCGGTCAGCTTAGTTGGGAACATGGACTGACCATGACAGGGGGATTGCACATGACCATATGTGGAACTTATGAAAGTCACCGGTTTCATCGAAGAACAAGGATTGGAAGATTATGTTGTAGTTCTACTTATCAATTGGAACCGGAGGCGGTTTGAAGCTTTTGGTCGAACTCTTTGGTGGCAAGGAGAGATCCAATGTGAGTGTTTGCAGGGTTTGGGATGGTGAAGCCAACCATTCCCAAGCTTCTCACAGCCCATAGTCTCATGGCTGGCTTCCCAGTTGTGGCTTGGCTCAGGCTGTGTGGGTGCTCTGATCACTGGCTACAAGGCGGGCGGCTCATTTCAAGCAGGAAAACTCACAGAGCTCGATGGTACTGAATTTTACCACCACGAAGCCGGTGTGGTTCGGCCATTTGGGGCAGCAACTTGATTGTGCCCAAGACATTCGTTTGGGCACTGCTTGATGCTGAGCATTTGATCTTGAGGTAATCAGCGAGTTTCCTCCTATGGGTGATGCTGAGAAGAATGGATCATAAGTTCTAGTTGGGATGCGTGGTTGGCTGACATTTTTTGGGGATGCTTTGTAACCACCAAGCAGAATCAAGGAGCTCTTTCAGAGACAATGTTGAAGAGCCGAGTCATGTCCACAAATTTGGCTAGACTATGAATTATGAATAGGTAGTGCATGATTGATTATGAATTATCATGTACTACCAATTTCTGACGGGAAGTCGTGCGGCCTGCTGGCAGGTCTACATGCGACAAGGTTCCAACCCATATTCCTTGGCACATGATGCTGGACCATCGGCCACTGGCTGAGACACCTTGTGCACTGGATGACTTGTTCAGTGCTTACAGCATATAACAGAGGGGAATGAGGGTGGAAGTTGATCCAAGCGCAGCGTATCAAACAGCGATGGCATATGATAAGTCTACCAATATTGATTGTCAGTGCATTATGTCCTGTCACACATAGGTTTCTTCATCGGTTCCTTCAGCGGGGACGATTGCTATGGTCAAGTCATCAGCACCATCACACGCCACGCCAGGTCCCAGGGTTTCCTGTCCCAGTTTGGATCGAGGTTCTCTACCATGTGCAGCAGGGTCTGCAGGCTGGCGTGACATATGGCTTTATGGTCGGGGGCCCCAAGCTAAGGCAATGAGCTCGAGGTTTGCCTTGGGGATTAGTCATTGATTCATGCTGCTTAAGCGGTTCATTGTTAACAAAACTCGGCTTATAGAGTTATACATTAGATGATACATGCAAACATATTCAGACATATATTAGATAGTACTGGATAGATCTAGATATTTGGCTCATGGATTTGTTTTAAATCTCTATTCATTTTCGTAACAGTTCTCGCTGTGGAAGCGCCCATCCCGCATACCCATGCGGCTGCTCCGAGGTCTATGTGTGCGCTGCCGACAACTGCGATGTGCGCGATCTCATTTTTGTGTTGCATGTTCCTGACCATGTCAAAACAGATTCGAAGCTTTTGTTGGGAAGCTTCATTCTTTTTGTTAACCATGTTGTTGACCATGTTGTTTGGAAGCTGTTCCTCGTTTCTCAGGTTGAACTTTTCAAGTTAAGGTGACTTGCGAGACTTCTCATCTTTTTGTTTGGCTGTCACGTCTACCATGCAAGCATAGTTACTTGTCCCACTAATGAAATGTCGTGGCGAAGGAAAATGGATGGATGCAAGGATTTCATCATACTAACTTTCCGGGCTTGAATATCCTGAATTTTCAGGAGCTAGTCATACTCTTACTCTTCACATTATACACAGTCATGGTTCTCTCACAACTGCAATTCCACATGCTTTTCAGGTGGGATATCCGACGGGAGGACTGGAGGTCACAGTGCGTACCTCAGGATCAATTTCGACAAACAGTTAGCCCCGGCATTTCCACCTGTTAAGAAACACCATCACAAATTAACCTGATCCTCGGCTAAATCTTGCTTGGTTGGTTCTGTTTGCCAAGTTGTGGCTTGGCTACTTTACTGGTTTGTTGGTACATTTGGTCCCTTGGTTTAGCATCCCTTTGAAGACCATTATAGTGACCTCGTCGACCAAAATTGATAATTCTGTGGCAGTAGAACTGTTATTTGGGGATAGCGGCTTCGCACAAATTGCAATGTATGATACTTGGATATACATCGACACATTGTATGTTAATGAACGACCAAAATACTATGGACAACCAACCTGAATAATCAGATAGACATATACTATATTATGCTACCATATGCTACCTATATTCTGTTGCAATTAACATGCATGATCTAGGCATCATACATAGCGGTTACGTCCATCTCCCTGGCTGTCCCTTCCTATCCCCACTGGGTCGAGGCGGGTGCCCTTCCGACCTTTGGAGCTGGCGCCTTGACCCTGGTGCAAGCGGAGCAGAATGCCATCGAGGCTTGGGACCCTGGGGAGCAACCTGGTTGCCGGTCGTTGCTGGCTGCCGGTGGGTGCTGGTGGTTGCTGGTGGTGGTTTCTCCTTGCATCAGCCAGAGTGAACCTGTTGGTTGTTGATGGTTGATGATGTTGGTGCGGTTGGTGGCTAGCATACTTGCTGGCTTAAATTTCACAACTGTTCCTATTTCTTTGATTCTCTTTGTCGTTTTCGTCGCAACCATGAGTCATTGTGTATGGCCATCCGTGTTGGATGTACAGTATTTCCATGATTGCGTCGGATGTTGTCCATTGATTACACAGTGGCTGATCGGTGGTTGGGTTTCTTTTTCGCAACTAAATACTGATTCATGACGATTCGTGTATGTAAGTGTTGTTGGCTATGACCAACCAATTCTCCAAGTCTCAAGTGGTTTCCACTGCTCAGCAATCCCCATCAACCGCCAACAGCGTGTTTTTACCAATCTCTGTTTGTGACATGTGGCCGTTTCTCAAAATAGGGAAAATAGGAAACCACAAACATGAAACATGGTTGGTTTATTTGTTGCTATAAATGGTTTGTAAACTGCATGAGTAGGGGGTACCTTGAGAAGCCACCAAATCATGCTTGATTAACATTGATTAACCACTCATAGTAACAAACCAACCATTTTCGGGTACCTCTATGGCTAAAGCAACCGCCATGTGATCCAACCATCAGTTCTGGCATCCCTTCCTGGACTGCAGGTGAACTGGACAGCTCCAGATGGCCTTGCGATCACAGAGTGCCTCGGAGCTGCTGTGCCAGTTTTGGGAGTGAGCACAACATGGAGGGTTTTCTCAAGTCATTGACAGTGGATTTTGATGATTTCCTGATTTGA
The DNA here is from genome assembly GCA_009767595.1 of Symbiodinium kawagutii. Taxonomy (NCBI): domain Eukaryota; class Dinophyceae; order Suessiales; family Symbiodiniaceae; genus Symbiodinium; species Symbiodinium kawagutii. The sequence continues at coordinate 108,825 of VSDK01015010.1, forward strand.
CAGTCCATGTTACTGGGGTAATATGATAATGATTGGATTCCTGAACCATTCACATGTGGATTTGCTAATCCAACCATTGCTGAAGCCTGTCTAAAGCCCCAACGCCGCCCAACCTTGGTTACCCCTGAGGTACGAAGTGGGTTAAATCTTGGTCAGTGGCACTCAGATGCACTCATGTATTTTCGCCCACTAAGGGATTCCCACTCATGGCTATTGACCCGACCATCATCAGACACTATGCGAAGTTATTGTGCTAATATCAGTTTGCAGCCAGTACTGGTAATGTGAATTCACCATTCCATTGATCAGGTCGGTCTTGCAATCGATTCTGGTACCACCTTGGTGAACATCCCACTACGCAGCTTTTGAGTCCTGATGTTTTCAACCCCCTCAATCGCCCAACCTACATGATTCAAAGATTGATATGATGGTGAATATTGGGAAATGATGGTTTACATTGATCATAACAATGATAATGATCTTGGTAAGACTTCTTTTCGGCTGCCTTGGTGACGTGAGGTACCAGTTGTACTTTGACAACGGTGCTGGCAACGGCGGCAGCATTGTGAATCAGATCTATGCCTGACACCCAGTACCACAAAGTTCATCGGCAGTTTCAGACACAGAAGCAGTGCATCGTACCTGTGATACTCCCCCAACAGGATCTCCTGCAAACTGCTGAAACGTCTTTTGCCAGTTGGTGAACTGCAGGGAACTGCATGGGTTTCACATGGTTTCACTGCCCCGGAAAGTTTCACCCACGTGCTCCTTTTCAGCGACTTGGTGCATCTGTCCTCTCTGTCCCATTGCGCTAAGTCCGGAACAGACTCGAGCCACCGTGAAGACACCCTGAACACGGGATCGACTTACCGATTTCAGGCGCTGATGCTGCAGCTAGTGAGTCTGGTTCATGGTCGGGTGCTAGTCTTTCAAAGTCAGTGGGACAAAAGGATGAAATATGTAAACTGAAATCAGCAGTACACATTGGGCTTTCGACGGATGAAGGCACCCACAGCGTCCCACAGCCACATCAAAGCCATCAGTGTCCATGGCTGCCTCTGCCAAATCCCTGGCCAGATCCGTGCAAGAAACGCGAATGGTTGATGCCCCAGACTTTGGGAAAGAGGTGTCATCAACACATTGATATGTGTATATCATTTGCATTGGACATCTAGATGCATATAGGTGCATGGAAATTTCATAAAATTGGGAACCCCAAAAAATGGTTGTTTGATTACATTAAATGATTATGTTTGGACTTGGGGGTCCCCATAGTTTCAAAAAACCCTACATGTAGCAAAACCATCAAGCCATCCAGCGCCAGCAAGGTCTGGGTGAGTTCAGCGGCATCGCCTCTTTCGCGGCATCTGAAGCGCCTGGTGTGCCACAAAACTTCAGGCGCGGATCGCAGGTGATGGTGCCAGTGTCGGAATCAAACGGAAGAAAGGAATTGGTAGATGCAGCCGTTTATCTCTGCACAAAACTTGGTGAGTGGATTGTTGAAGTAGATCCAGGAGGAGGATGTATGTTTCTCAGAGCTTGTGTCTGAAATAAGAAGCTACGGACACTCCGGGTGGAAGAGTTCATGCACCCTGACATCAGAGATCGGCCTGTAACTCAACTCTGCCAAAGACCATACAAAATGGTACAGTGTACAAAGTTTACAAACAACACACATTATATACATACAATACCTAATTGGTGCTGATGTCTCTGTTGTTGCAAAGAGTGTCCTGAGATCTGTGGTGCTTGCAGGTGGGTGTCCTCCTCTATCTACACAGTGCAGGCATCGGGTTAAGCAGCCAAGCACATGAGAACAGGTCAGCTCCAGTCATCCCCTATAGCTATGAACCTCCCAACAGCTTGAGCCAGCATGTTCCACATGTTCTTTGCGTGCGCTGATGGTCCCCTGCTGTGCTCTTTTCAGAGACAACAGGTTTCTTCATGAGTTTTGTTCCCCACCATCCACAACAACGTTTCCCCAGCAACGTTCAGTAGACCTTCCTACGCTGTTTCCAGGTTGGCTGGGACACTCCGGCTGCTGTCCATGCCAACGAAGCAAGCATCATTCGCTACGAGGCCAGCTGATGTTTGACTGGCAGAGGATGCTCTGTATTCACATTACGTAGGTTCAGGGTATCAGGACGGAGTTCTAATTCATGAGCATTTTAGTAGGGAAGCAGCAATTTGAGGTTACGTCACCTATACCATTTTGAAGGCTCTAATTGTACACACTGAGTCGTACAGTGAGTAAGGAATTCATGATTCGTTGGACATGCCAGGTTGCTTGCTTAAAGGTTGTCCAGGGATGGCTTGCATTGGAGGACTTTCTTGCTGGCCTAAGCCAGGTGCAGTGGAATGATCAGACCACCATCTCGGATGTGCAAACCATCACCACATCTCCGGCCTTCAAAGTCGTCGGCAGCTCAGCATGTTCCTTTGGGCTGGGCGTTGCCCTAGGTTTAGCAGCGATCAGCTGATGTTCAGTTTCTGTTCATTACTGTAGTTTTTGTCGCTTTCGTATTTCAGACTGTTTTTTGTTCAAAGATGTGTGGTGCAAGTGCCATACCTTAATGGTACTTGTTGGAAAAAGTACCGATGACCTGATTGGTTCCTCATAAAATGAAAGGGGTGTAATTCTCTTATTGGCGGCGATAGCGAGTTGGCAGCGGAAATCATGCCATGTCTTTGTGCATGCTTCATTACTTCTAGGGTCTTGGGAACGGCTGATGTGCCTTTGTCCAGGCCAGTCCTTCAACGCCGCTGACTGCTGGCAATACTTACCGGTTTGAGGCCGGATCAGGGATCGAATATTGCCCTTCAACATGATTTTGAGATATTTTGAGACAGTTTATTTCACGCCATGCAGGGGTGGGTCAAGAAACGACGGATCAAATCCCCAGCGACTGTGTAAGTTGAACGCTGAAGAAATGGGATTGCAGCTGTACGTGCTGACCCTCATCCAATAACAACAGGGCTAGCAGTTGTACATACAATCAAGGGCCAGTAGAGTAATTAATTGATTGCTGCTCTTGTGTGAATGCCGAATGCGACTTGCTTCGTTCTGTTCTTCAGGTTCGGGCTTGCAACATCAATGAGTGTGGCAGCTGGTCATCGCAGTCGGCTGCTCAATCTTCAGACCTCCATATCGTTCACTGTGATGTGAACTTTGATCCGTTTTTACGTAATGCACAGTCGTATTGAGATGGACTTGAAAAACGTTTCAATACTTGCACCTGGGACCAAACAAGAAATGTATAGAGATTGTTGCTGACATGAACATAAGATAACATAAGTCTCAAAACCATCCAATTCCATGAAAACTGCGAACAGATATGACCAGTAGCTATGAGACGCAGCATCTGGAAACATAGCTGGACATCTTTGAGCAGCAAAGGTTGGACTTGGTGTGCGGGGCGCTGCCAGAGGTCAGCATGAAGCTTTTCTCAACTTGTAAAAAAGCTGACACAAAGGTTCTTGAGACTTGCAGAGGGACTAAGAGCTTCTAGAGGGAAGATAATGCTGCAGATGTTTGCCAAGCTCTTTTTTTGCTTCGGAGATTATTTCATGACAGAATATTCCATGCAACTAAAGTCAAGCCTGTTGAAATAATCAACATGTCGTCGCCACCGACCACTTCATGCGTTCGTTCCTCCAGGCACCTTCGGCACCCTATGTCATCACATCCTCGGCGACCGATATCACATTGGGATGGGACTACGTGGGCAAGGAGAGACTGCTTCCCATTTTGTCCCTGAGGGCTATCTAGGTGCTCTTCAGCAAAGGAGATCATGAACCCCTAATGGAGCAACAACTTGTGTCAGAGCCAGTCGAGGTTTGCAATGGTATCACATGATAGGATTATAATGTGTGTCTCTTTCTGGAATTTGATGCCATTGTGGCATGTGTCAACGGGAGCCATTTTAAATTTGTCAAGCATTGCATCTTGGAGTTTGCATCTTCAAGTCATGGCGCCCATCAACCTTCCCCAGTTCCTGGCAGAGGTAGGGTTGGACGCCTTTTCCGACAAGTTCACCGTCGATGTACCAGCTTTGCTTGAGATGGATCAAGATGACCTGATCGATGTGGCAGAAGACCTTGAGATGTCCAGTGAGACTTTTCTGCAGCTGATGGAGCGTCTTCGCAGGCAATATGGGTGCGAGTCTTTCAAGCACTTCAAGGTGCTGATGGAAGAGCAGGAATTGTCCATGTACCTTGACAAGATCCAGACTGACATGGAGAAGCTGTTGATCATGGATGAGGAGGAGCTGAAAGATGTAGCCATTGATGCCGGCATGAAGAAAGACAACCGTCAAAAGTTCTTGAAGCTCATTTCAGTTCTACATGAACGGCTTTCTCAAGAAGAATGTTCCCGGCATCTCCGCAAGTTGATGACGGAGAACGGGCTGTCTGAATTTGAAGATCTCATACCGGCCGATGTTCAGAAACTGCTCACCATGGACGATGATGAGTTGAGAGATGAGGCTGTGGACCTTGGCATGTCAAAGGATGCCTGCAAAAAGTTTTTGCAGGTCATTGAAATGATCCGCGACAGAGGCAGCGACAGAGGCAGCGACAGCTCAACAGACTTCGAAGTGGTCATGGCTGATCCATCGCAGGAACTCTTGGACTTCTTAGGAAAGAAGGACTTGCAGAAGTACGCGGTCAACATGTTCAATCATAGGAATGAGGACTATGGGCAAGTGCAGATGCTCATGGAGATGGAAGCTGAGGATCTCATGGTTGTGGCAGTCGATTGTGGCTTTGCTGAGGGGGATCGCAAGAAGCTGCGAGCGCTTGTCATGGAGGAACGCAAAAAGATTTCGGCTGAACCTTCAGTCGGACGGCACATCTTTGATGCTTTGCCGAATGCCCGAGTCGAGAAGATGAATGGTGTTCTTTGTGCCTACTGCCCTTTCAAACAGGTGGCTGCCGAAGACTACATGTATGCCTTTCCTGAGGGCATTGAGCCGAAGGAGCATCACTGCATGCTGCGTGTTATGGAAGCACAGATCCCCAATGCATATGTGAATCAAGACATTGCCAAGGAACTGGTGGTGTTGGTAGTTGGTCAAACTGGGGCTGGAAAATCCACCCAGATTGATGGCATGCTCAATTACTTGTTCGGCATCAAATGGGAGGAGGGCATCCGGTTCAAATTGGTAGATGAACTCCAAGCTGCCAGCAAGGACAGTTTGCAGGCAGGAGGTGCTGCAAGTCAAACTGACGCAGTCACCGCCTACAAGATCCCAGCCATCAAAGGCAGCCCGGTACAGAGCAATGTCACCATTGTTGACACCCCTGGCTTTGGCGATACTAGGGGGTTACACTTCGATTACAAGATTGTGGATCAGATGAAGAAGTTCTTCAATGGCATGTCAGACCAGGTGAATCTCCTGACGGGAGTTTGCTTTGTGGTTCCAGCTTCAGAGGCTCGTCTGACAGGGGCCCAGAAATATGTTTGGAACGCGATCCTGGGCTTGTTTGGCAAGGACATTGCAGAAAACATCTTGCTTTGCTTCACATTTGCTGATGGAAAGAAACCGCCGGCGCTGGCAGCAGTTCGCGCGTGTGATATCCCCATGCAGGCATTTTTTAAGTTCAACAACTCTGCTTTGTTTGAAGACCCCAGTGGCCAAGGAACTGATGCTTTGAGCAAGATGTTCTGGGATATGGGGCAGAAAAACATGGCTGAGTTTTTTGAGTCCTTGCTCCTTTTGAATCCCAAAAGTTTGCAATTGAGCAAACAGGTGATGGACGAGCGGGAACAACTTGAGGTGTCATTGGATAATTTGGCACCTCAGGTCAAACTCACTTTGGGGTATGCAAGCTCTTTTCAAGAGCAGGCAGACCAATTTGCACTTTTTGATGACACGCTTGAAGGAGCCAAAGATTTCACGCTGAAGGTGCAGGTGCCAAAATTCCGCAAGATTCCTACCACAAACAACACCACCACCTGCATTGAATGTGACCGAACTTGCCACCATCAGTGCTGCTTGTCGAATGATGCGCAGAAAAAACATTGTTTGGCCATGGACAAAAACGGTTTTTGCACACAATGCCCCAAGAAATGCCACTGGTCTAAGCACCAGAATCTTCCATACATCTTGGAGTGGTACATGGAGGTACAAGAGAAAACTCTCGATGACCTGAAGGCAAAGTATGATGAGGCAAACAAGGGCAAACTTGACAAAGAGAAGATCATGAATGGTCTGCTGGCTGACATGCAGAAGAGCCATCAGGTTGTTGCAGCTCTGCTCCTGAGGATGAAGAAGTGCAGGGAACGTCTGAATGAAATTGCCATGCGACCTCACACTATGCCTGCCACAGAGTACGTGCAACAGCTGATCGAGAACGAGAAGAACAACCAACAACCAGGATGGCAGAATCGAGTCGCTGCGCTTCAAAAGTTGAAGCGTGACAGCTCTTTGTTGAAAGATGCAGAGGATCCCCAATTCTCGCAGAACATGTATTCACAATGGGCTCGGGACCAGAAAGTCCAGCGGGCAGCTAAAAGTTTGAAGAAAAAACAAGCCGGTTGGTCCTGGTGGCCAAGTTTGCCTTGGTGAGCTTTGAAATTCTAACACCAGTTGAGCACCTTGTGACCACAAGTGTCACCGTCTTCCAGTTACGTGACAGCGCCACGCAGGAACTGTGGGACCAGCACAGTGTCACGGCCGGTTGGTCATGAATTTGTTTAGGCGCATTAGGCAGCACCGAGCTACATGGTGCTTCGACCTTTGCGGAGCATGGCATTTGGCTGATGCAAAGAGGTTCTTTGCATTTGCACGGCAAAATGGAGTGAAGAGGTTTGAGCAAGTTATCCGTCATCATTGTTCAATGATTTTTTTGAACGGCCAGTTTGTTCTTTTGTTTGCACATGCTGAGCACAATCGTTTGCAGGATAATGGAGGCGTTCCTCTTTCTCAGAACCAAGCTTAGATTTCCCTAACATGGCAGCCTTGCTCATGATTGTATTTACTTTGTTGTGTGTGTTTTCGAGTTTCGAGTTTGTCCTACAGCTTCCCAAAGTTCCTGCGCACACAGGAATGAGGGATAATGTAAGCATGTTTTGAACGGACCTTTGGCCCTTCGCTCGGGCGAGGGCAACCAAGGTATAATATCAAGGTATCCTTGGATGGCGGCACTACCTATGCAGCTGCAGGTGACTGGCCCTCGTGTATGCAGGTGTTGGGTTGATAAGCTACTTGTTTTCAAGTCAAATTTCAATGAGAGATGCTCCAAACCGTTCCAAAATGGAAACTCAACTGTAATTAGTTGTGTTGCCGCGTCATGTTTGCAACTATGCGACTATGCAGGTCAAATAACATGTCACAAACCGTTCTTTTCTGTCACTCAGTCCAGGCAGCACAGCTGATGCTTCCGTGTACAGCTTCACCTACAACTGCGGTTCATCGCAGATGTGCTCCTGGCATGGAGTTCAAGATTGATTGATCAGAGTAGTCTCAAACAGTGTCTGGTATTTGAGTGTTTCAGTTTTGGTTTTATTATATTGTTGATTGTCACACCATAAACAAATCAATTTACTGTACTTTCTGTATTGGACTTGTTGGGAAATAGCAGTTAAGTAAAATCAAGTAATTGCAAAGCATTGCACATTTTTCTTGTTTCCCAGCATTTTGCTGCAAAAGCATGCCGCTGGGGCCTTGAGTTGATGTGTTTAGCAGTTGCCAAAGGCATTGTAGCCGTTCAAAATTTGTCGTGGTTCGCAGGTTCTACTTCAAGGTGTCAGCCGTGAATGGGGTTGGAAGTGGCGAAGGCGTGTGGATGCTCAGCATGGCACGGAAAGCTCGATGCTGAGGTGGACGGGTCTTGATCATTTGTCGGCTTGCACGAACTTGTCAAAATCTTTATGGATAGTTATCTAGTGGATCATAGATCATGGATCGGCCATTGGACAAAGCATGTCAAAACCATCTTACTTGGTAAACACGCAAGAACAAACATGCCTTTGTCTTGGCATTGATACCTCCTCAACTTGTGGTTGTTTTGTTTAGACCTGCCGTCTTACAAATTGACATCGTTGGTTGGTGTCATCAATTGTAGCGCCAACTAGGCACAATTGAAATTTGGTACTGTCACGCAGGATTACTACAAACCGTATCCTACTGTTTGACTCCAAGAGTTTGATTCCAGTTCATGCCTGCCTGTTTGATGCGGTTCTATTTGCACCCTTTTGCATCCAACATCAACATCTTAATAATTAGTCAAATTGCAAAATCATGTAGTCCTTTGAGTTGTGTCAAACCCATTAACCCCACACAAATCTCAGCTTCATCAATTGATGGCTTGTTTCGACTCTGTTTCGACTCCTTTCATTCACCACAGCTATTTTCCAAATTATGCTTCTCACCGATTGACAATATTGGACAAGTCGCAAAATCCTTTCATTGAGGCAGACTCCGATCCCACCGGCATTTACTGTGCAGAAGTGCCGCAGACTCCGGCAGAAGCTTGGCTCAACGGAAGACCTCCTTCGCCAATCTTTCCATACCTTCAATGGCAAATTGGGATAGTCGAGCTGTCACGCGATCTCCTAATTTCCTCCTAATTTCCCTTGCCGGCGCAGGTGTTCATCCTCTTTCATCCTCTTTCCTTTTTTGGAAAAGTATATAGGGAATTATGCTTCTGAGGTGGATCTTTGGATTTTGTTTGTCATTCGTTGGACTTATAGTAGTAATATGTAGCTCAATCACCTGTTCCATCAAGAACACTGACTAAGCAACCACCTCAAGTCCATCGAACATGTTGCCACAGAATGCCCAGAAACAATGTACCCTCCAGCCTCCCATTGGCACCGCGGCCCAGGCTCCTGTTCTCACAGCCACAGCCAGCAGCATCACTGTGGCGCTGTACCAACCAACGAACATTGAGCTGAGCAGCTCATCACACACCGGGTGGCGCATCTTGGTAGGGCACTCAGTGACGCTCAGTGATGGGATGGGAGATCAGGTTGGCCCATGATTGGACATCGGTCAATGGCAATGATATGCACATACAAATGTTCAACATCTGTAAATAGACATCTTGTATATCAACTGTATTTGTTCTGTGTATTAGATGTGATGGGTACATATACATATTACTGCACAAACACAATGCAGATAATTGTTCTTTTACGGGGGACGTAGAGCCAACTTCGAAGCAAACCAGAATTTCATGATTTAGAGAACATGGTGGATTTGTCCGTGGACGGTTCTTGACCCAAATGATGTTTCACAAGCCCTATTTGTCATGATAATTTTGGGTTGTTCGGTGGTATCCCAATTCGTAGACAGACGGCAAGGCCACCCTTTTTGTGAGAGTCCTGGCACATCCTAGTGCTCAGGAATGATTTGGGTGTATTTACGTTTCTCAAATCTATGTATATATTTGGAGGCAGGCAAGGTAGTCAAGAGAAGCATCTTTGAACGCATCATCATTGTCATGAATTTCTCATGCATCCATATCACTTCGTGAGCATAATGCAGCTGGAGGAGTTTGTGGACAGTTTCTAGATGCATGTTTCTCTTTACCTCACTTGCCATGTCACCCAGATTGACGATGCCAATGATGCGGACGATGTGTATGATGAGATCTCGGTCTATGACACGCAGGGATCTCAGTGGGTTGAAACAGATGAAGGGGTGGATGGCTGCATGGCTGGATGGCTGGACATGGCATGTGGGACTGCTGCTTGTTAGTCTATGCTCTTGTGCTCAGTGGCATTACTGGCAATCGGTCGCAGTGCGAGCACCCAAGGACCATCCTGAGCTATACGATCACAACAGATATCACCACTGGCAACTACTACCGAGTGAAGCTGAAGCTTTGCTCCATTGTGGACGCCTCAGTTTGCCTCCAGTCCAGCCACCCAAGATGGTTTCGTCACTTCACTGACTAGTTGTGGCATCAGCTCCAGAAATTGTTCACAGATCTGGAGTAGCTGAGTTTTTGGTTTCCAATTCAGCCCCCTTGTTGCATTGCGTCGGTCATCTCTTTAGCCAACAACAATCTGTGATGAGATACAGAGTGCCCTGCACTGCTGATGAGCAGGTGCATCCATTATTTGCAAATGTTCCCACCCGAACACCTAGTCGATCAGCTTATTGACCGTATCTTGTTTGTAATCACAGGTTTGTTGGGAATCATCGGAAACCGTTATCATCATGTCATCATGGTCCATGGTTACATCTACAAACGAACCAGCAGAACCAATCAAACTACTGTAACAAGTCCTTGATTCTGGGTCTTTCTCATCCCTCATTGTCAACCAGGTCACGCACCACCGTTAACCATCAACAACCATTCGTCAACCAACAAATTGACCAGTTCTAGTTGGTCACACTTCTTACTCATTGATGCTTATTACCCAACCTCAACATAGCTCAACCAACCTTATATCAATCTTCACCAACCTTCATTAACCCTAGCCAACCCTTGTCCAAACAGACCTTAACCAACCCTACTCAACCTCACCAACGAAGGTCAACCACTTCATCGGTTGACCTCCATGGTGAACCTCTGCACAGCCAAGGCCGGCTGCAGTGCGGAGTCCAACATCGGTGGACCCACCATTGCGGCCTCGCCACCGGACGCGCCCGTGAGGGAACTCAGTTGTAGCAGCGGGGGGTGACTCCGCTCGGTTGCATGGTGACTGGTAGCCAGTTGCTCGGTTGGATGGTTGATGATGGTTGGTTAAGTTGGATGGTTGGTTAGGTTGGATGGTTGGTTAGGTTGATGATGGTTGGTTGCTGGAACTTGAATGATGGTTCTTGAAACTGGTATATATGTTGTACTTGTTGATATTTCTGTTGGTATGGCCACCGCTGGTAGTTGGCAGCTGGCAAGCGGTATCAATATTGGCAGAAGTGGGCCAAGTCTTGGTGTAATGTTTGGATCACTGGTACAGCCTGACGGGTACAACTCTAGCAACCCTGGCAACTGGTATCACTGGCCGGTGGTGGTTGATGATTTTGTGGTCCAGTTTGTACAAGACATTTGGTTGTAAGTGTTGGTTGTCGCTTGTTCTATTGAACCACGGGTGGTAAGAACCGCGTGATTGAGCTGCAATCCAAACATTGTTTGTTTGTCTTTATCCCAGAATTTACTGTAAGCATGAAAAAATTAGTTAATTAGCTGGTGCCGAGGGTGCCGAGTTTGGATCAATTGCAACAATACAATGCACTAAAGAAAAGGGCATCAAAAAGCGCAGTTCTACTACAAAAGCTGGATTTCTTGGCCATTTGAGCATAGTGAAGTATCTAATTGTTGGTGTTACGCCGCAATCTGTGGGTGGTACGGAAGTCATTGTTGTCACGGCCGGAGGGCGTCATTGTCGTTATCATCATTATCAACATGATTCTAATCATATCAGAATTACGATCAGGATCACGATCGTCATATTACCCATGAGAATCTCATACCAACTTATCGTCATGGTCCACAATACATGTTTTTGAGATGACAGACCAGTAGCTTGATTTTCAAAGAGCAATTGACAGTAGCCAACTTTGAAGAGCAACTACCGTAGCTACCCATTGGCCCCTTGGTATCAGACCTGCATCCCATCCCTGCGCTGAGACTGCATACTCATCGGCGTGCGAAGCTGAGATGACAGTTGGGGCAAGGAATAACCAGGTGGTACCAGTGTAGCAGGTACCAGGTCATTGTGGCTGATAGATTTGCTACCAAATATTATAGTCATGGAGTAATTGATGAATCAGGTCAGTTCTGCTACAGTTCATTGTCAGCCTACTGTATTGGCTGGTTGATGTGTCCCGTTGGCACTTATACGGGATTAATGGACTACTGGTCTTACAACGGCTGAGCGTTAACCCGAATACGAAAGAGATGAGGTGATACTCCATGAGCCCTGGTGTTCGGCACTTATCACAAATCAGGAATACACAACTCACTCAGCGTAATACTGCAAAATGATTTATTCACCAATGATGTCACACTTGGATACTACATATTGCAACCACGACCCGAACTTCCATCCAACCCCCAGCAGGTGAATCTCTCAGCAGTGCCCCTGGATGACCCCAGGTCCACAGACACATCGCTCACTGTGGCATGGCAGTGGGGCGCCCTGGGGATGAACGGAGGACAGTTGGTCTCCAAAGGAGATCGAAATTGGGGATGCAAGTGCCTCCCAAAGTTGCGTGGTTGGTGGGTTGGTTGCTTGGTTGGCGGGTTTGTTATTTGGTTGCGGGTGGTGGAACCATGAAAAGTTGTGGTCGTGGAAATGTTCAGTGTCAATGATGGTGTGTATCTAAATATCGCCACAAGTGAACTCCGGTGATTGTATTGGACGGTAGGATCAGTTCAGCTTAGATGCAACGCATCCATTTGATCAGATCCCTTTACAGTTTGTTTTTTGCTTGATTTGCATGCGCAACATGTCTAAGAAATCCACCCGACTGAGTGCCGCGATTTCCTATCATGTGAGTTGTGACGCCAGCAAGCCAACTTTGATTCCCCATGTTTGCCTTTATCAGAAGCTTGGAGCAATCGATAACTTGTTTACTTTTCCAAAATCAGTCTGCACCTCGGGGTCACCAACCTCGCGTGGCGATTTTTGTTGGCTCAGAGACTACACACGGGATCCCACGGTGCGCGTGCCGTTGCGTAAAACGCCTCATGGCGCGGAGAGGTCCGGAGTTCGGTGGGCAAAGAAGTCAGGGTTGTGGAGAACATCTGATGATGATGATGGCTCATGAACGAAATATTTTTGCATAATCACTTGGACCACAATTATGACAATCTTGATTTTATTGGTTGATTCTGGTAGGGAGCATTGTATGGCGAGCTGGGTCAAGCAGTTAACTCAACAACTAGTGGTTAACTAGCTGGTTAATGGTTAATAATAGGGAATGATAACTAGCAACTATAGGGGATATATACGGAAAGGTACTCGTCTGTGCACGCGGAAAACCACTCATCTGTGCACGCAGAAAACGACTCATTTGTGCACGCGGAGTCTTTGGTTGTGGCAGGCGTGGCACTTTGAGTACATGTAGTCGTCCTGCATGTGCTTTCCGCAGTGCAAATGGAACATCAGCTGATGGTCAGATCTCTTGCCATTGTGATTTTGTGTGGCAAGGGTAGTACGTTGAGTACATGTAGTCGTCCTGCGTGTGCTTTCCACAATGCAAACGAGGAACATCAGCTGATTGTCAGATGTGTTGCCATTGTGACTTTGTGTGGCAGGCGTGGTACTTTGAGTACATGTAGTCGTCCTGCATGTGTTTTCCGCGCAGCAAATGGAACATCAGCTGCTGGTCAGATCTGTTGTCATTGTGACTTTGTGTGGCAGGCGTGGTACTTTGAGTACATGTAGTCGTCCTGCGTGTGCTTTCCACAATGCAAACGAGGAACATCAGCTGCTGGTCAGATGTGTTGCCATTGTGACTTTGTGTGGCAGGCGTGATACTTTGAGTACATGTAGTCGTCCTGCGTGTGCTTTCCGCACAGTAGATGTAACATCAGATGATTGTCAGATGTCTTGCAAGTGTGACTTTGTGTGGCAAGCGTGATACTTTGAGTACATGTATATAGTCGTCCTGCATGTGCTTTCCATAGAAAGACCCCATATCCCCATGCCCCCATCCCCCCCTAAACCCCATGTCCCCATGTCCCCTGTCCCCAATGTTAACCCTAAATGGTGAAGAGCAGTCTTTGTTGCCTCTCCATAGAAAGACCCCATGCCCCCTTCCCCCCCTAAACCCCATGTCCCCATGTCCCCTGTCCCCAAGGTCAACCCTAAATGGTGAGTGTTGACCTTAACTGGTGTGCGCAGATGAGTCTTTGGTGTGCGCAGATGAGTCTTTTGGTGTGCGCAGATGAGTTTTTTTTGGTGTGCGCAGATGAGTCTTTTGGTGTGCGCAGATGAGTTTTTTTTGGTGTGCGCAGATGAGTTTTTTTGGTGTGCGCAGGTGAGTTCCTTTCCTTCTGGTAGGTCAGTCGTGCTGAATTTTTTGGGAAACACTTGGACACCTATCCTTAAGATGACCCAAGGCAAGGTGGCTTCCTTTCGTATTGCTCTCTCATACTCACGGCCGCAAAGACGATCTAGAACTGCTGCTGATGCAGAAGAATAAACCACCCCCATTTTCCAATAGCAGGTCTTCTATCTCCAGATCTCTCTACTTTATCAACAGCTTGATTTCCCAAGTATCATTAACCCAATCCCTGGTTTATTGACAGCTAGATGTCCTACTATTTGGATAACCATCCATCACCACTACTCAACCACCAATAATCATTCTTAGCAAACTGATCAACCAGTGTGGTTGGTATATTCCCTCATTCTTGTTGGATCCATGGTTGGTCATTGACATTGATGCCTCACCAACACGAACCCATGGATCTCCCCTGGACCGCGTAGGCAGCTCCTTCCTCCACTTGGCCGTCTTCGGCCTGGTGCTGGGCTGAGATGTCACGGCACTGTGGTGTCATGGGGACAGGGTGGTGGTTGGTAGCCAGTGGTTAGTAACAAACATTTGGTTTCTAATGGTTGATGACTAGTCAGCAAGACGCAATTAATAATTATTGATGCGCATAGCTAGTTTATAGTTGATACTGCGCAAAGAATAGTAAATATGTTCTTCAGAGTCAAGTTAATAAGTACTATTGAATGATGAAACTATCCTCCATCATTATCCACCCCTCGCTCACCACCATGAAAGATCATAGATCTAACCATGTACCGCCACAGATCCCTGAAAAGCTCTACCTATGCAGCTGCAGGTGGTTGGTCTTCTGCGCTGTGCGCAGCATGCTTTCATCCAGCCAGACATTTCTGGAAGGCAGCAGAAGTGCAGCCTGTGGAAGTGCAGCGGTGGGGGAGGACTAGGATGGACATGGATGGACTAGGTCGGGTTAGGTAGGGTTGGTGAATGGTTGATGATTATCCTTACCTGCTGTGAACCATCAGCCATTTGGATCATTTTGGCTTCTTCAGAGCAATGAACTTGAAATCTCTCTTGACTTCCGAAGTTCACAAGCTGATTGTAGGTGACATGTATGATGTTATGACATGTTTCCATGGCGAATGACTGAAATATTTCCAGGATAGATGGTTACTGCGACTGAGTGATATCCTTAGCGACCACTGTTGATGGAAAGCATTGATACGGAGCAGATTGGAGGTCCGCTGTATATAGAACGGCTTGGAGGTCTGCTGTACTTAGAATGTTTGTAGATCTCTTTGTGCATAAAGCACAGGCACACCATAAGCAAGCATTTGATAGGAACGAGGAGCCTGTTTCTCAGATTGTTGGATTACAGCAACTGATTAACGGATAACAGATCATCAACCAGTAACCAAGGCAGACGACCAACCAGTAATCAACATGGATGATGTCATCAACCGTCAGCTTTCAGCAGCTCTCAAGCATAAACCATCAGCCATATGGCTTTGTCCCAAAATGTCCTACCCGCAAAACTGGTGGTTTCCCTATTGAAGATGATAATGAACTTGGATGGTCAGTAGGTACCACCATGGCTATGGCTTGTTACGTGGCAAGCAGGTAACCTTAGCCGCGCCATCCATCAGCTTGCCTTCAGGACGCTGCAGCGACGGGACATGCTGGCGGCTGCCACAGCGGGGTTGGCAGGTGCAGCGAAGTTCGACGATGACTCAATTTGGATGGTGAATGATGGTGATCAAATATCAAAGCCATATTCATTTGAATGATGGTCATCATGCATGTGGGCCGCATGTATGTGTGACTGTATGTGTTATGTGACATTTTGGGTACATGTATCTGCGTGTGTATGTTCGTGTATGCGTACACACGTATGTTTTTGTACGTGTTTACACATGTAGATGTTTGATGATCTTTGCAGGTACATATGTCACATACATACACATGTTTGTTTCCTCCTTCGTTTGGTGTTGGAATCATCCAGCAACAGTCGAAGCCATCCCAATGCAACAGCACCTTGACCTACCAAGTCTGTAGAGTCCTCTAATTCCTAAGGATGCTTCGCTGAAGAAGCAATGTTCACAGTTTGTGATTCCCAAGTTCCAGCTAATATGCTTCCCTTTTGGTCCCTCATATCATCCTTTTGCAATCTTGTTTATATGTGAAACCTTTTTCACGTTTACTTTACTCTGTGTTTGCCATGTTTGAAGCGCGAGTCATCGTTTCCCTGTGTGCTGTTACTCCATCAGACTCCCGATTGCAAATAGCTTCTGGATATGGGTCAAAAATGCAGAACAGCAAAGTGAATCATGTGTGGATGGCAAAGGAACTAGGTTGGTCCACTAGTTGGTCCAGGCAGATTTGACTGCCATCCCCAACCATCTTTCGCTTTCAATCACACGTTTGCTGGCTTGCTCCACGCGGTTAAATCTGGTGTTTCCCATCACAAGAGCTCCCAAATGTCGACTGCAGCCACATTGTGTTTACGTCGACCGGGCCGGCTTCAGCCACATCCGCAGGCCTTGCAGCTGCGCCTGAACATGCTTCCGCCGAAATCTTCGGCGTGCCTTGGAAAAGCATGATCGTTAATGGAAATCCACCGTCAGTATCAACCACTGTTGACCATAGTTGACCAAGATTGATTATGACTAACAACAGTGGAACAGTTATCAGTTAGGTTTGTCTCTACACAGCATATCATCGTAGAACTAACAGTTGCCCACTATTATTAACAGCCATGATGAACACGACAGTCAGCATAAACAGCCATCAATCAACCCTTGTGACTTTTTCAAGAACAAGGGACTGGCCAAGTGTTCACCCCGTTCCCCTGGCTGCCAAGTGTTCACCCCGTTCCCCTGGCTGGGTACTCCTGAGGTCGAAGCGCCAACAATTGTGGGGAATGACCAGCAAATAGGCAATATCCAGCGTCTAATAGCTAAAGCAATTAGTAGGGAAGAGTTCATGTAACAGCTGTGAATATTATTACTTGACCAATAGTCAACAGCCATAGCCAGCTAGCAATGTAACAAGCGTTTTTAATTGTTGCCAAGAGTTCTGCAACTAGTACCAAAGGGTGACAGCGGTATCAAACATACTTACAATGCTTGCTAATAACTAGTATGGAACATACTGACAAGAACGTTTAATGTGAATAACCAACTGATCATGATTGAGGATGGTCGACAATTGACGAGCATGAATGGAGTTTGCACGGGTCATTCTCATGCAGACAAAAACGACCCTCAATGGCAATGCAATGCAAGCCCCTTTTGGTTGCTATTATGGCGTGTGCCATCCATTTAAATATAGATTGTCAATTACGATCATCACTTGCAAAGCAAAGTCAATATTTGATGATCATCCCTTGGTCACTCACTGGTATTGATCATCAATGTCCCGCACAAAGGTCGTAATCACCTCTAAAGCCCCCTGATGCGCACAGTGTTCCCTTCTTTGAGGTTAAAGTATTCCCTCATGACTCTATTCACAGAACTGCTGTTGATCCTTGTTGGGAATGAATTTAAAACCACTATGAACCATCATTGACCTTGATATAACCACCCTTCGCCACTGCTAACCAATATAAAAACTATCACTAATCATGACAAATCATCATTGCCAATCATTATCCATCATCAACCATCATTATACAATGATTAATTAGTGAACCACCACTAGCCATCATGAGTGTAGTGTATTATTCATCATTGTACATCACCATTTCTGTATATATTTCCCATCCTAAACTCTCAGAACTGCAAAGAACCATCCCAAGCGTGTGCCGAGGCAGGTCCTCCACCCACCCGAAAACCCTACAAGGAGGACCTGAACGATCTCAAAGCCATGCAGGTGCCGCCGGATGCCCCAACTCCGGATGGACCGTGACGTTTCACTGTGAGCTTTCGAATGATGTTACTGTGATGTTATGTTAGTATAGCTGCGGCCAAAATTATCGCAACTATGGGGAGTACTCGGAGGGTGATTCGGAAATTGACTGCTGAAAAACGATCACGCTCTCATCAAGAACGACAATGTACCAGAAATGAAAAAAGTAATATGCTCACCAAATGTCAATGACGTTAAGCTACACATTTAATACTGACCGTCGCTCATGTATTCAAGAGAGAAAAATCAATGTTGTATATTTCCAAATATGTTCAAGACATGTGTATCTACGAATCTACATGTGTAGAAATAATGATGTGATATACAATTCATTCATTGCGATCTATTAATTATTGCATTGGATCATTTTATTTTAATATGGTGCTGCTGCTTTTTCAGCAAGCCCAAGTGTTACTAGCACTGAGAACTATGAACCACTGCATGCCCATACAATTCTAGGATTTGCGTATAATATAGTTGCTATTGAATTCCAGCCTATCATCAAGATACTATCCATGCATAATCATCTACATGCTTACATGCGTATGCAATGAAAAGCTCACCGGACGAGCATCCACTTCAACTGATTCCGGTCATAGACGGGCATAAAAGTTGTTAGAGCAACTGCGGGTGACGTCTATGGACTGCAATCATGGAGGGACTGCAATGATGGAGGGGCTGTCCAAATAGGTACAGCCATTCACCGCCAGATTTTTCCAAGATTCATGGTGTTTAATGCTTTCCAAAAGCGAACTAATAATGGCCAATAGTGGCTATTAGTGTTCTATTAGTAGTTCAGTGTCAACCAAGATTAGTAGTGGGAGATCAGTAGTAGCAAACCACCCATATTTGCAGATAAAGATAACTGGCCTATGAAGATTGATCTCCCATTACCAGCCACCTTTTTCTATTTGAGAAGGGACCCGAGCTCGTGGAACAATCCCTTACTGCAGATGATTGTTTACCAAGCATCGGTCGAGATGACATGTATCTCATCAGGCGCAACAAGTACGGTATAAGGGTCCATGCCCGGTGTTTGGTAAGTTTGTTGCCGGATGTGAGCAAGTTACCTGTTGACTTGGATAGCAAACCAGCCAGTTTCTCCTTGCGGTCGCTGCTACCCGATGGCCGGCTACCCCGAGTGTCAGGTGCTGATTGGTGCGAGTCTCAGTTCGGCAGCGAACCCAAGAAATTCACGGTGCTGTGGTGAGCTCAGGCCAAGACATTGGCCCCGTTTCAAACCAGGAGGCAGCGGCACCAGGAGGTTGCAGAAGCCATGGGCAAATTGGCAGATGGGTTAGTTGAGGTTGAAATCGTTTGGAATGTTGGAATAAATGCTGATAATTGATCATCAGTTGGGTTGATTCTCAGCATTGATCAATGTAGAATTCACGGGATTTGACTCAGCCAGGACTCTCAAAGGTCCTAGGTGCCCTGGTTGGTTATCATGCCACACGTGATGCTGCGCCACAGGGTGCTTGCTATGAGATCGCGAATGCTGATGCAGGTCAGGGCCTTGATAGTGATGGCAGTGATGGTCAATTCATGGTTGACTATAGGGGATAGTAACCCACATGCTAGGATATATAATGGTTGATGATGATGATGATGATGATGATGATGATGATGATGATGATGATGGTGATCAGCAACCGTGGATGGTGACTTGCCATGGCTGGTCATTGTTATAATGAGTGATCCATGGTCATCACCAGCCACAGTAAGTGATCCATAGTTTCATGGCTTACTGAGGCAAAACCATGTCTCCCACCCCTGGCGTGGTGGTGTTGGGAGCTGAGCTTGCAGTTGCTGGGAAAGCGCTGCTGAGTACACAGCTACTCAACCACCGCCCATGTGTTGGGCAACAGCGGTGTGAGGAGCCCATCACAGTACTCCTTGAGAAGATTTTTTGTCAAGTAAATTTGATCAAACAATTCCATTGATTCGCAAAACATATTATCAAAGAACTCGATGGCGGTGCGGAGAATTTTGGGATGTTGATGATGGATGATGGAGTGCAGGTGCATTCCGTGTGGTCATCGAAACTTTTTGACATGTTGTGTGGGGATGTACTGCAAGCATAGCTATGGTGTCAAGTGTGTCCATGTTTACAATCGATGAAAACATATGCACATGCATGTAAAATGTAATTGTGAAGACTTGCAACTTGCATACAAAAATACATGGTAATACATAGAGTAGATGCACGTTGTCACCACCAAAAGCCAACCCCTGAAGTTTCAAGATTTATGCCAAGAGTACCAGGGTACCGCGTAGGAGGTTGCCTGATTTGGAAGGAATTTGATCTCTTGTTTCTTCCACATGTCTATCCAGCTACATGTTCTAGCTATTGTTTGAAATGCGTTGCTCACATGTTTGTCTACCTTCTATCCAGCTATGTACTTGTAATTTATATATTTGTTGGTCTACCCATCCATCTATCTACCTATTTACATATTTGTTTTGTCTATATCTATCTATCTATCCATCTATCCATCTATCTACCTATCTATCTACCTATCTATCTATCTATGTATCTATCATTCTAGCTACGTGGCTATATCTCTGTTTATGTACCTTTCAATGTGTTCATTAAATTTGTGTTGCTACCTTGTTCGTAGTCTGTGCCCTTTTTCTAGCTAGCTATTTGTCTACCTTATCAGTCCATTGGTTCATCTACCTTATTTGTCTATCTTGTTTGTCTATCTTCATTCCTCATCGCTCTTGCCATTTGCCTCTGTGATCATAAGACTTGATCCATCTATCTATCAGTCTATACATCCTTACACATCCATCATTCTACTTGTGTATTTATTTGTCTATTGCTGTTGAAAAATGAAACTGCCCGCCTCTTGATCTGCCTTGATGTGTATCTATCAATCTATCTGTCCTTCACTCTGTCACTCTGTCTGAGTAGGAATATACTTATGAACCTATCTATTTAATGGTTTGTACACATCGACCCATCACATCCTTTTATTTGTCTATTTGTGCAGTTTCTCGCTGCATCTGACGATGTATTTTCGATCTCCTCCATCTACACCGATCTATCTATGAATCCATTTGTGTAAATATCTACGTTTCTACCTTTATGCCGAACTCACGTGTCCATCTATCGACCTCGGGTGTCTATCTATCAACCAAATCCATCCAATTTGTTGATAGACTTGCCTTATTCGTCTACCAGTTGTCTTTTCACAAGTGACCCTAGCTTTCAATGACAATTATAATTAGTAGGTAACCAGCGTGTTTCTGCCATTGTTGTAAATGGGGTTGGAAGCCTATTTCTCCATTTCCCGATCTGTTTGTCACATGATTTCCTGATCTATTTTTCTAATTAATCCATAGTTCTCGACGTCTCTGCCTATGACCAGCTCTGCAAGTAGCATGGTGGCCTCAGGTGCCCAACTTGTTTGGTGGCGTTGACCATTTGAAGCATGACAAATTGGGCGTCAACAAAATGGTTAACCCTGGAGCTTATTGGTTTGTTATGGTTTGTTGAGGGATATCAGTCTTATCACTCTCGGTGCGCTCTCTGAATGGTAAACCAGGTGTTTATAAATTCCAGGTGTACCAGCTGGGTTTCATCCCTTGCGATAGCTCATGTTTGTTTAGGGATTGTCAAAGGCAGCTGTGCCGTACTTTCGTGGTTCTACAAGCAGGGTTGGGATGCCTGAGATGACTTGCAGCAAAGTTGGCAGGACCAGCTCTCGGTGCCATGCAAATGTGTATTTATGTATTCGATCGCTTTTTGCTTAAGTCACAAAATGCTCTGCTCAAGCAATAATCAGAGGTCCACGGTTTGCGCAAACAAGATGAGTTTCGGAGAAAGACCTGCCGAGAGATGTTCCCAACTTACGAAAAAATATTAGCATGAATCCCCGGGGTCGTCTCATTTGTTTCTTGCCACACTTTCCTTTTCTCCTTTGATTCCCCCTTTCTTCCTTTCATGCTTCTTCCCTTCCTCGCTTCTCTTCCTGTCCTCCTCCTTTCTTCCATCCGTCCGTCCTTTTCTCGCGCTTATTGCACGCTTGCGTCGCTGAAAGTTTTTCTCTTTCCGGCCCATCCTACCCCTTGTTCACTTGCTTGAAAAGCACCGTTTCCAAGCTCGATCCCGATTTGTCACTATTTGGCTGGTGCATTTCATGCTCCATGCCCCTGGCTGCACGCTATGTTGATGGCTACCATTCCGATGTGGCTTCCTGCGACCCCGCTCTTGCAGCCACAGATCCTAGGGCTTGCTGCATCCCGCTCAAAAAATGATATTTGGCCAGAGCTGGCATGCTGGTTTCTCCACACGTCTTCCTCCAGTTCTCGGCAAATTTTTCACATTTTCGCCCAAATTTATCTCAGAATGTTCTTTTATTTTTTTCCTTTTCGTGACCTTCTGAAGCAAGTTTGCCCTCCCAAGTTGTTGCTCGGTCTTTTCCTCCCATCCCTCCTCCCTTCTTCCCTCTCCGTTGCTCTATTTTCTCTCTCTCTCTCTCTCTCTCTCTCCCCTTCCTCTTTCTGTCCTTGCATCAATTCGCCCCTTTCAAGGTCAGCTGCCTTGAAGCATTTTTTCCTTGGTTCCCCTTGTCTATTTTTGCTATGGCCAGAATATTTGTAATTGAATTAATGATTGAGGGGTCAGAAGTGTTGCGCAACATCCAGAAGGGATTGGAAAAGCATGGAAGACCATAGGGGCCCCCGCAAAAATGATAACCAGGGAAATCCCATGTGATGGTGTCACATGTTTGTCTGCCAGTGGCGCAGTGGTTCAGACATCAGTTTCACCATGTGGTAACCCATAGTTCTGACCAACCAATTGGTTGTCCAAGAGCCCGTGCGCATGAGCGGGTCGAACGTCGGAAAGTTCTTGTACAGCATTGAGAAGCACGTTCCTTCACCAGACCTGCCAGTTAAAACAAAGATCTATTTGAAGTTCCTGTAAACACGCCATGTTGCTGCAGCCAGAGGCTTCGTGGGGCTCTGTATATTTTTCTTGCGGATTTCTGGTATTTGGCAATGTTTTCTGGTATTTGGCAATGTTTTCTGGTATGTGGCAATTTTTTCCAGAATTTTTTGCGCCAAAAAACCGACAATCACAGAACAATCATCAAACGATAGCCAAATAAATATTCGCAAAAACGTGTTTTGGAAAGTGGTTTTATATCTGGGAGCATGCCCCAGTCAAGTCAGTTGAAGCCGGTAAGAGAAACAGAGAATAGCAGACCTCAGTGACCTTTGAAATGGTTTTTTTGTGGACCGATGCGCGCCTTCTATCCCATGTTTTCTCATTTTTGCCCGCATGAACCTTAACCCCTTGACTTTCTTCTTCTCAAACATGTCGCCTGAAATACTGAAATACACGTTCCTCAATTTTTCGGCGCTCACTGTCTGTTTTCCATTGCCGCATTTTGCCACCGGAGTCTCCAGCAGCGAGGGCGGCGCAGCGGCATCGCGCCATGTTTTTTGCGTTCGAACTGGCGCGTTTGGGTGTTTTTGTTGGTTCGGGTGGCAAGTGTTGCGTGGCACCTCTTGCTCAGATTTCAAAGTTTTCATCACTTTAAAAATTTGGACGCGTTTTTTGCTAGCAAGATTATGGCTGATCAACCAATCATGGATCTCAACCATCGGCAACATGTTTTGTCAGCTATTGGCCACAGCTGCCAATTACGGTGGCAGATTTCCACCACAAGAAATTACAAACGCCACGCGGCAATGTTAACGCAGACGGCCGTTTTTCGCAAGTTTGTCTGAAGGTTTGTAATGTTTCATTATTCATTGCCACCTGGTGTTATTGCTTGCCGCATCTGAGGTATGATCCAGATGCCCCTTGCGGAGCAGGGAAGCAAGGATGCCCAACATAGCGGCGGAGAAACATTTTTCAAGTCAAAAACCTGCGCCGACATGCATTCAACATGTTTTGCTTCACTAGCCAGAGCCATCCACAGCGGCAGATTGGTTTTGATAGGAAACTGCGTGCTTGGGTGGCAAGGGTTACTGTAGCATCCATTATTATCCATGCGTAAGGGTCAGAAACTGGCGTGCCAATTTTCAACAGGGGCACCTGTTCCGTCTTCATAGTGTCAGACTGGACTGCCATGCCCATGCGAATCATGACAATCAAACAAAATGTCCTGCCTTGCAATGTCTTGCATGCTGAGGGCATACATTCATTCATCTGGCAAGGGGAAATTCGCACCTATGACTGCTGGGAGCTCAGATTGCATTGGTTGGAAGCAACGTTTACATGCAGTGTAAATAGAGACTGATGTTCCGTGGCGATTGAAATGCAAGGCCGCTGCTGGCAATGGAAAGCTGGGAACCCAAAGTCTTGTTGCAAGTCAGTGTTCACAAGCCGCAAGCGCTCTAACGATATAGCACTGACAGCAGTTGTTCGTGCAGTTTGTTGGCGGAAGGCACAAGTACTATGCCGCCAACTTTCCGGGAAAGGCTGGGGTGTCTTAAAGTGACGTCCACTTAGAAACATCTCACGTGTTGACCCCCTGGTCTTTGTCAGGTCGTGGCTGAGTACAAAGACTATGTTGGAGGTTGCGCTGCCATCCCCCAGAGTTCAGAACTTAGCGACTTCTGAGAGATCATCTGAATTGCGTTGTTGTGGGCTCATGAGGGTGCCCCCAGATCAAAGAATGGGTGAACCATGGTGAACTGACTATTTGGGGATGGAGATTCCTATGGACATCACAACTGATTGACTTGTTACCCCTCATGGTGGTTGATTAGGGATGTGTCTTTTTTGTTCATGATCTCAAACTGGGTAAGCGCTACTTTCGGACCATAAAACCTCGTTCGCTGTAGTTAGCTATTTTCAGGTAATCTATTGATATTTACGGAGTCTTGGTAATGCATGGGTTACCATAACATACAGTTCTCCATCATTCCAACATTTTTTAGTCGTTTTCAACCATCATGAAGCATTTTTTGTCCATGATCAGCTGATTAAATACCATCTAGTGGGCCAACACTTGTCAAGCATGCGCGATCACTGCCATATGGGTCAATAATGATTGTGAATAGCAATAGGTTGATTTTTCCTGGTTCCAATAAACACCATCAACTTCATTGCAGTTGGGTCTGGATTTGTATAAACCATCCAACTAAACCGCTGATAGTAACCCATAGCTATTATCAAAGGTCCTTAACTGGTAGCCGTCACCCATCAATACAAACATTCGAAGAAGTTCATGATAAGATTCATTAACAAGAGCTGAGCTATTTACCATGAATCCATAGTAGCCAAGTCAACGGAATGGTCAATCCCATTAGTGTCTCATTTGTTTCGTTCCATCTGTAATCAGTACTATTTAAACAACTACTTGTATTATGAACCATCATTGGCCAGTATCAACCATCGCTGTCAAACAAGGGTCAACCATTACATGACCATCATTCAATCATAGATTGATCATCATTAAGCATCATAGAGCAATATTTAACCATTGTTTAACCATTCTTCAGCCATCATTCAGCAAGAATCACCATGATACATCCATTCTTCAACCATTTTCCAACCATTTTTGAGCGATAATTGCACCAAGATCAACCGGCATTGATTCCTCCCATTCAGAGTTCCACCTGCCCAACTTCCACCGAGATGGTGCCGAGACCATCAACTGGGAGGCCAGGTGGGTGACCTGGTTGCCCAGGGTGCCAATCGAGGTTAACCAAGGGTTGGTCAATTGTTGGCCAATCGTTGGTTGGTCAATGGTTGATCAATGGTTGGTGAATGGTTGGCTCATGGTTAATACTACGCCGGATGACGAGAGCAAGACCGCCACTTGTATGCTGATTGTGCTTCATGGTAGAGATGGTGGTTGAGTGATGGTGCTTTGCAATCATCAACAACGATGCTTATTGATGGTTGTTGGTGGTTTGATTTTCTATGCTATCCATCAGATGATACTGGTTGGTTCTTGACGGACACATAGTGTTTTGGGGCTTGGGGTTTTCCATGTCCCATGTGCTTTGCAAAGAGTTGCAACTTATTCATAGCAGTTTGTTGCTGGTATTGATGATTCGTGCTGCTGCTGTTCGATTCGTTGTTGTTTGTTATTCAGGTATCCATTGCTGGTTTTTCCTTGCTGCTTGACTGTCAATTGCCGGTTTGAATCAGCAGTGAACAATGAATGTTGATTAATTTGCGTCTTGATTGCTTGTTGATTAATCTTGCTGCTTGTTGATTGCTCCATTGAATGCTTGTTGTTCAAAGCGTTGCTGCTTGTTTGAACGGTTGCATGACACCTTGACCCTGTCAGATCGCCAATTTGGAGCGCGGCGGCAAATGCTGAGCTGCAGATCCTTTTGTCGTTTTTCTGATTGGGAAGTTGATCAACTGATTGTCGTATCATGCATTCATATGGATGGATAGATGCACATATACGATGTGTATACATATGGATTACATGCATTCATATTGATGCTTATATTTTCTTCCCTATATAAATAGATACACAACTCAGAAAGCAATGCTGCAACAGAAAACGATAGTGCTGTCCAACGATGTTGAATTGCCTTGGGATATGTGGGATCACTCTTCCCTGGCTAGATTTTATGCCGGGAGTTGCCTGCTGGAACTCAGAAAGTCCGAAATGCGGTGACTTTGCTTGAAGATAAATGAAGAAGACGTGGTATTGATATCATTATTTGATGTTTGCGACTGTTCCGACCATCTCGGAAGCACCAAAACCAGGGATGGCGATGAACTGGCAAGAATGCCATTCTAGAAAACATCCACTTATGTAGTAATGTGGTGTGCTGTCCCAAACGAATAGGGTACATCACGCACTATATAAGCACATGATTATATCGTTTCGAAAAATTGGTATTGCTGTTGTCCACCCAGCATCTCAATGTATGCATATATGCATCTCATATCAACTTTTATCAACTTTTATCAACTCCCCAATTCTTTAACGCACAATTTTCGAGCGCTCAAGGGCAAGAGACCAAAGGTCGAAGAGCCATCAGGCGCCACAACGGCCATGGCATTGGTCGATTTTGCCCGCGCCGCAAGAGAAAAAGGAGCAAATCTGGGTGCTGGATGATGGTGGTGATGACAGTGTTGATGGTGATGATCATGATGATGATGATGATGATGATGATGATGATGATGATGATGATGATGATGATCAAATCGAATGGTTATGCTCATGATTGCGATGATCAGATGACGACGATGGCGACTGGTGCCCGAGTTTGCCGTCAAAAGTACGCAGAGATTTGGGGTTTCAAGATCTTTCGACATTGAATTTACCCATCAACTAGCCATCAATTCATTTTCAGTTGATCATTGAGGAATTATCAATTAACCATCACCATTAATCAACCATCAACTACCATTACTTAATTTGGCAGTAACCATCAGCAACCGATGGTTGGCTTCTCCCCAGTGACCTCCCCAACTGGTGAGCTTCAGCCCAGGTTCTCTGGTTCCAATGGAGGTGCCATCATTGAAGGTGCCGCCAACCTCGCGACAGGTTCAAGAAACAGCCGTAGCTATAGTGCATAGTGGCTATTAATATCAACTGACTAAGGTTGTCTAAGGTAATTCTGAAGATTGACCAACCAACCACCCCTGGGGTGGTTCAACATGATGGTTCATAGTGGCTACAAACTATGGTCATGCCGAGGATTGATGAATGCTTCATGAAGAATGGTTGATACCTATGGTCACTAGCAGTTCATGATGGATCATGATGGTCACTGACTATGATCCTTGATGGTTGATGGTCAATGCTCATCTCGGGCTTCACGGCTCGGGATTTCAGCCGTGATTCGCATGCATTGAGTACAACCAAGTGATGTCACCAGAGGATGAACCTAAACCGATTCGTTGGAAGTAGACATCAGCCGAGTCTCAACCTTTGTGCTGTTGTTCTTCACCAATGGCTGACTTGAAAAACCACAGAGATCCATCTGCACGGAGTCAAACCATCACTCTCCTAAATGGTTTACAACCCGACAGAGTGTAATCACCATTTAGGCTTAATGACACATCATGTGGAATTATTGTTTGCAAAGAGTTGCATTTGAAATAAACCAGGAGGGCAAAACAATATTCAATGGGAATGGACAGATGAATGTAATTGGGACAACTTCTGTAGCGAGTTCACCTTTATTGGGAAAATAGCCAAAAAAGCACGAGGACATGAGTATGATATGAGGTTTCTTGGTGAACTGATATATCACATGCCACTTTTTGAGGCCACTGAATACTCAATCCAAAAGAATCCTGAAGCATTTTCTTCCAACCTTAACATTTGAAAAGGTAGCTCAGCAACTTTAGGGGTGGGGCACTCCCCACTGTGCCCACCGAAGTTGCTGAGCTTGCCACCGCCATGGAAGATGCACATGGCCATTTCCAGTGACAGGTTGGTACGTCTACATCTCCACGGATGGCGACACATGGCCATTGGTGACTGCACCATCAGCTACGGTGGCGGATGTGAACACCATGACGTGCGCCAGCTGGTTCTTAGCAACTCTATGAGCCCATCTTGGAAGCAAAATACAGCAAGCATGATGGTTTTAGGTATGTTAAATGGTGGGTACTGTAAATGGTTGAGTAGTGGTGGATGAATGGTTGGTTAAGTTGATGAAGGGTTGTCATAGATTTGGTTCATCAACTTGGACCTCTTGGTTTGATGATTCGAAAGCTCCAGCAAACTGCCAATGAACCGGTTGAGATACGTTGTTCCAGTGAACGAATGTGAATCCTGGATAGGTATACCATCGACTGCACTGCCTATGCTGCTGGCCAAGCGATGCTGTGGGTGAGTCACTGAGATTGGGTTTGGAAACTTTGAGGCTGAATGAGGACTACACTAGGATTGTGACATATATCATATATCGGTAGGCATGCTACAAACATGTTTACATAGATAGAAAAGCAGAGAGATGCACATATTTTTCTGAGACAGATCCATAGATAGATAGATAGGTAGATAGATAGATAGATGACGGAAGTGGACAATGCATATCCAACAAGGCGCTTCATTTTTCCATTTTTCTCTTCTCTCCTTGCTGAACATGTGTAAAGTCAGCTGCTGAAAAAAGCGGCAGTCAGACTGACCTTCACCTTTTGCCTCCTTTGGGGTTGCATGTCGCATTTGCGAGGTGATGGTGGCTGGTTACAGTCTGGCGGGCACTGGAACTTTGTCCGTTTGTTGCTCAGAAACTCACCTCAGCACTCCAGTGGCCAAGGGGTCAAACATATACTTCTTGAATCTTCCTGATCTCTTAAACTCAAAGTACAGATTCATGTTAACTTACTTTGTACAGATTGTGAAAGGACACATGTTGGAGTTTCCGGCTCTGCAATTCGGCAGCTGCGCATGACTCTGTTGTTGCTGAGTAGGGTCAGCGC
Source organism: Symbiodinium kawagutii (assembly GCA_009767595.1). Lineage (NCBI taxonomy): Eukaryota > Dinophyceae > Suessiales > Symbiodiniaceae > Symbiodinium > Symbiodinium kawagutii. The sequence goes on from VSDK01015010.1 coordinate 138,018, forward strand.
CGCATAATTATTCGGCACTCATCGCATGATTTTTTTTTGTGGTATGACCATTCACCATTAATGATTCTTTAAACCATCAGCAAGCATCAGTAATCAGCATTGATCCAGGCCCATATAGTGTATGACCATTTGGACCATCGGCAATCATCCATAACAACGCAATGAGTAATCACAAACCATCAAAAGCCCACTATCAACCACAGGGTCCTGACCATCATTTACCATTCTTCGACCACTCCCAACCACCGTTTATCCATATTATCAGACAGTGCTTGTAGCCATTAAAACTGATATATTCATCAACCAACCATCCATCACCAAACACTTGCATTTGGACATAGTTGTGGAGTATATCCCTCTTGTTCTTGTTTGTTTTGTTGCCATCCCTGAACCAACCCTTCACCAACCCTTCACCAACCCATCCACCATCCATGGCCGCCATCCATGGCCGCCATCCATGGCCGCCACCCGCCCTGAGGGCACCTTGGCTTCGCGTTGCTCCGCGGAACCGGATACGCCCAGCGCGCCCACCGTGGTGAGCTCCAGTGCCACGCAGATCACCATCGGTTGGTCAGGGACCTCAGCGAGGTCAGGGGAGGGGTTGAGGTGATGATGGTGGTGGGTTGGTGGTGGATGGTTGGTGATGGGTGATGATGGGTGATGGTGGATGATGATGGATGCAGGTTGATGATGGGTGATAGATGATCGTTGGTGATGGTTGGATGATGGTTGATGATGTTGGATGATGTCGTTTAGCATATGTTAAGATCAACCTGAGGTTGCTGGTGAGCCTGATGAGTGAGGTTATAACCAACAGCACTCAACAGGCTCATGATCTTGTTTGGTGATTCATCATGGTTGATGTTGTTAATAGCTCGGCAACGGGCTATGGCAACAAGGGTATAGACAACAGCATGTAGTCTTTTTGGCAGGGACATACTGCATCTTGATAATATCAACATGTTTGTTTACAGTGATGCTGAATCTTTTGTTTGATAATGGTAGATCCCTTTTAGTAGTCACTTGGTGCATGTTGACAAGTGGTCAAGGATGGTCAATGACACGAGTGAATGTTTGGTATGGAATAGGACCGGCTCTATGCTGGTTGGTTTGACAAATCGAGGTTGACAATGATATGAATTATTGCCACTTGCATGTTGACAGATGTAGTAACGCCACTCCCATGTCAATGTTCTATGGTTGATGAAAAAATAGTCCAGTGACGAATAGTGGCTGCTCACTGTTAATACTTGTTGACCTTGGCTGATGATTGTTGATGATGGTTCATGATGATGAATAACTTTGGTTGATAAGGTTGGGGTGGTTGGTTTTGCATATTGATCCAGCTGAACTGAAACAATGGGAAGAAAAATACCAGCAGGAAATACAATGACATTGCTGTACACAAGGAGCTATACACGTTGTATTGGTGAGAAGAAAAATGAAAATGATTGATGATGATGTGGCATTTGAGCTGACTGAATTTTTGAATCATCTCAACATCAGCCTTGCTGATTGCGAAATGGATGTACCCCAACATCTATGTATGCATTTTTTCAAGGGGAACCTGTGATTGCAGAGCGACCAATTTAGATAATTTAGGGTCAAACCCATATAATACAGTGAGAGGTTGAGAATATCATCAAACCAGCCCAAGTGATCCTGGTTGCAGGTACATCTGGGGCTAAGCAATGTGAACCAACGTTTCGCGAGATTGCACGATGGCAGAGGAATGGACAAAGTCCGTAGTTTGTGTTGTGTTTTCATTTCCACAGGTTGCCACCGCTGTCAACTGTGAAAATGGACAGCTGAGGACGGCTCCAACATCAACAGAGCTCCACAATGCCTTACATCAGGGCTATAAGGCTGTGCTGGAGCTTGCTTACTTAGTTGCTTGAGAATTGGTATGTTCGAAATCAGCTGTTAGCATCTTGGTTGAATCTTTCCAGTATTAGGCCCAAGGGCCATTACAGTCCTGTTCTGTTTGCTTTGGATGCCAAGCATGTTGTGAGCCATTCTTCTAAGCGCCAAAGTGCAGGTTTTATTTCTGTATCTAAGCCAACAACCTGCTTCACAACAAACATGGCAACATGTCATCTTATCGAAAAAGAGATGGCAGTTCAGATGCCAAGAATCAGGATTTCAACGGGGAAACCCCTGTCATCAATTGGTTGCTGTAGTCATCCTTTGTGGATCACGCACACATCGGACAGTCGACGACGCAAGTTCGAGAGTCCTTCCCTCTACCAATGTGGTAAACGACTCAAATTGTTATGCAAACGCAGTACAACCACGACTCATCCCTCATCTCTCAGTTGATTGCTTAAGGACACATACTGTATTGACTGTAGCTCCTTGGTTCACCGAAGTCATAGCTACAATACAATTCTTGGAATCCTTTAAAGAGACCGTGGCACTGGATTTGCATATTGTGCTTGGGAGCTGAAAGAAAGTTGGACCAACAGTGCACGACTGCAGGTGTCATACGATGATGGAGCAGGCGGACCCTTCACGACAGTCGCCTTGACAGATAACCTTCAGGCGTGGAGGGTTGAAAAAAATGCAGAAAACCAACCAACGATGAAACTTGTGCCGGAGACATTTGCAAGCATTTTCCTACATGCGCGATCTGTATCTACAATCAGTGGCTGGGGGTCAAAACCCTTTACTGCTGGTGAATCCCATAAACTACCAAAGCAATCTTTTTTTGGAATGTTCCCGTACCCATTTGTTTGGTAATGACCCATACCTATGAGTGGCCAAGTTCCTTTCAGTGTTGTTTGCTTCCACAACACTCTGCCAGCACACCTGCAGGTGCAATACACCAAGACGGGCTTGTCAGCTGGTCAAACCTACAGGCACGAAACGGAGTGGGGGACACGACATCATTTCGCTCTTCTGTAGCTAGTGTAAAACGTACCAGGCACATAGCAATAGCATAGATGCCAGTAGCAGTTGGCGTTGTAATCACAAACAATCAAGTTTGTTTCCCGAAAGTGGCAAGGTGTTCAGTGCAAAGCAGCCTGCACGGTTGGCGTGAGATGGTGAGCATTCCTGATGGCAGTTTTAAAG
>VSDK01015010.1:141115-184032 GCA_009767595.1 Symbiodinium kawagutii
TCCTGCTGGCAGTTTCAAAGAAATTGCGAAAAATGAGAAACCGCCAAAAATGTGTGACCAGACAAGACACCAAGATCAACTTGTGGTAACATCTGAAACTCGATGGTTTTTTATCATCATGGCTTTGGGCTGGTCAGGTTCACGACCCAAATCGTTTCAGAGACCGGGGAGAGCGCCGTGTCCGCCGTGCTGTTCTGCACTGAGCCCGCGGGTGGCTTTGTTTAGTGGAGCCCTGGTGGCGTGGAAACCAACCAGCTGAGGGATCAACCAGGTGACGCCTCGAAAAATAATGTACTCATTACTTAGTTAATCTTAGTTTGCTGTAGGAGGACCTACGTTAGTCACAACTGTCAGATCTTCTTCGTCGATCTATACATGTTTATGAATGGCACTTCAGCTGCTCCACCGAATCCTATCCCACCTTAAAGATTTGGACAGATCACCCACCTCCCACCTTAACGGCTTTGTGAAGCTGGAAATTGAGGTCTGCAGTTGCTGCCTCGGTGCCAGATGCTCCTGTGGTGTCAATCGTTGGGTGCTCAGGGGTTCAGTAATGTGGTATCGGTTCGGGCGGATGACCATCCATGGCCTGCATGGGTTTCCACCTCTTAGTTTTGCAGACTTCCGATTTTCTTCAATTCTTTCGGGATCATTAGACTTACGTGTCTCTTGGATGACACCTACGTGCGCAATGCGGATCAGACTCGAATTGTTCAAGCATCACCAGCGTATAGTCAGCCAGACACAAAAACAGCTATATGACCTGTACCAGTAGGCTCGCAGATTGATGGCCAAAATAAAAGTAGAATCAATGATTACTGACACTGATTAAACATTTTTAAACCATGTGAAAGCTCCGAATGGAAAGTAGTTCAGGAGTTCAGGTTGATGATTAAAGCATGTTAAACCTATGGTAAGTTAATTGGTAGACCTATGAATGGAAAATCGCTCATTGCTTCACAGTTCATTGCGATCAGGTTTCCACCTCAGACACCGACCTGGTGTACAGTGCGCAGTTGCTGGGCTCAACAGGCAGGGATGGAACGACAATCACAGGTGGGTGGTATGTTTTATAATTGAGGGGACTACTGTAATAGATTGTAATAGATTGTAATAGTAATTAATTGTAATAGTAATCACAAGTGTTTTCACAAGTATCCCAGTCATGAGGTGGGTTTCCTTTGCTTCCTACGGTTTACCATTTGGGGGGAATGCTGAGGTAGCTACGGGAAACCATCGGAACACATGTATTTCACCATTATTCAATCACTCATGACGGTATTTTTTTAACCCATGTCCAATCACAAAAGCACGATTGTTCAACCCTTTGGTGACAATCATGTGGTGGTGAACATTAGGCAACAATTATCAAGCAGAAAGTCTGATGCACTGAACATTTTTGGTTGGATGTTCAGCTCGGTAATCAGCTATAGAAATGCTATGAATGCTCAACTGACCACTGGTGCAACTGAACAATCTAAAGCGGGAATTTGCTGTGGGTTTGCCTTTGTGGGGGTTATGAATTTTCTTGGGTAGGAGGTCGCCATCATCCATCTCATCCAAGGTAAGGGATTTCAACAGGACCTGGGAGTCGCAAGATTTGAAGATGATGCGGCGCCATGTTGGTCAAGCATTGCCGTTCACTAGTCATTGGTGAGATTGAACCCCGACATGGTCCAATGATGTCAGCCCGAGGCGACATTCCCCTGAGAGCTTAGTTTTTTTTGTGGAAGATCCAAAGAAAGCACTAAACTCATATCGTTGGATCAGACGGCAGCAGAGCAGAACTGGCAACCAAGCGAGGATTGGCTGTGAATGGCCATTGGTTCATTAGGGTACCTGGGATGGCAACTCTCTTCGGTTGCACAGATACCCCGATGCTCAGCAGCTCTCTTGGGACCCTGGGACCTGCTAGGCGGAACGCCCATCACGGGCTGGAACATCTATGCGTCGGATGACGGCATCACATATCCAACTACACCAACTGCCGGATCCTCAATGGAGTCCAGAGACGGAGTCACAGCCCTTGTGACGAACAGGTGCATGTTCCTACAGATTGTCGATTGCTAAGCCAAGATATACTTCACATGTGGACTTCTAGGTGTGTATGACGTTACTGCCATTGTGCTAAAATCGTCACAGCTTTGGGGTGGTGACTTAGGGTAACACGACTATGTACATACCTCCATGTCTTGAGCATGGTTGAAGGATGTTGAAAGCACATCTGGATGCCCTGGCTGTCCTTGTCAAGTCATGCCACCCCCGCGCCGAGGCCACTGAAGCTGCTGCCTTCACGAGTTACACCTTGGATTGCACCAACTTCGGTGGCGTGAACCGAGGACAGCAGTTCCTTGGACGAGCCAAGGTTTGACGTAGCTGGCTGCTAGACTACCTATAGGATCCATGGCAACAAGTGTGGCAAGCTGCTAGACTACCTATGGGATCTAAGATGATCTGTGGCAATGGCAACTACCTACCATTCACGGCCTATTTGGCATCAATGTGGCATCCTATTCCACCGATCCGGAGGTGCCACAGAATCACCGGTTAAAATGATTCATTTCTTGAGAGGCAGAATAAAAGAAACAAATTGCGACTATCTCAATGTATGGATGTGCCCCTATGACTACATCTGACAGTTGCCATTGATTGACCAGGATGGAAGGATTTCTTGGTGGCTTGTCGGGAATTGTCGAAGTCTAAGGATGGTTGGAGATCAAGATCACCAACCATATAGTTCTCTCCAACTATATAATAACCATTGTTTTCATACAAAACTGTGGCAAGTGTTTGTTCTTGGCTCAATGGAAGGTGTTTCCATGGCATTTGGGGTGTGACCATTGTCATACTGTTTGAGTACGCCGATATGCGGATCCGCACAACGGATGGATGTAGAAGGAGATTCTTGTTGCCACAGAATCTCTGATGGCCCTGCGAAATCCTCAAAAAATCCAGCTGCCAAGTGAGCGACCTTGTGGCCATCCATCGTTGCTACGTATACACTGGTTGTAAATGAATCATATGATTGCCATAGGACCTATTAGCATTTATGAACTTACTTATATAACTATATAACTTACTAAGTTGGCATCGATTAAGTATACTGGTCTTGTTGATGCTTCAAGGTCGGTCGCTGCTGAGGTATTTCTGGTTGAAGATGGCTGCTGTGAGCAGCGCGGGGGAGGGAGCTCTGTCTACTGCGGTGAAGAGCCGATGCTCTGCAGCCGGAGATCTCGGTGGGTCGGTGGGACCCCGGAAGCCATGGTTGGTGGGATCAATGGCATGGTAGGTCCCTAGATATCCATAGGTCCATAGATTCATAGTTGGCGGATGGCAGTGCATGATAGTGCATGGTAGTGGATGGTTATTGCATGGTGATGAATATGTAGATGTGTATAGAAGTGCCATATAGCTGATCATTGACCAGCACATAAGGAATGTTCGTACGAATGGGTTCATCAGGGCGCATTCGTGGAACGATGTTTTTGCAGGGTGGCAATATGTGATCGCCAATTACTTGACAGGGAAGCGTCAAGAATTGTCATACATAGTGATGAGGGAGACGGTTGTTCTCAACACTGACCCGATTATTTGCAAACATGTAGTTGTTACCCTCCCATTTGTTAGAATTGAAACCAGTAGTGAGTTCTGATTGATAGCCACTGAGCATCAACAACGTCAAAAAAGTATCAGCGCTTGCTCGCTCCTCTAATCCACACAATTTCTATCGCGCCTGAGGCACCAGGTACACCCGTGGCTCCGACTCTGGTTGGGCACTAAGATATGGCATGTGGGTCGATGTCAAAGCTTGCCATTTCAGGGTTGCATATATTTGCTTCTCATCAGTACAGTCGAGTGCCCCCCGACGTATTTTCCAAATTTAGAAGTCCCAGAGTGCTCAACTGATGTTTCGAGATAAAGTTGATGCAAGTGGACCTGTTGTGCACACTGATCATGTTACTTCTTGATGATTGGACCGGTCATTGGCTAAGGTGGCTTCCACATCGAGTTCCATTACCATTGGCTTTGACACCAACGGCCGGTATCCAAGACATCTCACAGGTCAGAAGTCGCACTGTTTAGCAGCGTGGATGTTGATCCCAGAGCATCATTTGGATGCTGATTAGCAGAACATGAGAATTCTGGATGCGTGATGATCACATGGTGAAGAACATCAGCTTCGAAGGCCCAAAGATAGCGCATTTCACAAGCTTTTTGGGACCGCAACCATCTACCATGAATGATTGGAGCAGTCCTGACAGTCGTTGGGGCTAGTTCTGTGTGAACGTGGCCACTGCTCAACATGGATTTGGGTTGTCCAGCATTTCAGTGAAACATCAAACTGCAGCAAGTTTTGTGTTGCAAGTGATCCAAAAGTGATCCAAAGTTGCAGATTGCACTTTCCAGGTCTCAGTGCTGCATACCTCACTGGCTTCAAGGCGGGCCACCCGTGGCGCCCATGGCAGCTGGGAGCCCAACCTGACCAAGTAGCACCGTAGCACCCCAGGTTTACACCGACGATGGCAACAACGGACCTTGGTCCATTGACACCATCACCGACACGACTCAGAGGACCTTCACCAAGTGCGCAAAGCCATGAGTCGGCGCCGTTGAGGTCTTGAGAGCCATGGCAGTCCCGGAAAAGGCACCCAACTTAACGATCCAATGAAGATTCAACCAGAAATATCAACGATACATCAACAGGAATAAAGTTCTTTTCCTGTAAAGGCTCGCGGGCCCCAAGACATCATAATGCCGCGGATCAAATTTTAGGTTCGTTTCGTTTGGCCTGCGTGGCGGATCGAATTATCACCCCGTTTTAAATTAATAGACTATTAAAGCTCACAGGAGTGGTCCGTGGTCCGTGACAACCAAGTAAAATCTGTTGTAGGAGTCACGGGGAAAAGGGTTATAACACCACACAAGAGGAAAAACTTTTGTCCTCGTGGAGTATGAGGAAACATACCGAACGAACTCAGGGTCTATTGGAAGGACATGAAGGACTCCAGTGACTCCAGGTTTCGCTGGGCACCTCTTTTCACACACGAAGTCATAGGTAAAACGACGTTTCCAGGTACAGCCTGAGCGCTGGCTTGCCTTATCGCTTCAAGGTTCAGGCGGGCAGTTTCTATTGAACTTTTGTTGATGGCGATTGGCCAATGGGAGATGCATATGAAGCCACGAGCACCTTCACAACTTTCAACCATCAGAGCTGACGTTGATGCTTAGTAGGGTGTAATTAGCCAATGATAAGTCACTGACAACCAGGAATCAGTGGTGCCTCAAGATCCGTCTTTGTGGTTGGATGTTTCCCTTTGCACGGCACGATTTGTTACAGTGAAACGCCAGGATCTAAGACCAGCATGCTTTGATCCTGGCTCCCACTGCTGAGGTAGTTTCTGAAGTCGGCACCAGTGCATCCTCACCCATCGCAACCTTTGTCTCTGCAGCAGCAGCCCCAGTACTGAGGTTTCTGTAGCAAGTTATAGTACAATTAGTACATCTTCAAAGCTGCTGTAAGCTGTCGCCCAGTTTCTGAATGGGATGTGGGTTTTCTCCAAACTTCGACTCTTCGGACTTGTTGGGGAAATCCTGTCTTCTTCTTGAGGTGAGAATTATCGCTATTTCCCCTATTCGTCGCTATTCCCCTCGCTTTAGTTTTTTGTTCCGCTTGACGAATGGCTAAATGTCCCCTTCAATCGCTATCGCTATTCCCCATCGTTATCGCAGCTTTCCGTTGGTTGTTGGTATTTGTTGGTTGGGGGATCACTTTTGGCGAACTGTTCGAACTGCTGAAGCTACTGAGGCTACACCCGACCCACCCACCGTGTCTGTGACGTCTTCGCTAAACACACAGATCGACTTGGCATGGACACCAGGCTATACCGAGCCGGTGGCTGCCAAACCTTTGGGGCTGCACATGCCCAGGTTGGGTATCATAGCATATCATTAGCCAGATATAGTCCAATGCTGTTAGATATAATTTACATGTCATATAATTAAGATATGGTGAATAATTTGAATATATTTAAGATACTAATGCATAATATGTGAAATATGTGTCCACCAAGGGGTTAAACTCTAGCAAACTAACCTGGCAACGGAACATGAATATACATCGATCGATTCCTTGCCGATTGATCATTACCACGTTCCTTTGACCAGAGGCAATTCTACATGATGCGTTTGGGGTTCGCAAGCCATGGGAACCACTAGCAAATCCTCAGGGGGCTCAACTGCCGCAGATATGGCAGTACCTACCAGCCTGAACCAGCCAATCTGGTTGATATATCATCCTAAGTGTCAATGGTGATGATCAGCCAACAATCTGAGTATGAGGCCAAGTAAATGGCATGAAGTTGTTCAAAGTTGCGAGAGAAATCGCTTGGGGACAATTCCACCATTCATCATGTGCACCGCTCTGGAAAACCCATGTAAATCCGTTGGACTGTTGCGATGTTCCAAAGTCACTTTGTTATGTCTATGTAAATCTGTGACTGTCGTTGGGAGATCAAGAGAAACCCTGGCCAACCATTAGGAAGGGATTGTGCATTGTGCGAGGGTGTTCGCCGCTGAAGTCAGGTTCTCTCTGATTCTCACCTTTTTTTGGCATTTTCCATCCCAACGCACCTGCGTCTGTCGGAAAATGATTTGCCCAAAGAATAGGTGTCCCCTGTTAACAATGATTTTCTTTGATATGTCTGACATTTTGGGATGGTTTGGCGGCTACCATCAATGGACAGATCATGACAGAGGCATCTTGTGGCAGATTGACAGGTGGTGATGGTGGCTCTACCATCACTGGATGGTTGGTCTATACTTCAACCGTCGGAGATACCCAGAGGGCTGAGGGATGGGGCAGTTCCGGCAAGCACCAGTACTCCCTTGTAGCAGGACGCAGGGGAGCACCTGTGTCAATCATGGTGGTACTCTGATGTTTTTAGCTTCGCAGTTCCTTGGCTACGCCAACGCCTTGCAAACCCGTGATGAACCTCAGTGCAAGGTATGGTTGGGGAAAAAAAACTGTGATGTTTTTGTTTGTGTGTTTCAACTGTTTCACTTTGTTGATGTGTGTTTTTTCTCCATGAAGTTCAATGATACCAGGATTTCGACAACCATTTGTTTTCAGTAAGTAGTTGCATGTGTAATATGTGGGATTGATACACATGTATACACATGTTACATGGTGTCCATGCCCTTTGACAGGTAAGGAGTGCTCAGAACCAATCTCCATTGGTTGTTTAAACGTGAGCCAGACATCTAGGCAGTGTTTTTGACTGTCGTCGTCATCATCATGATCATCATCATCATCATCATCATCATCATCATCATCATCATCATCATCATCATCAGGCTGCTGCTGCAGCAGCAGCAGGGACAGCAGCAGCATCAAAATCATCATTATTAGGCTGCAGCACCAGCAGCAGGGACAGCAGCAGCATCAAAATCATCATCAGGCTGCAGTAGCAGCAGCAGGGACAGCAGCAGCATCAAAATCATCATCATCATCATCATCATCATCATCATCAGCAGCAGCAGCAGCAGCAGCAGCATTGCATCCTGCTTGTTGTTGACTGTAGACCGAACTTGGAGAATCATGGACCATGCTTGTTCACTACATATCTCTATGGGTTGCGATCAGTCCTATCATGGCTTTTGCTCAGTAGCATCAGCCTTGTTGGTTGGCTGACAGAAAATAAAGCGGTGGAATTCAACATCAATGTTTCCTGCTGGTGGAGAATGAACTCGGTCCGCTTTTGCAAAATTGTTCCACTCAGGATGGCATCACTTGGAGTGCAGCAAGCAGCCCACAGTGCCCAACAAGATTGACTTGAAGCAATTGCCAAGCCAACCGGTAACCGGATTCTTTTGAATGCTGCTTCTTTGGAAGGATCCCTTGGATGATTTAGATCATGGCTAATGATTCTGAAGCTTTGATTGAACTGCCTTCCATGCATCCGTGGCATCCATGGCATAGCATGGCATAGCATGGCTGGTGCATCCTTGTGTAAGGTACACCGTTGCCAGTGGTTCCACTTACAGCCAAGTGCTCGATTGCCACTCGGCGCTCGAACGAACTGAACAAAGGCACTGCGGTCGCTGGTAGTTTCGGGGCTATCAAACTATCTGAAAACGTTGGAATGCTTTGATCAACCAATTCTGTCCAACACTGAAGTTTGATGCAATGTGATGGAATGCCATAATGGCGGGTTCTAATTCTGTGTCCCAGCTGCTTCTTACCTTGCTTCCGTGGATAACAGGGACGACATGTGTTTTCTTGTGAGGAAGTCTGTTGACAATATCTAAAACCCTTGATGTATCCATTCAAGAATGAGCTGGTGGTGTGTTCGCGATTCTCTCACGAGCTCTGTGCTGTTGGCGAGTCTTCATACAAGCCATCATGGAATTCCCAACATCTTAATTTCGAATTTAGTACGGTCATTGTATGTACTTCAACTGCTGACTAGTTGGATGATCAACCCCCTACTATTGATGATATTGTTGATGATCAGTGGGACCAAAGATAATTGCAAGAGCGCATATGCAATTCATTTCAGTCCTACAGTTCTTGGAGATGTGTTGTTCTCTTCCAAGGTACGGACACGTCCAAATGGGGTGGCCTCGATGTCCTTCCGGCCAGTATTGATGGCAACCGCAGCATTGGTGTTGCTGAGGATGACAGAGGGTACAGGTATTGGTGAGGTGAAAAATATGAAAACCAAAGTCGCTATATCCACAAATGCCAGTACCCTTTCATTGGTAGTTTTCCGATCGTGCTGATGTTTCGATAGAAAGCGGTACTCTTCATGGACAATCCCAAAATGATGGCTTCGTCTGCACTGGTCGTTGCAGGTGCAGCTGACATATGTCTACTTGAGAGCACATAGCTCAGCCTGCCAGCCGACAGCTTCAGTAAAGCCTCGGGCAGGTTTCAATTCCCTGCTTAATGGCGCTTCGACCAGCTCCTTTGTTGGGGATCATGGGCATGCAACATTGCGCCAAACAACCAGTAGAACCAATCATTAAATCGGGGCAGTTTTGCAAATTTGGAGCTTTACAGGAGCTCAGAACCTTACACAATTCCTGAATTTTGAAGATGAGTGTTTCAAAGTGCCACGTCAACTCCCTCATGTCATGGTGCAATCTTTCTAGTTTCAGAACACCTGAAGACCTTTCAAGATGCATCACCAGTGGCACTGAGGTGTCCGGTGTGAACGACGCTGGCACAGGAGTTCCATCCAACTCCTATCGCTGGCGATGCTCCGAAAAGCCAGGCTTGCCTGCAGCTCCAACGAAGGCGCTGTGCCCGAGGGGTTGGCGATGTGCGGTTCAATGGGGGGATCAATGTAAGGATTCGTTGTGAATGATTTCACCATCACACGAACGCTTTTTGATATTTTTTGGGGTGTTGATTCTTTCAGTACACACTTTATCACTTTGAAGATGTGAAAAACTGAGATGTATTGAAAGTTTAATGATGCAACATCGGCATATTTGATCATATTTGGAACGCATCGAACGGGTGCACCACGTGGGATCAACATGATCAGTTGCATAAGCCTGAACACCACTGCATGACGTTTCGTTGGTGCCACAGGTGTCTGGAACCTCAAGTTCCATCACCATATCGTGGCAACCTGAGTGAAAGACGTGAATTCTTGATCCTTATTCTGCCTGGATGAGACTTCCGCATCGTTGCTTGAACTCGGCGGGTTATGTAAGTTCACCGGCATTTATTTGCGACAAAAAAAAATGATACTGCTTTCGTGCATATTTTTGTAACGGCGTTCTTCTCTTTTTTTCTTCCCCGTTTACTTCAAGAGTTAAAGCAGACAACCACATGTTGATGTGGGTTTGCTCACAAATGATGTATCTTAAGATCGTTGGTTTTCCTCTCATAACAACTGGGACTGGGATGGTTTGGGGAGCGCCACTCTTGACGCCAACTTGGACAGGTACGTCCCAACCACTCTGAACAGTGCCGTACTGATGGGGCGTGGAACTTGGAATTTGTTGGATTTTCCGTGAGATTCCATGATTCCATGGTGTCAAGAGGCACAGGAAACGAAAAGGGATGAAATGAGATGAATCTCCATTGGCCAACCTTTCAGGTTTGCCATCACCATCCAGCATCAGTTTTGCGGCCAGAGTGAAGAGCCAACCAAATTTGTGGGGTAACCATGAAGCACTATGGACCCTTGAAGATCCTCACCATCAGCAGTCACCAGCATCTCAGCAGCATCCAACCATTTGCATCCCTTCACAATGCTAGTGCTGGAACGGCAGGGCGCCCGCTGAGGTACAAGATCCTCTATGATGACGGCCTCAGCGGGGCCTTCAATGAGGCTGGAATGGCCCATCAGGAGCATGTGGAGTTCAAATGCTTGGCTGTGAAGATTTAAGGGTACTCGCACAGAAATGGGGTGATTTTAACCAAGAATAGTCTTGGGTATATAGCGATATATGTCATGAATATTCACATAGTGAATTATCGTTGTTACTAAGCACCAATAGGGAATTGTGTTTCATCTCATCAATTCGGAATGTCATCATCACATTTGTGGGTTCTCGAAGTTGCGGTTCCCTTCAAAACTGATGCTTTCTGCGTTGTCTTGTGGGTTCATGGATGAAATGTCCAGTGGGCCCAGGGTTCCAAGCCACCATTAATCGGCTGATCATTCAAGAACGGATGAGTTGTTGCAATGATGTATTTTGCTATGATTTAGGTACAAAGACGTCATGGGTTTTCAAGTGATTTGTTTGTTTAAGTATTGTTCATGCTAGTTTCATGCTGGTGGTTACGAAAGGTAAACTCAACTATTATAATAGTTGCTGCATACTGCGGGGGTTGTACAGAAGCCAAGCCATGTTTCGCTTTTTGATCAGGATCCAATCTGCGAATCACAGTTTTCTGGTCATCCCACTGAGACGAGTGGAAACTGATAGTTCGATAGGATTCGGCGTGTCGGTTCATCCGCCCCTGGTAAACCTCCCTGGAATTGTTGGCAATTTCACCGATTTCACCGCAGTTTTCTGGCGTATGTGGGTTCTGACTCAATTATAGTCAACCAGCATTACGCCACGAACATTGTGTTGAACCTGGGTACCTCGCAGGATATATTATTAATACATACATCATGAATATAATCAGAACGATCAACTATGTGCCTCTTTCGGATATCCCTGTTGGTGGATATGGTGTTTTCTTGAAATAGGGAACCCCAAAAATGTCTGGTTAATTGAAAAACGCTGAATGCGATTATAACTGAGGGTCCCCCTATTGTGAGAAAGACCCATATCTATCATTATATCTATACATATCCACATTATATAATCATATGATCTTGCTTTACCAATCTACCGGTGCCAGGTTTCCATCACCTCGACCTCGCAGACGGAATACACGGCGGCAGGGCTGACGGCTGGTCTCAGCTATCGATTCCAAGTGAAGGCTGTGGCCTCGGTGGACGGACGGTGGTAGATGCGCTCAGCTGGAGAATCACCAGACTTTAGCCACGGTTGACCATGGATGACCGTGGTAGCTGGATAGCTGGGAAGAGATGGGTGCAGGTTGTCCATGGTTAGCGTATGTTAAATATGTTATCGTGTCAGGTTTCACGGGGAATATGGGAAATCGGTCGGGCTCAAGGATCCTTCAGGAGACGAAGAATTGCTATTGACTCAAGAGAAACAACATGCTAAGGACAACGGCTCGCCAGTATCTCCAATGACCTGGTCGGATTCGCTAATTGCGTGTAGTAGCTAGGAACTGGAAATTGAAAAGTATGAAGCAGATTCAAGCTGCATGTTAGTTTGTTAAGCGGAATGCAGTAGCAACTAAGAAGTAGTAGGCAGTACATGGTGGTTTTATTACAGCATGTTAGCTTGTGTGTGTGTGTGTGTTAAGTGGTAAGTGAAGCACGTATCATGAGGCAGTAGACGCAAGAAGTGTGTCGTGATCTTAGGGTGCGCATACTAGATGAATTTGCAAGCAGGAGGAAACAAATCTGAAGTATAAGGTCAATAATCAACAGGAAATAACCATATCAGCAACAACCCAAAGAAGAACTGTGCATTGTTCAAGGGCAAAACACATCAGACTTCAACTTTGAACTGCTGTATTTGGTTGTTGCAGGGATTGTGGTGAGTGTGTGTGGGATTTATAGAAACGGAAGGAAGTGTGCAGCAACCAGTTTGAGGGGGATGAAATCATTGGACTAGATTTTTGTTCCACTCTCTTTTGACCGTTTTGTCTACTCATCAGGGATGAACGATCAGGACTCTCAATTGCTGTAGCGACATTTATAAAGATGAGATCGACACATAAGATTGAACTTTTAATTTGAACACCTGGATTTTGTATCTTTAGCCCTTTCAGGCCTCTCAATTTGGCCTGATAAAAAGTGGGATCCTGAAAAAGAATCCTTGAAGCAGACGTTCAGAATCTGTGGGATTCCGCCCTTCTCCAGGTTTTGTGGGACTTTCCATCACCGCCAAAAGCGGGTCAGACTGTGTTACATCTCTAGGTGCAGGCCTAGCAAAAATGAGCTTTGAGGGGAGAAGACCTGCTATAGGTGTTGACTACAAGTCGGTGCTAATGGTTTCACATTGCTGCACAGAGTCATGTGTTGGAAAAACAACTTACAGTAGGATATGGCTGAGGGGCAATATTCACCAACCAACATATTGGTAGATGAACGTCAACATATACTTATCTGGATGTGAACAGCCAGGGGTACACGGGCCCTTGACGCACAGCCATATGGGTGGCTCAAGCACCATGCAGCCGTGCCTCCCGCTGAGCTCAGGTGGTTTCCGAAGTTGGAGAAAGCGATGCCTCGGCGACTCTCACTGTCACGGCAGGTGCAATCTCCGCCTCCCCACGGATGGCGACCCTCAGCACGCCAAAGGTGTCCAAAGGATTGTAATGAAGCTTATAAGGCTATATTTCTACTATATAAGGCTATAATATTTGTTGTGCTTATATGGGGGCCGTTCTAAACCCCCCCTCTTTAGATTTGAGCCAAACGTGACTTAGGTATATTTGAGGGTAAAATATTGGTCGCTTTTATGTGGGAGGCGCAAGAAGGCGCAAGGGCGAGCGCAAGACTAAAGGTATCACAAGGTACTACAAGGTACTGCAAGTTATTACAAGGTACTACAAAGTACTACAAGGTACTACAAGGTACGACAAAGTACTACAACGTACTACAAGGTACGACCAAGTACGACGGTACTACAAGGTATTACAAGGTACTACAAGGTACTACAAGGTACGACAAGGTACTACAAGGTACTACAAGGTACTACAAGGTACTACAAGGTACTACAAGGTACTACAAGGTACGACCAAATACGACGGTATTACAAGGTACTACAAGGTACTACAAGGTACGACAAGGTACTACAAGGTACTACAAGGTACTACAAGGTACGACAAGGTACTACAAGGTACGGCAAGGTACTACAAGGTACTACAAGGTACTACAAGGTACTACAAGGTACTACAAGGCACGACAGAGTACGACAAGTTACTACAAGGTGCTACAAGGTATTACAAGGTACTACAAAGTACTACAAGGTACTACAAGGTACGACCAAGCACGACGGTACTACAAGATAGTACAAGGTACTACAATTTAGAACAAGGTACTACAAGGTACTACAAGGTACTACAAGGGCAACTTCCGTGTCTGCGTGGCGCGGCTGCCGCTTGGTCTGAAACAGGTCTGAAACAGGTCTGAAACATGTCTGAAACAAGTCTGAAACCGCTTTTAAAATTATTATTACCATTACTTCTATGATTCCTACTCTTTCCACTACTATTATTGCTATTATTGTTACTATTATTTTTAGGACTACTATTATTAGTACTATTACTACTCCTACTACTCCTACTACTACTATTATTATCTACTATTATTATTAGTACTACTACTACTACTATTTATTACTATTGTTATCATTGTTATTATTATTATTAGGACTACTATTATTAGTATTATTACTTCTCCTAATACTCCTACTACTACTATTACTATCTACTATTATTACTACTATTACTACTACTACTACTACTACTACTATTACTACTACTACTACTACTACTACTACTACTACTACTACTACTACTACTACTACTACTACTATGACTACTACTACTACTACTATTACTACTACTACTACTACTACTACTACTACTACTACTATTACTACTACTACTACTACTACTACTACTACTACTACTACTACAACTACTACTACTACTACTACTACTACTACTACTACTACTACTACTACTACTACTACTACTACTACTACTACTACTACTACTATACTACCATTTTTATTAAAACATGCGTGAGCGTAATTTTTTGTTAAACTCATTTCTTATTGTATTTCACACATTGACTAAAATGTGTAATAAACGCAGGGAGGCGCAAGAAGGCGCAAGGGCGAGCGCAAGAGAACGAAAGTAACGCAGTGTGAAAAAGGAATTTAGAACAACCCCCATATATATACCAGGAAATAGAAGGAGAGCTATTCTGGAAGATTCGTGTAATTTTGAGGCCCATAGTTCTAGATGCTGACAAATTGGAGTCGCCAAGGATTTTTGCTGCTGCACTTTTGCTCAGAAGCCAATCGAAGAGGAATATTTCAAGATGTTTAAGATTTGGGAAGTCATAATTAGTTTTGCGCACAAATCTCTGGAGACTTTGGATGATTTTACTTAATTCACCACTTGAGCATAGAGGATCTTAGTACTTAGTATATCTCAGCATTCTTTCGAGTTGACGTTTGCTCACTTGGACGTGCAGCCATGGCCAAACGAGGCCTCTCGGCGCTACTGTTTTCGTTGCTGATACATGGCACTAGGGTTTGTCATACCTGCACAGGTGCAGGGGCATTTATCCCATCCAAAGATGTTGTTTAGAGCTGCTCATTTGAGCAGTAAAGGGAATGGTTCTCCAGGGGATCCCTATGAATCCAAAAATCATGACAAGCAGTCTCCTGGTCTTTAGACTCCAGACGGTTTGGAATTTCAAGGCATCTCCCCGGAAAGCGATGCTGGGACTGCTTTGCAAGCACAGGTTCACGTGAGCACCGACATTTGCATCACTCTCATGGAGGGAACGATTTCTGATTCTTGATGGTTTTTCCACTGTCGTTTTTGTCTGGCGTTCCTCACTGTTGGTGTGATCATGGTTCCCAAACAATTTTGGACAGTTTGACCAGGCAATGTATTGTTTCCACGGCGGGCAGCTTAACGTTTGAACAACCAGTGATGATGATGATGATGATGATGATGATGATGATGATGATGATGATGATGATGACGGCATTGCCCGTGATGGATTGCTGATGGATAGTGATGCTACGAGGTCAATCTGGCGGCGGCGGCACGAGCCTCGGCAACGTGGGTAAGAGGCGCAGCTCGGGTTTCCCAGCAGAGAGGAAGTTTATCGATGCACAAAATGCTTCGTTCAGAGTTCTTCGTTCAGATTCTTCAGATTTGCAAGTAATTACTTGATAAACGGGGAAAGATGAGAAAGGGCACGTAAAGCAGGTGGATGGAAATTGATCATTGCGATTATAGATAATGTGTGATTCTTCACTCACAATCATATCGAAGTTTGTTGTGATTTGGACATTATCACATGAATCATGTCGATGATTACTGTGGCTTAACACGATCATCCAGATTATTCACTATGGCCTTATTCTACAAAGTTTGGATGGTAGATCATCCAGATTGTGTAACGATCTAAATGATTCATTACGATATCTTCGATACCCAGAGTCATGCTCTGAGCTGTCACTGGGCGCCCTTTGGCAGGCTTGGCAAGAAGAAGAAGAATAGGACCGAAGACCGACCGTTCCGTAAGGATGCTTGAGCACTGTCTACTGACTACTGGTGATTATGATAGTGATTATATGTTTGACATTGGTTCATGGTGGTGCATAAGCAGCTGGTAATGGTCAATGACCATGTACGAAAGGTTCACGATGCTTGGTAGTGTAGAAATCATTGGGTGCATGTGGGTGAATGCTTGCTGAAGAACATGTGATTGGCCAGCATGTCACCACAGTCAGCAGGACTGCAAAGCGGAATGAGAAGGAGGTTCGGGGATGATCCGCAAATCCCCCAAACCATCCATGAATGATTCATCCAGCTGATCAACTGGAATTTCCTATGATTTTGCTGGGATGGTTTGGGGGCACCTGAATGATTTCTGGTGCTATTCATCTTATGACTTTCCTGGGATGGTTGAAACCAGAGCAATTCATCGGTGGAGAAACGGGCGATTTTTGGCACCACAGAAAGTGGCACTTCCAGTGCAATACCCTGCCATTGTGCCTTTCCTGTCCCTGTTGGAAGGCAGCACACCGAGAAAAGATGGGAGGCAAGAAAGACAAGGCACTTCTGGGGTTTGTAAGTCATGAAAAGATGAACTTTCTGGGTGTATTTGGACAGCGTTGGCTTGGAAAAAGTGGTGCGATGACTATACCGCCTCTTTGGAAGTGACTGTGATAGCTGACTGCTTAGCAGGCACCCATCCATTCAAGTGTGTTCATACGTATTCCAGATCAATCGGTCTATTTTTATTGAGCAGTTAAAGTACAACTCACACTGCCAAATAGATAGTGGTTGCAGATCCTAGTCATGCCTCACATGCCAGAAAAACCCGAATCTGTTGAGCTGGCCGTTTATCAAATAGAAATTGATCGACCTGTAGAATTTCTGGTTGCTCATGGGCCCTGCCCTGCCTAGGCTTCCGAAAAAGCATCTCCCAAGATGAAAGCCAAAGACAAAACAAAGGGGTCAGGACCTGAGCCCCAAACCAGTGACCAGTGGCTTGGGTGGTCCTCACATTTATTCAAGGACACATGCGCAGACAGCAAGCATAAGATGTCATATCATATGGTAAGATCATTGCCAGATACTACCAGTTTTCCTGTTGCGAATTCTTTGGTGGATGATTCTGAACCTGTTATGCGAACTGAATCGTTTCCTCTGTGTGTTGATTCTGCCGTGGAACTGCTCGTTTGCTGTGCTATCCGCGGTCATTGCTGGGATACTTTGCGCATACTATTGCCGGTGGTCAACCATGGTCAACCACCATCAACCAATGCCAATAACCATTTGTTGATGATGAAAGTATCAAGAACTGTTGGGATTTTTGATTCTGAATGACCACCCAGGCACCCAAAGGTCTTTCCCCATGGATTGTAGCCCCTTGGCAGCTGCCAGGGCAAAGAAGTCGCCCAAGCAATCTCCCAAGATGTCGCCCAAGGTGGAATGGCAGATGGGAAGATCCACATTACAAAACCAACCCCCAGTTTAGTCAGGTGATGAATACACCATTAAAAATGGGGCAGGTTATCAGCAGCTGGATCTCCCATTGATGATCAATGACGACCAAACTCAACGCCAACAATGGGTTGATGCGCCAGCAATAGGATGGACGTTTCTTCTCAAGTGATATGCAGCTCAGGATGGCTGCGTTGCAGCAGCAAATCCAATCCGAAGCAAGATGAACTGATCAATATTAGACATGGGGAATCATCCAATCAACATTAGATATTGGGAATCATCCATCCAATCGCCGAATAATTAATCCATATCCGATATAAAGCATGTTTTGAGGGTCTCTATATATACTTTCTAATACATATATAGAATTTCCCTTTGACTACCTTACTTGCTCCACCATTTCTCAAGGTCCAGCAGTGCAGGTGAAACCAGTTGCCATGAGCGTGGACTAGCGCTGCCCAGCCCTCCATGAGTTTCACCTCGAAAAAAGGGGAGGGCCCATGGGCCACTTGCAGCAGATCAGGTGGCGACAACCATGGCGACTGGAAGTGAGTCCAATGGTGGTGAACAATGATGCAATAATTGTTAGTGATGGTTCATGATGTTTGATGATTAGTTATAAGTGATGGTTAACGATGCTTAGTATTGATTCTTGATTGTTGATGAGGGTATCGACTCTTGATTGTTGATGTGGGTTAATATTTGTTGTAGGGCTTGCCAAAATGGTTTACATTTGTCAATGATGGGCAAGCCAAAACCACGTGTGATTCAAACGTTGAGAAAATCGCATGCCTGAAAGCCATGTGACCCATATTTTTTGTGTTCTCGTTCTCAGTGTCAGAATCAAATCTGTCAGTAAATCATAGTAAATCCAGTTCGTTGGTTTCCTCCCATGGCTTGTTGCCGGTACTGCTTGTTGGTTGGCATTGTCATCTACTGTCAATACTCACAACAACTAAGACTGAAAACCTGCACACTGATTCAAACAGTCACCAGCTTCACTAGCTCTGTGAATGCCCATGGAACCACAAGGATCTAGCCGTTGATTGGTTCTGGCACATGTTGTTGAACTTGTCGCCTTAAGATCGAGAAGATTGCCCTGACTAGGTGCCGATGCAGATCCACCTACAGCACCGCACTATATCTCCTCGCAAAACAACAACGAACTCACAGTGGGGAACCCAAAGGATGGTCAGGATGGGATGGACACTGCCCGAAGTCTGGTGAGGACGGACGCTGGGATTTGAAAAGCGTTGCAGGTGAGTGCACATCGTTAAATCGTTGCATCCGAGTTCTTGATGTTCAGTCGTGCGGTATGAGTCCAGCCAGCACGCGCTTTCGCAGAGTGCGCAAGTGAACCTCCATGGTGCGGTGTATTCCTGGTGCATGTTCTATGCTCTACAGGAGACATGACAAGACACGAAGCTCCGCCTGTAGCTCGCTGTCAGGTGGGGTGGACCTTTCCAGGCGTGGAGCACCCTGTGTAGCTACAAGCGATAGGTCTATTGGAGGTCGATAGAGTCAGGTTGGTTTGGGAGGTCATGCTGGTAGTTCTTGAAGCCTCAGGGCATATGGCTGGCACCTGCCGAATGCGGGGATCATGTTTGTAGCAGCGTGGTAGCCCCTAGCTGCAGTGTCAGGGCAGCTTTCACCACCAAAAAGGCACATCTACAAACAAAGGTTGATCATGGTTGACAATGTTTCATTGGCTTGATGTTGCATGATGTTGCCGCGCAAAAACAACCAGCTCTGGCAGATTAGTAGCTTTGAATGATCAACCAAGTGATATACCATTTTTTGCCTGGACGAACTGCTCGTGAGAAGATTCAGCCACCCTCAGCCACCATGAAGCTGTTTGCAGGTTCCGACGGTGGCGTTCCTGTGACTGGATGGCGCAGCACTTAGTGTACAGCAGCAAGGTGTACCACTCATCCCAGCAGTGGACATGGATCACCAGGAAATGGGAATCAACTGGAGAAGGAATCCTTCATCAAATGTTTGAATGATTAACGTTGATTTCGTTGATCAACTACTATTGTATGTTCTCTATACAACAATATTGATGTATATACCTTATTTATATCTAAGACGGATCTCAAAATCCATCAAGATGAGACTTGTCGTACATGCTTAAGCTGGTGTGGGTGCAGGATGTCCCAGCCGAAGGAGGTCACTGCCAACCGCTGAGGAATCTCTACTGGGCCATCGGTTATGCTGAAGCCAACTTCCCTGACGTGACGTTGCCATCGGTGTCAACGGCCGTGGGTGGCCACCTCAGTGAGATCTTTCGAGATGTGGTGGTGCAGATGGGTGGCAGTTTACTGAGTCTGTCGAGTTGAGGTTGAGAACTGTGTAGATTATTGTTGAGTAATTGTAAAGTGGTGGTTAATTGGTGGTTAATGGTTAACTGATGTTCACTGATGGTTAACTAGTGCTAAGAAATGGGCCATTCTGTGCTCATAAGAGCTGTCATGGTAAGCAGCAGCTTATCACGTGCTTTGGGGCCTGCAATCTCGGCACTTCACGGTCTCCCCGCTGTACCACACAAGAGCTAACAATACTGCTAGCTGAAGTACATTTGCCTGCTGTGAATATTACAGGTGTAAATCTATTGATCCATTTGCACTTCCGAAGTTGGAACAACGATCATCGACGAACATTTTTCCTCAGCAGCCTCATTGCTTATGCTTTTACCCCGCCACCCGCGCAATGGCAGTGTTTGGTGAGACTGAAAACGCAGAGGCTTCGGCCAGTGAGTTGAGTGAGTTGTCTCTGGAAGTCGGGGAGAAGCGGCCAGCCTGTGTCTCTGACATGGGAAGCCAGCACAGCCTTGGCAGCCGCACAGCACCTGCAAATGTAGGGCAAACGAACCACTCTGAGTTGCAGCCTTTTGTGGCGCAAGTAGTTGCCAAGATGGAGGTGACACACCCAGACATCCTGAGAGTCACCCCAGCTTTCTGCGCCTTTCAACATTGTGCTGCAGCTTTACGCGAAGGACACGATGGTGACCTCTTTCACCACAGCCGAAAGAGTGAAAAGATCCCGATCTTTTGGAGTCATTCCTGGCACGGAGGCCAGTGGAAAAAAATCATCACGCTGATCTTGTTCTACAATGGCAGAGCTGCAATGTTCTTCAGTTTCCTGGCAGCCTTTTTGGTCATGCCGATCCTATATGGTTTGAAGGTTTTGCCTGGCTTTGACCGAGGACTTGACTACTTTCAATCGGATCATCTATTTACCACTTGGTCTCTTTGTTCTGGTGCGCTGGTTGCAAGTTTGGTGGTTGTGCTTTGGCGGCCCCAAGCTCTTGTTTTCTTGGACCGAATTTGCATTAGCCAAACGGACAATGAAATGAAGGCCATGGCAATTTTCAGCCTCGCAGGCCTATTGAGAAAATCTGACAGCAT
Organism: Symbiodinium kawagutii; assembly: GCA_009767595.1. Classification (NCBI taxonomy): domain Eukaryota; class Dinophyceae; order Suessiales; family Symbiodiniaceae; genus Symbiodinium; species Symbiodinium kawagutii. The sequence goes on from VSDK01015010.1 coordinate 161,840, forward strand.
GCTCATCCTATGGGATCCAACGTGGACAGAGAGATTGTGGTGTTTATTTGAATTGTCAGCCTTCTTGAAAAGCAGTCAAGATGCCGCCAAAAGGACCCTGATTGTCAGGCCTATCTTCATGGGGCCCGTTTCGGTCACCATTTTCTTGACGCTCCTTGCCTTTGTGATGCCGTTAACAACGGTGCCTTTGGACACAAGTGGCATGCTAGAAGGTGTAGCTTATTATTTGATACCTGTGGCTGGGGCTGCGGTGTTGGGCATTGTGGTGGGTTTCTGGGCTGTGAGTACCATACGCAGTTATTTTCGAGATTTGGACTTGATGAAAGAGCAGTTGTTGGTCATTTCGTTTGACCAGGCCCGAAGTGCTTGCTGCGAGCAGCAACATGTGAGTTCAACAGGCGATGCTTTACTCTGTGATCGGAAGGTTGTTAAAGACATTTGGTTTGGATCCCAGGAGGCTTTTGAGCAAACAGTACGTTCACAGGTTTTGGACATCTTGACCCACGAGCTCAGTGAAAACGTCTTTACCACGACATGGGTCCTTTCAGTGACATCTCCCGTTATTTGGGCCTTTGTGGACCTTTCCATGAGCTTCCTGTCAGAAATTGGCAAGGCAAAGTCTCCTTGGAGATTTGACTTTCCAGGGTTTCTTCTGGAGGGGTTGTCAATTTGGTTGATCACAATACCAAACATTAAGATGCTCCTCATACTTCTTTGCAGGCTCACGCGAAGGAGGCCACAACATGCATGCCTTGAGTTCCTTAAGAACACAGCTGCAGTATGCATGATTATGCTTCCAGTCCTGCTGATCATTGCATGTTTTGTGCTGAGCCGATGGTTGGTGCACTCGGGGCTATTTTTGGAATACGGGCGGCAGATGGCTGCTGCGGCCTTCGTGGCTTCCATGCTGTTGCTCTCAGGCTGCTGGTGGGTTTTGGCATGCGCTTTGAAGTCCTTACTAAAGCGACCTGGATGGTGAGGTCGAGGTCACGTGAGGTCGCATTGATCAAGGTGGTCCGGATCACGGGCGCGTTGAGGCGCAGCATTCGCGTCATGTTCAAGACATGGCGTTGCCAGCGTGGATTCGGTAGATTTCAACATTTGTTTCACCACGTTTCCACCATGTTTCAAGCGATTGCTGCGTGGTGCTCACGCTATGTGGAGGGAAAAGTGGCTCTCATCACCAGACTGATGCGCTGCTGGTCAACAATCCTGCCGTAGGTACGCTCCAAGCGACGGTGGATTGCACCAACATCAACGGTCAGTGGCTCAGGAACCGGAACGAGACGTGGGTTTGTTATGGGTTGTTCATGATGGTCCTGGGTGATTCAGCTGTTAGCTGAAACTCACCAGCCATCTATGATCAAACTGGTGGTTTACTACAGTTTACTAGCAGTATAGCCTGGATCTCCCAAAACTTGTGCTGCTAGACGAGGTGTCTTGACATGCTGCGAAGCCCAGTGGTTTCTCCTGGGCAGCGATGGTCTGGCAGCAGCAGCCTCTCAGGTAACGACCGATCCTTGAATTTCGTGTACTTCCGAGTCGTAGCCTCATTCGTTGCAGCTGATGGTGACGCTGAAACCCCTAGACCCACAACGGGGATCACTGGGGTGTTTCCCAACATCTACCCCTTGGTTGTTGGGAGGTTTTTGACACCCTACAGATGTTGTCATCCATCTGACAAGTATCAAGAACCGAATGGGTCACGTTCGCAAGGTTTTACTCCAGGTCAGAGGTTCGCACAGTCACAGCTCAACCACTTTACTTAACAGCCCCGAGAAAAGTTGCAGCCAAGATTTCTCAGGTGGCGAATGTGCATAGTCACCGCCAAATACCCCAACCAACGGACACACGAAGAAAGATGCGACTGCGATGCTTCTCGATACTCTTAATGAGGTGACACCCCAATGGCATGATCAAGGTGAAGGCTTACCTCATTTTCCGTTTGCATATGGCACCACATGGGGTGATGTTCTTGGTGCGCCCTATCGAGGTGGCAGCCGTTACAGGTGCAGGCGTAGGGCAGTGCGCCACAGGGTTGCGCCTTGGAGTGGTCCTTGCAAGCGAGGAATTTGATGGTTTGCTGGTTTGGTCGTTCCATGACCTCAGGGTATCTGTAGATATCTATAATGAAATTCTAACAATGAATGTGCTCTAACTTACAGGGGGACGTATACCTTCAGGAAGCCTAAGAAAAGAACAACTGGTAGGGAACTTGCTTATTTTCATGATTACCCCTATGGGAACCACCAATGTTCACAGCAGGCTGTGCATGTCCAGGGCCCTTACCCAACGAGCTGCGGAAGGTACTCGCCCAAGTCGCGGATGTTTTGTGCCAACAAGCCGGATGCGCCCACGGTGTTCCGGGCTCAGGGCCACGTGGGTGTCAGGAAATGTGCCTGGGTTTTGTGCATCGCACTCAGGGTGTGAACTATCATCTTATATCATGTCTATTTATGTCCCCTTTTGGCTATTCACTTGTTAACCATTCAAACCACGTCCATTTTCCAGGTGAGTTTTGCAAAGTTGCCAGAGTGAGGTCACACTGTGCTGATACCAACGTCGCAGCATGCTGGTGGATTAGAGTTGCCAATACGCACGGATCATGGAACCCTCCAGATGGAGATGCAGCTTTGTACAGCTGGATTTTTTTTCATTGACCAAAGTTTGCTGCTATTTCACCGTTGGTTGCCAACAATCAACCAGGATCAGCCAGTATTTACCATGTCTACCCTTGTTAAATCATGATGGACCATGTCGAAACAAGACTCTGACCACTATTGGTTGGTGCGTCATTGTTACAGTAACCTGATGGAATCAGTACTGCCCTTGATCATCCATTGTCCTTGATCATCCATTGTCATCATGATTACCAGTATTATAATAATCATAAATCAACATGAACCCTTTGTTAGCCATTACTAAGCCCTACCCTTATCAAATAAGCCCCATATTTTGCATCATGTACCATTGTTCACTCGGGCGGCCTCACAGCTCCCAGGACCGATTCTTTCGTGGGAACATCAACCTCCGTGACCATCAATTTCATGGAAGGCCCGTGGGTCCGGTGCTGAATTGTGGTGGTTGGATGATGTTGGTTGATGTTAGTTGATGGTTTGTGGTTGGTGGAACGTAGGTTCATGTTGGTTCACACAGAATACGACAGGAACAAAAGAAGCAAAGAACAAAACTACTGAGTCCTTTGCAATACGTCCACACAGATCTACTCTTCATGCCGTTGCGCTTGTGAGTGAGTAAAATGTTGCACCCCTGAAACGTGTTCGATATACTAAATCTCATGGATTCTATATCCGGATAGGGGCAAGAAAATACCAGGAACATGGCGCAGTTGGAACGTTTTTTGTATGGGAAGGTCTATGTGCCACCGCAAGCAGTTCAGGAACTCTTCCACCTGTCCTGTCCAGGAGCATTGAACGGTGCGGAGTTGTTGGCGTTCAAGGTGGGGGTGGGACTGGTCGTTTTTATTCGTTTTTGCCATTGATCATTTGTTGCCCCCAAGGTTTCCCATTGCAAAGTTTGGGCGGTCACTGCCTGGCTTGCATACCCCAAAACCATAGATGATGAGCAGTCTCTTACTGACAACTTTGAGTGGATGGATGTCAATGTAGGTGCTCAAACAACTCACAACAACTCAAAGAAGCATCCCATGTCAGCGCAGGTGTACATGAACGATGGTTTGGGTGGCGCTTTGTCGTACATAGGCAAGGTGACTGACACGCCAAGGCCTCAGAATTGTCTTATCAGTCAGATTTTGGCGGGTAATGTAGTATCGCTACCTGCTATGTGGGGAATTATTGTGAACCAACCTGGCTTTGATGGCACTAGGTACATGTACATAAACATGTATGTTTCACCGTTGAAAAGATGTTGGATAAAAGCATGAAGGAGGATTACCAAGGAGGCCACTCAATGCAGTCCATCCAGATGTTTGCCAATCCTCGAAACGTCCCAAAAAAGTGTTCTGTTGAGTAAGACAACTTTTTGTAAAGTCTTCTGCACCATTCTGTACCCATTTATGCCACACCCATGTAAATTGATGTGTTGGGGCAGCCCAGGTTTTAGGTATGTTCTACCATGCTGTCAGTCCATAGCGGAACAGATCTCACATGTGATCACAGCATGCAGCATGGTTTGACAGCGAGACAATGGGAAGTCATGCATAGTCGTGTCAGCATGAAACCCTCGTAGCACAAGGTTTTCCTATTGACTGGTCAGTATGACCGGTCAGTAGGTTGGCACTTTTTTGACGCTCTTAATCTGGAAGAGGGTCCCAAACTCCAAGACTCGCGACCTGCGTGGGAGTTGCCACTGAGGTCCTTCCGCTACTACACTGCCACGGGGTTGGTGACGGATCGCACCTACTTGGTGCAGGCAGCGCAGTGATCCTGAGACGGACCTGGTGGGTTCCACATGGTGAGCCATGGAAGTTGTGATACTTATTTGGTTGGTTGATGAACTCGTATACTTCGTAGGGGTTCATAGGGGTAACTGCCAACCAGAATATGTTTGGGGCTCTTAATGCTTTCGAATAAGAAAAAGTTGTACATCAGAGCCTTATCCATCAGGATGAAGTATTATTTAGGGAAACAGCAGTGATCAATATTCAAAACATTGTTCACATGTTCACAATGTTTGAGGGTTTGTGGGGAAAAGTTGCGAAGCATGAAACCAGCAAGACACCAGTCAGCATCATAAATTAATATGAATTAATCAGTATCGATCATTCCTAGTTGCTTGACGGAATATGCTCACCATGATCACGATCACTCATCAACCATCATTATCATCAATCAGCATTAGCCATCATGAAGCCTTATCAACTCGGAATATCATTGTGGTATAGCCGTCAACATGTATTTTCCATGATTTTCCATCATTTTAGGCAAAACAATTCACCTGTAAGAATTGAATAAGAACCATAGTTTAGACCTTTCAGAACGATCACTGATGAAGTCAATACCCATCGCCTGAACCATCATTACTTCATCATTACCCAACGAATTAGCCACAAGCCAACTTCATCATTTGCCAACTAAGCTAATTTACAGGCCCCATATAGTCAAAGATGATAGCTGAATACCACCAAAAGATACCGAAAATCAAGCCAAGCCTATCACTACGGCTCTTAATCATAAGCTGACATCAGTATCCGTTAGTATGAGTTAACCATTCTGTTACCCATCCTGTTAAACATTCATCATGAATGAAGAACAGCCTACCATTCGTTAACGGTCCATTAACCAGCTCGTCAACCATTCATTCATTAACCAACAACCAAGTTAACCACCTGTCAACCAGGTTAACCATGATGAACCATTCATTCATCAACCATTCACCACCCATCCTCAGGACATCCTCAGGCCATCCTCATCCAGCGATCTCCAGGTCTCCGTGGTCACCAGCGCTGCAGAGAGTGACCTCAGCACCGTGATGTCGGTGCGCGCCTGCGGTGCGCCCTCCACGCCGGCGGCGCCGGCCGGGGACGCCCAGTGGCACCGCGAGGAGATCAGAAGTAATCGACTCGTCAGATAGAAATATATCGGATGTTATATATAGAGAGAATTCTATATGTCATATAGCAAATATATAGGGAGAATTCTAGAGAAATGAAATTTTAAATCCATATGTCATATACAAAGGGCTGCTACTGTGACTTGTATTCTGATGTTTGATACTCTTTTGTTTTTGCCAAGACGTTTTGGAACTTGGGAATGCGCTTTTGTGAATGAGAATAACAATGCTTGGAGGAACCAAGAGTTTACAACTCGTGCCTATGTATTTTTTCAAACCTTGTGTGTTGACAAGTCTCGGTTCAAGGCGCAGAAACTTGCTCTCACACACACAAAATGTCAAGGATTGTCGCTTGCTCGAATGATAAACCAAAATGCTTCACTACGACTACATCACTATCGGGCCACTTTGTTTCATCACTAGATTTGCCCAAGTGACCCAATAGTGATTGCTCATCAGATTCTCCTTGGTGCATTCTCTCAGGTCTTTCTAACCATTGAAGGAGTGGAATCTAGTGATGTTAAGTGGAATGTATTGGAATGTCATCTATGAAAAATGGGAAATTTCAGCTTCCAAGGTTACCACAGGGTTATCACAGGGTTGGCTGGTCGCCTTCCGTCGAGGCCAGAAAGACCTCCACCTCCAGCTCCATTACGGTGCAATGGGCTGCACCTGCGGACAACGGCTGTCCAATGACCGGGTGACCCATCGGAGGTAGATCCTGGTGGGCAGGATCCAAAACGAGAAGCAAAGAACATCAAAGAAGGTCTGAATATTTGGAAACAAATCATCATCATCATCATCATCATCATCATCATCATCATCATCATCATCACCATCATCATCATCATCATCACCATCATCATCATCATCATCAGCATCAGCATCATCATCATCATCATCATCATCATCACCATCATCATCATTATCATCACCATCATCATCATCATCATCATCAGCATCATCATCATCATCATCACCATCATCATCATCATCAGCATCATCATCATCATCATCATCATCACCACCATCATCATCATCACCATCATCATCATCATCATCATCACCATCATCATCATCATCATCACCATCATCATCATCATCATCACCATCATCATCATCATCATCACCATCATCATCATCAGCAGCATCATCATCATCACCATCATCATCATCATCAGCATCATCATCATCATCACCATCATCATCATCATCATCATCAGCATCATCATCATCATCATCATCACCATCATCATCATCATCATCACCATCATAGTTGTCATCATCATCATCAGAATCACCATCACCATCATCACCATCATCACCATCATCATCATCATCATCACCATCATCATCATCATAGTTGTCATCATCATCATCATCACCATCATCACCATCATCACCATCATCATAATCACCATCACTATCATCACCATCATCACCATCATCACCATCATCATCATCATCATCATCATCCTTGTTGTAGTTGCTGTTGTTGCTATCGTTGTTGTTGTTGACCATGATGGTACATGATGATTGGTATTGATAGTGATGGTCCATGATGGCTGAACTGCCATTTAGAGTCCCACCTTGAACTGCAAGATGAGGTTTCTGACCTGAGAAAATCACCAGGTACCGAATCTACATGGACACGGACCAAGACGGAGTGTCAGACCAAGACATTTATCCAGGAGCGAAGATGCATGGAGCTGATCTTTGAAGATCTTGCGCTGAGTACTGTAAGGGGGTGGGCCGCAAAGAATGGAAATATGTGCCGTGTGTGCATGCGTGCATGCGTCTATACACTTCAATTAGGACCTAATTAGGAGTCATTATTCATCTCTTACTCCTGTGCAGTGCTTTTCTGATTGGGTGCCCTGGAACCTGTCAACCGTCGCAAGCCCCAAAAACAACCACTATTTGAACCTGCCTCTTGGTTTGTAAGCCCCAAAAACAATCGCCATTTGAAGCTGCCAATGTTTGTCCCATTTATCTGCTGTGCCTCTACGCATCCATCAGGAGCTGGAGATGAGACTGATCCATTGGACACCAGTCAGAAACCCAAATTCTTTGAATTCTTTCCAGTGGATTTGGGGACGCTGCCATGGTTCACCATGATCAGTAGTTATTTGTAACGGTTGACGATGCTTTGTACTTATTAGATGTTATTAGTATGGGCAACCCTTGAGATGACATTGAGCAGTTTGCCCACCTCAAGGTGGTTGCTTCCGATACATGGGGAGACCTAAACGATTCACTTCCCCACCGAACAAAAACGACGATTTTGGTGACTTTGGACTTGCCCTGTTCATGGACGCCCTCAAACGCGTGTATCTTTCTTTTCTGCTTGTGAAACTTACCACCTGTAAAGTCACAACTATTTCCCGATAATACTCTTCTGGTGGCTTGACTGTTGATGGCAATGATAAGGGTGCAAGATTCACCCGAACAAAATCTGTTGTCATATCAGGCAAAGAAATAATCAGCACAGTTTCAGTGGGAGGACACTGCTAAAGATCAAGTCTCCAGGCTGTTGCACGTACCGCAACCACATTTTTCGATCCTTAGGTTCACATTTGAGAACTTGAGCTATTATTGATTAGAAATAGTTAGAAGCATCTTCCGTGTATTCTTATCTCACGACATCCCCGGTGGTGAACCCTTCAAGTCTTCTGGTGCTGTTGGGGCGATCCACGGCTGAGGTTTGGTGGCCAATGTGTTGGAGTTTCAACGAACAGGTCAGGGTCCGCTGGGATGAGGACATGGCGATTTGGTAGTGGGGGTAGCTTGAAAACCACCTGGAAATGATGAACGAGGGTTAATGGTGGTTAATTGATGGTTTATTAATATATATATGTATATATATTGACGGCTAGAAATTTGTTAATGATGAAAGATCATCAATGATGCTTAGTTACATAACAATGCTGAATCAATGTTGTGCTCTCGGGGGGTTCCAAACTCGTTTTGGGCTACATCATTTAATGAAGCACAATGTGCGGACTGAAGCACATGCTTTTGCATCCCCAGAGATCCTGTGTTGCCGAAGCAAGTGGGTGGCAGCAAAGCAATTCTAAGCTCCTCCGCAGTTTGGGCAGAAATGGTTGGTGACTGCTATATCATTGCCACTTGTCAGTCCTTCTCAGTCGGTTGACAATCAAACATCAAGCATAATTCAATAGTCGGGACGGTCAACCATTACCGATCATTAACATTCATTAACCCATTAATAAACCCATCATATAACTAACCCATGAAATAAACCCATTCTTAACCAATGACCAGGCCTGGTTTCGGGCACCCTTTACGGCTTCAAACTCCGTGCTTACAACGGCCGTGGCTACGTGGAGAGCTCGTGGTCCTACATCAAGGCGCGGGTGGGAGCTCCATGGAGATCCAGCTGTGAACCGTTCAGCAGTTGACCAGCAACTTGGCGGTTGAAGATAGGCGTAAGATGGGTCAAGTGATGGTGATGCATAGGCTCAATATAGGGCCAACATAGGGTTTACATGGGGTTGACATGGGGTTGACATAGGGTTAACTGATGGTTCGTAGGATTCATGGGGATTAATAGGCTTCATTAACTAGTCATTTAGTTTACCAGCTATTGCAACTGATCCATAGGGTGAACTGATGGGGTGGCACGCCTGGTGGTTTGATATGGATCTACCATTTCCCTAACATGCCTCTTGATAAGAAGAATAGATCATTGTTTTGCTGGTTCATACCAGTAGATCATATCACAAAGCAATGGTTCAGAATGGTTAATCATCCTTAATAATGGATGTACTAAATATTTATGGCCCTCAATGACCAACAATATAGGAGATCCAGCTATTCATAAACCATCAACAGCCTTGCGAGCTCAATAGCTGATGATTTACAATCAAGCAAGGTTTTATCAATATGAATCTATGACTGCTGTATCATTGACCTTCCCAATGGGGAGAACGGCCATCCACCAAGCAGTATGGCAAAACTCAGCACTCACCAAATTTGGGTCTTGTATCATGAGAGACTTCCGACAGTTCTCCTTCAAAAAACACACCGAAAGTGTGAATGTTAGGGCCCTGTTAGGCACGATCGCTTCTTGCATCTTCTTGCTAATCTGTGGATCCCTTTGTGGATGGCGCTGTCCTGGCCCATGGCGTTTTCGTTTGTTTGGGAACAAATGGCGCCGTGGTAGCCAAGGGCTTTGCCCAGGAATTACATGTGGCTGTTCCCATGAACTCAACATGGTTCAAAGAAATCAAAGACACTCTTTATGTGACCTGAATTAGGGTTTAGGGTTGTGTATATACTGGAAAATGTTCAAAGACAACAGGTCTGCGTGCGGGCATTGTAATTGAGGATCTTGTGAAGGACGAATGTGTTTTAAAGAAGTCGTGGAAACGTTGGCTCTACAGAGTGGCTTTAGCGTTCAGGGTTTAGTTTAGGGTTTCAGAGTTCAGGTTCTAGTAGGGTTTATTCATCCTGCGCTGCAGTTTGATCAAAGGACGGGGCAAACCCTAGATAATGTTACTGTAAACATCCATGCTGTGATTTTTCAATGAGGCAGCAGAGATGTATTTGATTTTTTCACCCTTGTATATTGACCCTACATACAGCTTATTTGTGTATTTGCATACACTTTTTCGAGGTACTTTGGACCAGTGCTATTTCCAACCCCGGGTGTTGCCTCAGGCTGCAGGTGAACCTCAGCAGATGACAGCACCCACGCAGGAGCTGAATGATGCGAGTGAAGATCTAGCGATTGCAGTAACAGTGATGGATGTTATTGAAACATGCCAATCACCGGTATATGTTTCAAGTATTATCGTTTCAAGTGTATCATTGTATGGTAATGTTTAATCAGTATTATGGATTGCAAGTATGAATTGATACTTAGCCACGATGGATTGAAACATGCCAATCAAACATTATGGATTCCAAGTATCAATTGATAACAGTAATTGGATGGAATGGATATTATTAGTCTTCAGCCATGTTATTACATTATAAAGGACGGATTAACAGTGACTGGATGATGGATGATCTTACTGGGTTGTAGCCCAATCATCGATTATATAGTCTCATCAGGTGATCGATAGCCATGGATTAGAGTAATAGTTGACAACAAACAGCAATATTTTTGTTTGCACGGACAGAATATTTTATAGCTCAATGTTGGATTGACAGTCAGTTAAGCTAAGACTGGGTGATATTGACCATTCCTTGCCATTGTGAACAGTCATTTTCCAATGGGTTCAGAGTTGCTGATAATACAGTTGGGGACAAACATGGACAAAAGAACCGAATCAGTATTCGAACATGGTTTAGAGTGGTTTAGAGTGGATGATGATAGACCAGGGGGCAATGAACGAACTTCAATGACATTTTTGTCTACATGGCTATGCCGTGCTATACCAATATGTTTAATAGGATTAATGGTCAATGGATGATAGCGGTTGATAGTAAAGCGATTGGCCCTGATTGACCACAGGCGTTGACAATATCAGACCATTGGGTCAATATACTGTGGTTGGTTGGCAGTAGGGATAACAACCAACAACGAGATACAATGAGAGGAATGTACTGAATTCATGAATATGCCACAAATGACACTCGCGACTCGATAGCTACCAACTGATTAATAGGAATTGCAGCGTGGTGAATCTTGTTTGGGAATCAATGTGCTTGGAATTTTGCGGATGTGTAAAGCTTCAGAATGGATAAGAAAATGTCGCTCGGACATGTTGGACATTCCAACAGATGGTTCGAATCTGAAGTATCCATCTTCGTTTTTGGAAAGTGTCGCATGGTAGTTGGGCATTTGATTTTGAAATGATTGGCCCTTGAAACCCCTCAAATGAATATGCTGCCATCTATTGCAAAGATGGAAGAGTGCCGGTGAATACGAATCCGTTGCCACAACCTAAGTATGCCTTGATACATTTTAATACAATCTGATACACATATTTACACTGGGTGATCCTGGATGTGATTTCATGAATTTGATACCCATGGGGTGCCGAAAATTGGCTTGCTTTGAAGTGGTCAGCTTGGACACGGCGACTCCAGAACGCCGCATCTGGCAGCAGCACCACTATTGTTCTGGCACGAATCCAAGCTGGGTTGTTGCAAACAGGTCTGTGAAATAGCAGCACAATGCGGTAGAATGATGTTGATTTTTTTTGAATTGAATGGAACCACAAGCAGTGTGCGGTGCTGGTTTCTTTTGCAATTTGTTATCTCCCATTCTTGTGGTCCATGCATACAGTAGGTGAAACCTTGTGGAGGCCATAGTTGCAAGTTCCCTTCTCCTGCTTGTCCCGAAGATTGATTGGAAATAGCTCCAGAATAGTTTCAAGCCTTCGCATTCCCAGCTTGCGGAAAAGATTTGAGACCATATGAGGTCATGCTATCTTTTCGAAAGAGCTTGCCAATTCAAAAATGAGAACATGGCAAGAAGACTAAGAAGTCTCGGAAGATAGAAGAATATCTGCCAACAATTTGTACTGGCACCAATTTCTGAGATCAGCTCCTGCTTTGGGAAACTGTTGGTGCAAGGGCCTTGCATCGCTGTAGGCTTGGACGGTGCCAGATATGCAAGGAGGAACGGCGGTTGGTTTCAAGGCTGGGACAGGAACCGCCAGATGTGAGGGGAACGGTGCAGGTCAGGCCACAGAGATCGAGCAAGATGCAGAAACAGACGATCAGTAAGCAGGAAAGCATAGGAAAAGTAGGGCAAATTCTTTAAATAAGTTTTGATCATGAATCACTAGTGTTCAACTTTAAACAGCAATATTATGTGATTGTTCATGAACGTTCTGTAATTCTGAAACATGATTTTTGCTCAATTTTGATGGAATCAAACTGACTGATTCATTGCAGAAAGATATACAAAGATCATCAGCAGGTGGTGAACATCCTTGGTTTGGCAGGCATTCAGGAACAGCGGAGATGGTACCACTGTGAGTAGCACAGCAGTCCGGGATCTGAGTCGTCCGGAGGGCATGAGGCCGCCGAAAATTATGATTATGATTACTATGTAGAAACTACATGTAACTGCTTTATAGGAAGCTTACTATACTATGTTAATTATATTGGATTGATCAATGAGATGCTTTGATGATATGTTGCACTGCCGCATCATCGACTTCAATCATGTTGATAAGCAAGCGGCAAAATAGGAGTGATAGAAACAAGCGAAAAAGAAGCCAAATTGAATCAAGGCCTTCCATGCCCACATAAAGAGATCAGTTTGGAGCACCCACGCAGATACTGAGGACGCAACCTGTGGCATGGAGACCAAACCTGCGCCTCAAACTTGTACACTCACTGGGCTCGTTTCTGGTGAGACGTGTTGCTGGCTTTTTAAGTGCACTGTTTGCAGCAGCTAACATCTACGAATTTGCAAACAGCTGATCCTGATTTGTGTTTGGATTTGTTGATTTATGTTGATTTGTTTTTCAGATTGCTCGTTCTTGGGATGCCAATGCCAAAATGTTTGGAAGAATCAGTTCCCAGACGCAATGCCAGCACCTATCAACAGCTTCATTGGTGTTTTCTTCAAAATCAGCAGATGATGCTGCCAGATACACGGTTCAGATGCTCGCCATCAACGACGTGGGTGAAGGCCTGCACAGCAAGTAGGACTCACTATGCCGAGAGCTGCCAAGTTTTCTGCTTCGTGGACTTCGCTGTGACTATACCTTTTGCAATCTTATGCCTTACATATCCTTACATATTCGAGAGCCTTCTATGACTTTCTTCATGTTCAATGATGTGTGTGTTCAATGCAGACCCCCATTATCTTGACATATCTTGACAAGAGTTGCCCACTGTTCATCATAGTCCACTCTGACCTCACTTGACTAGAGCGTGCCTTGGTTCGAACAAATCTTGTATCAAAGCTGCAATGAGGGAAATCGGTCATCATATGAGCCACGCTCAAAACTATGCTATGCTGTTCATGTTTAGTAAAGGGCTGGAAATAAGGACCACTGGCGCAAGCCAAAACGCAGTCGGCGTAAGCCGGCGCAAGCTTTTTTTGAGGATTCCAGTCGCGTAAGCCGGGCGTAAGCTGGTAAAAGCTGGAAAAAGCTGCTGCGCGTAAGCAATTGCTGTGGTGGGGTGCAAAAAGTGTTTGGCGTAAGCCCTGCGTAAGTACAGTGAAGCTCATGACCCCCGCGTAAGCTAAACTTGTGGTGGCGTAAGCTAAGCGTAAGCGATGGCGTAAGTGTTTTGTTATCGCCTTCCCAAAAGAAAGACCTTTTGATCACGGCTCATATGCAATCACTAACCACAGCTACCACCAAAGTCAATGATGCGCAAAGCTGGTTAATCCTGCCATGCACTACCACATTTATGTCCAACATACGATCATGCTTGATGAAAAGCTCCATCAATCAGGGTATCAATCCCTACCCCACTGTTCTTGATCATCGTTGAATATCAAGAATTCAACATCACTAAGCACAACTGGCCATCATCAATCATCATGAGGTACCAACCATATGAATCCATCAAGAATTGAACATCGATGATCAACCAGGAATGAACCAGGAATCAACCAGGAATCAACCAGGAATCAACCAGGAATGAACTAGGAATGAACCAGGAATCAACCAAAAATCCGCCTCCATTTGTGCTTCCGGTGTCAGGTGTCTTATCCACTGCCGCGACGCTTTATGCTGCGGCCACCCCGGCGCAGATCACAGATCTGGTGCTGGGAGCCTCAGACCGGGAAGCAGAGCCCTGGCGGTTCCAAGCATTGACCACGTAGATCCACGTAGATCAACCATTGGTTGATGCTGATGGTGATGGATTTTGCATGATTTTGCTCATTACTGGGTGTTCAACGCTGATTGATGCTGCTTAGAGGATGTTAATGGTGATTGATGGTGATGGTGATGAAAGGTGATTGATGGTGCTTGTAGAATGGTGATGATCTCCGTGATCTTGGTGATCTATGAAACATATCTTCTTGATGATCTTGGTGAGGATGGCTAGTAATGCTCAGTGATGATCGGATCAATGTTGAGAATACGTGATGATGATTCGTGATTGTTACGGTGACTTGACCATAGTGTTAAAGATGATGCTTTATGATGATCAAGGTAAGAGAGGTGGTGAATGGTGCAATCAACGATGATGATTCATTAATCATGGTTCGTAATGATTGCGATGATAGGGAGCTTTCACCCTCCAAATCACTGATTTCCCAGTCTGAAATCATATTGTTTTCGCCTCTCACAGAAATGCACATGTAGTTTCAATGGCTGGCCATTCTACAAGGCTCCGCTGTCAATCAGTCAGTCTTTGGCGTTAAAACATGTGCAATGCCTAACCAGCGATATGGAGAACACTCTGTTCATTTTCTTGGACGAACAGCCCAGCTCTGCCGAGAACACGTGGATTGATATGACCAAAGATCATCAAAGATCATCATGTGATGTGGTGATCCCAACAATAGACGTGAAGTGCACATGCTGTTCAACTCTCATCAAATTCTTAACGATATCTGATTCTCGCCACTTCGGATTTGTTCCGACGTTTGCCACCCTGAACATGGACTCTCTGACAATCAAACCTCCGAGAAGGTGTTGATTTTGGGGGCTGAGATATCAGCCTGTAGTTCAATTCAGGATGTACAGGCAAATAATTGTAAAGAACTACCATGTAGATTCTGAAATTTGGCATTTGTTGAAGTGTAGATATGTCACACATACATCCTACTGAGCTGTTCATCTGAAAGAAAAGGCTTTGGCAGGGCCAACGTGCCAGGAACACTGCGTCATCGACCGCACCATCTTTGACCTTCGATTGGACGGCACCATCCAGCAATGGGTGCTTCGCCTATATATAAGTGGTTGGTTTCTTGCTTGGCTCAGGGTTCATTCTGGTTCTCTGATCTAATTACTGCATGGTAATGGGCAGATCAGTTCTGAGTTCTTTGACTTTGTTCCTAGGTCCTAGGTATGGTTGGGAATCGCCATTTTCAAGCGGCAGCACTTCTTTTGGGGAGCCAAATTTGGCATGGGGTCACCACTTGGGAATAGTTTTTGGACAGCCGCATTTGGCAAATGGCAAAGCTTGAAGAAAATTGAAAAGGGGGTCAATATCTAGTTGTTGTTTTGAACCATGTATTCTTGTCCTAAATATGTGGGATGGTTTGTTGATTAACAGCATATTTTTTGGATGGCGAAACTCACCACCAATCAGATGTGGTCAATAGCCTTGGAACGCTTTGATGTTTTGCTTTTGGCGTGTTGCATATTGCAGGAACCGGATCAA
Organism: Symbiodinium kawagutii; assembly: GCA_009767595.1. Classification (NCBI taxonomy): domain Eukaryota; class Dinophyceae; order Suessiales; family Symbiodiniaceae; genus Symbiodinium; species Symbiodinium kawagutii. The sequence goes on from VSDK01015010.1 coordinate 177,650, forward strand.
GATTTCATGCATGCGCAAGAGCTGTATGTGCCCTCGATGCAGACATTGCATTTATTTTAGGCAAAACATATCTACAGCTCTGCTATGGACACGATGTATTAGTTATGTATATATATAAATAAATGCAGGTGTGGGTGTGTCCACATGTCATGTTGTATGCATAGTGCCCGAATGCAATCCCTGTTCCGAAGCAGCCAGGCTGATGTAAGCTGATGCAGGAGGCGAAAAACATGTCCACAAAAGCACTTTTACCCTTCATCATCAGCCATCAATCCCAATGAGACATCATGATCAACCTATTAAGAATAGCAACCTGCAAGCTGAGGGCCTTCATTTTCAACTACGAGGGCGAGATGTACGACGTCTCCGGCGGCACGACACAGGTGAGCCACGCTGACAATCCTGGATGGTGGAAACTCAAAGTCTGCAGTGGGATAAACCACCAACCGGAGCGGTATACCTGATCGGTCCACATCCACAGCTTCCATCCAGTGTGGTTTAAGCCCTGGTTTAGTGTGTTTAATAGATCAGGTGCAACTCAACTGTGCGGTGGTGAGCATGAAACAGTTGAACAGTTGCTTTATGATCCAAGTATCATGGGTGTCATTTGCGACCAAAGAATATCGAAAATGATTTGCTGCAAAACTACCTCCTCGGGTAACATAGCTATATCCATGCTATATCCACTATTTCTTTAGCAAAGAAATGGGGCCAACCATGGCTCAGCTACTGGAAGCTCCCCAGGAAACTCAGCCCAGACCTCCCGCCCAGACCTGGGATGCTGGTGGCACGGCCGGGACGCCCTACACCACCACCACGGGCGTCAGCCCCACTGGCGTTGGATTAGTGGCGTTCGGAGCCTCAGGAGTCCGACAAGCGCAGAGATGAGAGTTGGAGTTGTGGAGTGCTCAATGGCCATTGGAGTTATTGATTAGTTGGATAACTGGTTGGTGAAGAGCTGGTTGAGGGTTGGTGAACCGCCGTATAGTTGGTTGCTCAAGGATTGGCTCAGGGTTGGAGGTTGTGAATGACGCTGGAACCAACGTTGTCAGATACTTGCTTGAACGAGTGCTTTCTCCAGAGACCAGATCATGGCAGGGTTGAGAAGTTGTTTGCAGAGCCAGTAATGTCAAGTTGGAAGCCAACCACTGGTTGTTCTATACGCAGTCGAGCGATGTCAAGCGACTAGGGTCTCAGCTCAACGAAGGTACCAGACATATCCAGACATTTCTTCCAGCCTGTCGCTGTTTCACAGCTTGTGATGGCCGCCATGAGTTGGAGCCGGTCACCGCCATGGCCCATACTGTGATGGTTTGCCGGTGGAGTTTCCTGAGGTACACGCAAGCCCCATGACTAGTCTATCCGACAGTTAGATGATAGTTTAGTTTGCCAAACTACCAACCGCAAAATCATCGAGTATTAACGCTGTGTCACATGGATGAATCCAAAACCCAACGGCAAAACTCACCACATGCCACAGTGGTTTAGTTTTGCTGGTAAATCTAAAGCATCTAAGCTATGCCTAGTTCAAGTCATCCAAATCAAATATTAAGACAGTTATCCTGTGGTATGGGATGTTTCAAAATGCGTTGAAAATGACAATTGGCTGATAATCAGGAGGGATCATTGATCAATACAGTTGAGACTGGATAATGATTGTTGCTTATTTTTCATAATAGTTGACTATGCATCCTGGTTGATACTAGGTAATGACAAATGATTGATATTATTTGATAACTCTTTGTGTCACAAAATGATATGATGATATGTGATACGTCAAATAATCGAACATTGAATGCTGTTGATATACCACAAAACCTTGTCATCACCAATGGTTTGATATATCAACGAAGATCTTATGAGTTCTCACTCAATGAATGTATCACCCAGTGATTGCCTCCTGTGCATCCAAGGGCTCAGCAGTACAAGTTCCGTGTGCGGGCAGTCAACAAGATGGGCAGCGGAACATGGTCCGGACCTCGGTCGATGGTGGTTGGCAGTGCACTGTCAGTACTTGGTTTAGTGGTTCATAAATTAAGGATTGGTTGATGGTTGTTGTTGGTAAGTCTCGGCTCAGGGCCCTTCCAGTCTGGGTGACTGGATCTGCGCTGACGACTGAGCTAGTCGGTTCTAGTCGCTTCTCGTTTGATCGCCATGGCATATGACTATGCAATTCCGGTTCATCACACTGGAAAACACAGGGGATTGCCCATATATGAGATGAGACTGCAGGATGTTTCATCCACCAAGCGAACTACTCTGGTTGCTCGGGTGGTTATCAGGGACACGATGGATACAGGTGGACATCTCTGTCAATCTTTGATCCATGGTCAGCATTTCAGACTTCAAGCTGACATCGATGATGACGCAGTGACGGTGACAGTGATCAATGCACAGGTCAACCACTACAGGTATCCCATTCTGAAGGTAGATGACTCAGCCACAGTACTCTGCCATCGACAGAAAACCACAGCCGACCTGACCAAGTTGATTGAGACGTGTGTGGGAATTGGAGGCATCGGTATGGGAGCTTCTTTCGCAGGGTGGCAGACAGTCTGTCGGAATGACATCCAGCCATCCTTCTGCAACTGGTTGAAACAGCAAGGGGGCCCAACAACAGTTGAAGGAAGCATCACACGGATGGAGACTATCATCGCCATACACAAATGTGCTCCCAATGCAGGAACCATGTCGTGGGGGTTTGCATGCCAGCCTTTCAGTCTCCTGGGAGATCAGCGCCATGCTGAAGATAGCCGAGCTGATACACTACCATATGGTTTGTATGCTTCATGGTTGCTCCAGGTTGAATTCAACATTTTGGAGTGTGTACCACAAGGGGGTAGTTCCGGCTTCGTTCAGATGTGCTTGGATTACCATTGTTCCATGACAAAGGGGGAGAAGTCCGAGGCACTGCTGGAACTCGGACACATATGGGCCTCCAAGCGCAGGCGTTGGTGGACCATTCTCACCAAGGGATCCTTTGGGAAAGTGCAAATTGGCAACCTGCCACAAGTTCAACCACCACCAGTGTTCAATAACATCCTCTCTGGTTTCCTCACCCTTCCATCAGTTGCGTTGAATCAGTTGAAGCTCACCGAGAATGAAATGCGAGCCTTCACGACATATGGCAAGGGACTCGCAAGCCAGTATGTGGACCCCCAAGATCAACTGGGAACCGCACTTCATGGATGGGGTAATCAAGTGGAAGCGTGTGCATGCGGTTGCCGAGGCCCATTTTCACATGCAAGGTTGACTCGAGGTGGTTTGTATGGTGCCCTATGCCAATGCCAGGATGAACATGAGAATCAGGTCATACGTCATCTAGGTCCCCAAGAAGTCGCACTCATGATCGGCATGCCAATCACAGTAGCACCGGAAGACAACCAGCGACTCCTGTTAGCTGGGCTGGGCCAAATTGCTTCCCCAGTTCAGGCTGCTTGGGTGTTCGCACATTTGTGGGAGTTACTTGGTTGACCGCAAATATCTTCCCCAGGATACTCCTTCTCCCAAGAGAGTCCTTGCAGACCTCATTGGGGCGTTGTGGAATATCCGAGACGTTGCCAATGGCCATGAGACCTCAGTTGCGCAACAACTCTTCAAGGAAACCTTGGAGAGTCAATTGCAACAACCTTTGCGCCTGTCCGGCCCTAGGGAGACCATCCACGAACAGCCACAGGAGATGCCAGACCCACACCAGCCAGTCACCCATGAGTCCACCTCCCATGAGGTGCCAAGGTCGAGTGCATCCGAAGGCGCCGCAGCTGTAGATCAGGTGTTCCAAGTTCACACAGGTGGGTTGTTAGGCTTTTGCCCAGGAACACGTGTGGATGCGGCTTCCCCACATGCAGTCCCCGAAGAGCCAACAGCAGTGCATCTGACACCACCCCAAGATGAAGCGCCAAGTGTCCATGCAGACCAACAGAGATCAGAAGAGCATGCACCAGCATCCGATGCACCCGAAATTGTGTTAGCAACACCAACACCTGAAGTCACCGCAGGTCCCATAGCAGTTGAGGCATCCGACGTGACTGACATCCATGATGCATCCACTGAACCGGATCCTGTCGAGGACCCTCACACAGGTGAGGCAGAGCCTGCACCCGTTGAGGCGCTGGTTGAACCGCACAGCAAGCGTCCCAAAATTTGGCATGACATCCCAGCTCACACGTTGTTGGAGGACCATGCGGCCATCCTCGACACAGCCACTGGACAGTTTCGTGCAGTCAAGGTAGGACCACACACCACCATCGCCCAGTTCAGACAAGCAGAAGCAGCACTCAGTGATGGGTGCACCCAAGCCACTCGTCTGTTCACCCCGTTGGAGACCACACCGTCCCCAGATGCCCTGCTCCGTGAAGTGCCGCTGCTGTTGCAAGGGGACACACCAGCTCCCTGGTTGATTGAAAACCTGGCAGATCGGAGCATTCCAATGTACGGACAACCACGAGCCACAACCATGTTGCTGCAAGGTGCCGCAGTAGCTGCTGATGAGATGGATTTTTACTTGGTCAATGTAGCAGAAGCCACCATGCAGAACATTGGCGATCCCCAGTTTGGTTTGCGCCACATTGGTGGATTCCCAAACCAAGTACCAAGAATGGGCATCATTTGTTGAAGAGGGCACTCATACATATGTTTCAGCATGGTTGATTGGGACCCACTGGTACCCCGTCATTGTGAGCAACGGCATCATTCACACAACACCGGAAGGAGTCATTCAGCACCCACGAGTTTCTACATCCACAGCCCAGTTGAAAGCACTGGCACCGTTGCCTAGTGACTTCCTCCGAGATTGTGGTTTTCAAACCATCAAGTGGTTGATGGATCATGTCCAAGGGGGTCAATCCCAACCCATGACCCTGCAGCAAGCCCAACAATGGAGGCATATGGCATGGATCAAAGCATACATGGGCCATTTGCAGGCGGATCACTTCCCACTCAGTCTGGGAGGTCAAACAGAGGCGGAGATCGCCCTGCTAGCAGTGTTGAAGGAACATGGAGTTTTCCAGGATCGGCTCCAAGAGAGGTGCCAGTTGATCATGAAGAAGTTAGGACATCAATCGGTCGTGCGAGCCTTCCAATCGCAGAAACCGTGGCAACAGTTGAAGCAACTCGCCAATCAACAAGTACCTGCAGTGCGACTAGTGTTAGAAGACGAATTTGCTCAGACCATCAAGCAACGAACGGCCAATGGCCAGAAGGTAGGAACTAGGAAGGAGCAAAGTCAGCCAGCCCCCGCAGCCAGGCCCACGCCGTTGAGATTGCATCCACAAGATGTAGTCATCCCAGAAGGAGTGTTCGCACAGCAAGATGGTGCTCCACTGGCGCACATCAGCATCGACCAGTTGAGTGCTACAGCCAAGGGAGTGGTTCTGATGGACGAAGCAGCTTTCCAGCCGTATCGAACACCTAAACCCATCTCCAAGCATGGACTAGCCTTTCTCGTCATGGCACCATACACCAAGGAGACAGCCAAGCTCGGTACACAGGTGCGCCTTCCAGCTAGGAGTGCCACGTCGGGAGAGCCAGTGTTGATGTCGGCATGCATGATCCAAAAGGGTGAGCAATCAGTCACACGCAGCACCCCCACTGTCAAACACAGCGTGGACCAAGTTCCAACCCAGGTGGTCAAGATCATGGTTTACAAAGATCAAGTGGATCAAGAATGGAGTCAGGTGGTCACCAAGCCAATCAGGTATATCCTGGACCACATTCCAGCCTTGCAAGTTTGCCGTCAAGAATCATGTAAGTGTGAAGCATGGCGCATGACATCAGAGAACCCCAGTGAACCCATCATCGACTTGTGGGCACGAGATTTCATGTCGCTTCAGTACACCGAGGTCAAACCGGTGGATGCAGCAGTGTTCACTTGCCACATGCGATTGACCCAAGCAGCATTCCAGACCGTCATGGCCAATTCTAGTCGGGGAGGGATCTACTGTGAACCAAGGACACCAGATGGTCGCAAACATGATAACAAGTATTATACCTGCTGGTTGGCCAAGCAATCGTTCCAAGAAGTGCAAGCCACCAAAACCACATCGCCAGTCCAATGCAGCATCGTTCGAGTCCAGCAGCGATATGGATTGTGTGCACTTACGACCCAGGGACAAGCCCTTCATGAGCATTGCAAACCAGGCAAGCTCTTTTTCGGCCATGCTGAGAAAGTGACATACCGGGTGGGGCCCATGCCCTTTGGCACTCATCGTGGAGCGATGAGCAAATTGTTCCAACAATGGCAGTGGCCAGCTCAGGTGTTGCAACCCCTCGGAAGGTCGTGTGACAACCAAGGGATCATGTGGCAGGCATGTTCCCATGTACCACCCGAGACCACGGTTTATGTGATGGAGCATGGTGATGTTCTAGTCACCCGAGATTCAGTG